>JACEEZ010007378.1:0-13475 GCA_016584305.1 Chionoecetes opilio | reverse complement strand
TTATCAGTTGAGGGAAAAAAAAACAACCGCATATATATTTTATATAATATATATATATATTTATATTTTAAAATTACATATATATAAAATATTAATATATACTATTATTAAAATTATTAATATATAAATATATATAAAAAAATATATATTATAATATATATATATATATATTATTATATATACTTTTATTTAAAACGAAAATCGGACATTAAAAAAACGAACATGAAACTTTGGTAAAAATTTTACAAACCCCTGCCCATGGGAAATAATGATAAGGTAACATTGAATCATTTTTCGCCCCGAACATGCCAAGACTCAGGAAAAAAAAATGCAAGTATGTTTTTTTTTTTAATCCTAAAAAACTATTTATGGTTTTCTGGTCACAGCGGAACACCGCCCTGGACCCCAGTGGTGGGAGGCAAATCGGGGAAAATAAACTTTTTTTCCCGAGATAAGTGGTGACCAATAACGAAAAATTTTTCCCCCAAAAAAAAGGTCACATTTACATCACTGTGAAGGGGTTTTTTTAAAAAACGGTGATCCTTAAAGCCACCAACCCCAAATTCCCTAAACGAAACCCCGATAGCGGGCCCCAATTTTATTTTTGGCGCTATTTGGAAATTTTTCCCCAAAGATTAACGCCGAACACGATAGCCCCAAATAATGTTTACCTGGGCCCTTTGTATGTGGGCATGACGGTCGTAAATGGTCACGATTTGGGGCCACGATAGGGTAAAACTAAGTCACGAAGGAAAAAAAACGGTCCCCCTTTTTCGTCCCCGATAAAACCCCGATAACCCCCGATAGTGCCATGACGTTTCCATGAAGTATCACGATAGCGTCAAGAGCTATAGCCCCAAAATTTTCCCCCAAAGGGGTGGGTGTTTGGGGATGGAAAAAAAAAGATGAGGTGGGGGGAAGATTTAAGGTGGGGGGAACATGGGGCCCCCGGGTGTTTTGGTTTATGGGGAAAAGGGAGGGCGGGTGGAGGTGGGGGGGGTGGTGGGGGGGAAAAGAAAAGGAGGGGGGGTTGGGAGGGTGGGGAAAACGGGGGGGAGGGGGTCGAGAAAATTTTGGGGTGTGGGGGGGAAACGGGGGGAGAAGGGGGGGGGGGGGTCGGTGATAAGAAAGGGGGGGGGGGAGGGGGGGCGGAGGGGGGGGTTTTTGGGAAAGGGAAAAAAAAAAGGGTCCCTTTATGGAGGGAAGGGGGGGCGATGTGGGGGGAAAACCCGGGGGGGAAGTTGGTTTAATAAGTAGGGGGGGGGGGGTGGGGTGGGGATGTTTAAATTGTTAAACGGGGGTGGTTTGGTTTTGTGCGGAGGAAAAAGGTTTTGGAGGCGGGGGGGGTGCTGGTGATGGGAGAAAGGGGAAAGGGGGGGAGGCCCCAAAGGAAAAGCAGTGCTAAGGGGGCCCTACTTTTTAAAAACTTTTTTTCCAGGGGTTTTGGGGGAAAACGTTCCCAGGCGTTTTAGTGATTTCTTACTTTTAAAAGCCACGACGGGCCCCCCAAAGGCGCTTTCCACCCCGGTGGCGAAGGGGGAAGTAAATTTAAAGCCTGGGGGAAAAAGAGTTCTGGTGAGGGCGTCCCTCTCCCGGGCGATCAACATTTTTTGCATTAGGGTTTTAATCCCCCCCCCCAAAAACTACTAAACATTTCATAGATAGGAAAATATTGCGACGGGGAAATAGTTTTAAAAGGCAATTTTTTTCATGGGAAAAAAAGTAATTTATATTATTTTCAAAACACCATCGAAAGGTTTCCCCCGCAGCGACAGCACCAGACACCTCCCCCCCCCCCCCCACCGGGGGTTTTACCCGGGTTTTTGTTTTTTGTTTCGTACACTGATTTTGATTTTTGCTACAACGTGATGTCGTTCGAACTCTAGTAGTAAAGTTCAACCTGAGCTGATGTACGAAACGACTAGGGTTTTCATATAGCTACGAAAAAATTTTTTTGGGTACAATCTACTGGTGTACGAAATGACTTTGAACGAATGAGCATCCCCTCCCTACACTCACTAACCTAACCCTTTTTTTTTAACCTAACAAAGTCAAACCCTCATTAAAAAGTGTCCCGGCAAGGGAAGAAAGAGGGATGCGGGTCCAAAAGGGAAGAAGAGGGAGGGCAATAAACACTTGTCTCTTCCTCCCGAAAAATAGGATGTTATTTATATCTCCAAAAAAAATTTATTTGCGAGGGAAGCTCATTGAAAAAAGTTTCCAGAATAAATAAGGTAAACAAACCAGCTCCCAATTGTGTAGGGAATTCGGCCCCTAGTGTAAAATATTTATTTTTTATTTTTTGGTTAATCAGATGAAATTGAATGAGTTCAACTTTTTTACAATTAGAAGGGTAAATATGCGTTTCAATAATACTCACTTTTGAACAATACCCTACTGATATAACTAGGGGCCTGTGCCCCCCCCGGCCCCCCCTTGTAGTTCAAAACCAACAAAATTTTATTTTGCGCATACTGTTTTTGAGGACGAAACTTTGTCATGAATATTTTTAAAATATTTTGAATTTATCTGATATTTATTTTTGGGTGATTTTTTTTCCTTGATTTAAAAATCGCTTACAGTATATTTAAATGAATGTTAGATTTTTATATTTTCATATATTATTTTCCAGTTTGGGACGCATGTAGTTTTTTGAAGATATAAAGTGCTTGATCCACCCAAAAGCAGAAGGATCAATTGCCAAGACAAACTGTGAAAGACAGAAAGACAGCCTAGTTTTGTTCCAAACGGACTGATTTGGGAAATTTAAAAAATTGGTTGGTAAAAAAAATACTGAAACATTTCCTAAGTTTAATATCAAAACCTATATATTGTTTTGCCCTTTGTCCTTGTTAAGGGTGAATGAGTTAAATATTAATATCACAATTCCCTTTTGGAAGATGATTGTTTGAGAGTAGGTTGGTTAACTATTTTTAATGTTTTAATAACTGCTGGAAGTATCTGATAGTGTTACGGGTTAGGTTAAGGGGTGAACTATTTTTAATATTTATACACGCTGGAATATCTGATAGTGTGTAGCAGTTAGGTTGGGGTAAAATATATTAATGATTTATATCACGGGGAAGATTGTAGTGTGTAGCATTGGGTTAAGTGGTGAACGATATTTAATTTTATATAATACGGGAAAATATCTGAAGTGTGTGCATGTTAAGTGGGGATTTTAGGTTAAATGATGAATGGTTTCTTTTTACCAAAATGATTTGAGAAACATTTCCAATGAGTTTCCGTCGCAAATCATCTTTCAGAGATATAAGATTTTGAGGAGGAGAGTGATAGGAGCGGGTGCAGTCTTGTACACAATTTGTTTCGTACACCCAGTAGATTAAAAACCCCAAAAAGTTTTTCATAGTCTTTGAAACCATAGTCTTTTCGTCACTCAGTCAGATTTGAACTAGTTTTACAAACGACAAGGGAATTACAAAAAAAACTAAAAGCAGTGTACGAAAAACTAAAAAAACCCGGCTACGAAACAATTTTTTTTTACGAAACACCCTGAAACCCTATAGGATAGGAAAAATTAACCCCCTCCCTTTTACTCGCTAACCAAACCCTATTTTAGACTCACACCTAACCCACTTTTTAACCTACAACTGGGGCCAAATCCCATTAAAAAGTGATGATTTTTAATATCGAACTGGAAGTATGATCGTTTGCTGCATTTGGGTTTAAGCGGGATAAATTATATTCAATAATACAATTATGGAATAATGATCGACTGTTGCATTTTGGGTTAAAAGTGGTGATTGATTTTTAAAAATATCACTATGGAAGTATATGAATAACTATTGTTGCACGTTGATAAGTAGTGAGGATTTAAATTATAAAATGAACTATCTTTGGAAAAATTTTCGGAAGGGGCATTCACTGATCCCCTTTCCACAGTGGAATAGGGAGTTCCCTTTAAAGAGAGGTTTTAACAACATCGCCCACTCGTGCAGGGGTGTCGACTGTAGATGAAAACAAATTAATTTCCCGCGGATTTCAAGCCCCATTTGAAGATCGAGCGAGAATAGGAAAAGGTTGCGCTGGCAAACACTCACGTGCCAACCCTGGCGTTCGCCAGGGTTGGCGAAAGCCAGTGTTTAAAAGAAAAGGATTTCCGAGGTGGCGTTCCCCGGGCGGGCAATCGGCGGGCAGCCACCCCGGGGGGAAGGTTTAATATAGGCCCCTTTTTTACAATAATCCTCGTCGTCAAGAAAGGGGTTTTCCTATTTCACTTCTTTGGGCGTGGCGAGTTTAGCCACAGTCCGCGTCGTCTTTTTCCATGGTAACGGCGGTTTTGTTTACATCACCCGCGGCGCACAAAAGTTTTTGATAGGGTACAAAAAACCCAAAAACGTCGAAGCCGTCTGAATCTTTTTCTAAAAACCCCCCAAGTTAAATTTCAAAGAGCGATTTATTTTCATTCCCCCCTGGGTTTTTTTTTTCTTCATATAATTCACTGAACTTTTTTATAAGTTTCCAACACAAAACGCATCACACTAAAACACGTCCCCAAAAATGCTCCCCCGCGTTTGGGAAATATAAAAAGAGAATACGCTCAACTCTTTGTGAAAGAGACATTTTCCCCAAGAGCGGCGCCCTTCGCAACTGGCAAAAACAGAGCCACTGACGGGCACTGAGCCCTCAGCCTCGCAGCGAGCGCGAAACCCCCGAGATTTCCGCGCGGGTGCCAAACGCGCCAGTGCCCACACTGCCCCCGCTACTCTCCTACACCCACCCTTGACTTGCGGATACAAGATCCATAAAAAGCACGGCTATAATGACATGTAAAAAGGGATGGGGTTTTGAGAGACCCAGGCGTGGGTTTTGTCGGGGAGACGCAGTGGCAGGTCAAAGAAGACGGGGAAAGGCTGTAGGAATATGTGTGAGCATTGGCAGCAAAAGTTCCGCTTATTTTCAACAGAGCGCGGACCAAAAGGAAAGGGCTGAACAAACCGGTTTTAAGAAATGAGTCCCCCGCACTAGCAGTAAAGGGTAATAAGGACATTGGTGTTTGTTCTGTGCAATTGGGAAAAGAGTAACACCCCGAGTATTTGTCATCCCCATACTTAAAAACTCTAGAAAACACAAAATTTTTTCTTGTGTTTTTTAGCCCCCACGTATACATTTAGCTGCCGATTATTAGGTACTGATGGGTTCTATACCTTTTTTTTCATAAAATAAACAGGTGGGTTTCTTCCGTTTTTTCATATCCGTTTTCTTAGCAAAACTTTTTTATTTTCGTGTCTCAACTATTATGTTGCAGTGCCTCATGTGATCAATGCAGTCGCCCCCCAAATTTTGTATAATTATCAATTACCCGACATCTTTTTAAAATGATAAAAGGGTATTTTTTTTTCTATCTTGCTTCTATATTCAATGAAACTATAAATAATTTATAAACTGAGTGACCTCCCTCCGAAAATTTTTATTTCTAAAATTATATATTTTTTGTTTATTTTATTTTGGGATAATAAATGATGGATTCTTAAATCTTAATACAAAAACAAAATAAAAAGATACATGCTTACACTAAAAGCTTACCCGGAATCTACAGCAGTCTGCGAGGGGTGAAAAAGGGGGGAACTTAAGGGTTTATATGCTCGGTTTTTTTGGTGTTAAAAAGGAGGCTCCTTTCATGGGTCCCTTGCACTTGTCTTGGCATTAAGATTGCTTTGAGGGGTGTTAATACACAGCTATCAGTCAGTGCGTAAGCAGCGGGTAATTGGTTAATTCCACTAACCGGTGATTTAGCGAGCAGCCGAGTATGGGGTTTTTATTTACTGGGTGGAGTTCATCAGATCTGAGGAGAAGCGCCTTTCTTTACGATATTGTTGGGTTTTTTTTTTACAAGGGGGTGGTAATAGTTAAGACGATGGCTTTTCTAAAAGAGTATATTTTAAAATTTTGGAAGGGGGGAATGCTGGAGGGGGAAGACAAGTTAGGTTATGTGGGAATTTTACCCTATTTAACTCTTTTTTGCCCATTTTACCCTACTTTTCCCCATTTCCCTATTTTGCCCTTATCTAACCCCCTTAACCGATTTTCCCCTTTTTTCATCCCGAATACCCAAGTTTTCCCCAAATTTTACATCGACACCTCAAAACAAAGGGGAAAAACCTCAATTTAAACCCCCAAGCGATCCACTTGATCAAAAACACTCATTTCTGTAACCCTTTTAGATGGCGGTACGTTTCCCTTCCCCCCCAAGGGAAAAGAGGGGGTAAACCGGCTATTATACTATTTGGAGAGGGGGTGATGATGGGTGGTGGGCGTGGGTGCAAGAATGTTTGGGGGTGGCTTAGGACTAGGGAGAGGTGTGAAGGCAGGCCGGGCACGTTTAGCTTGTAAGAAAGAAAAGAGAAATTTTTTGCGCCACACTACATCCAAGTCAATGTGGTATTTCGTCTTTTTCCATTTTTTGGTGCTTCCTCTGCCTCGTCCTCCTTTTTCCCGACGGCTCGGTGTCTCCCACTGTTTCCTTCCGCTCCAGATGTTTTTCCCCCAACTTTTTATTTTTTGGAAGTGTAGGGATAGGACACTTTTTTTTTTTTTCTGGGGAGTTTCTCGTTCCCGCGCCTCGAGGGTTTTCGTCACTTGTTTTTCGGGTTGAATTTTTTTTCCCGCCTCAATTTTTGGTCCAAACTTATCAATTCTCGCGGTCAAGTATATGTTTTTTTCTTTATTGATGAGAATGTGAACACGTCAAAAAGCAAAAACTAAAGATAAAAAGGGCAAAAATATTTTTGCAAAAAAACAAAAAAGAAAATCAATCAAAAAAAATCTTTTTTATTGCATTTTCTCATCTTATCATCGTTATGCCATTTCAAACATTATTTTGTTTTCCTTTAATTTGTTTTTTGAATAAAATCTCTTTTTTTTTTATACAAATCTACTTTTAAGCACTACTGAATTTTTTTGTAGAATCAAGCATTTGATTTTAATTGATTTTTACTGATATAATTTTTTATTTTTTATAAAAATCATTAATAGTATTTTAATTATATTCCAGTGCTTGCTTGCGGATACAAGATCCATAAAATTTAATCTATCTTTGCTATAAAAGAAGTGTAAGAAAAGGGTGGGCTGTGAGATATCGGTGGCGGGGTAGACGTGTAGACTGTCGGGTAGCGCGGGGGGGGTCAAAGGGAAAACGGAAAGGCTGAGGAAAAAGTGCGGATTGGGAGCAAAAGTTTAGTTATTTCCAACAGATGGCCGGACCGTCTGTGGAGTTCGAACTAGCGTTTGAAGAAAATGGTCCAGCGTAATTATAAGGAGGATAAGACTTTAGTGTGTTCTGGGTTTGGAAGAAGATCAATACTGTTAACATAAAAAATGGGCTACGGAAACTGTCCCGCTATTTCACCGCCTAAAACACCGCATTTATTACCGATCAATAAAGGTTTGGAACGTCGATCAAAGGGAAAGTCTTTGGGGGATGGCGCGAGTTTTACCCCCGGTACAGGGGGAAGGGGAGCCCTTTCCCGACTCCTTTTGCCCCTAAGGGAAAATACCCCCTTTTGTGACTCTGTCAACATTGCTTCGCCCCAACTCGAGCCCGCGTGGGGGTGGGGTGAAACGAGACGTAGGCATAAAAGCAATTTTGGGGAAATAAGGATTTGCCCTTAAAAACGCAGTTGATGTCTGTCGAGCGTCAGAATGGCCGGGAATATCAGCTGAGCTTCGTATGGTCGATAGGCAAAGTAGGGTACCGGGACAGAGGAGTCAGCCCCGAGTATGGGCAACTCGGCTTAATAGAAGTGTACGCGGTGGGGTTTTCAGACGCCATAAAGACTCTACTCCCTCCCCGGTATCGGTGCTCCTCCCGGGAAATTGGGGGAAATCGGGGCATTTCCCAAATCAGTGTGTGACGCTTTGCGTGGATGTATCGGACGCCCCCCACGAAGTCCCCACAGAGATTTTTTCTTTTCCCGACTCCTCGAATGGGGGGAACGTCGCCATCCCCAATGAAAGCGACAATGAAACAACCTTGCCATGTCTACACTAAAGGGTGGCGCACGCCCCACTCCTCAAGTGCTGGACGGGACTCCCCCGGCGGGCGTCGCTAACGTCCGCTGTACGCCCGACAAGGGGGGAGAGCTACAGTTATGGGCATCACTGGCTCTTTTTTTTGGGAACGACATTGATACCTTCCTCCCCACGCACTTTCAGTGCTTTTAGAGGAAACCCACTGGATTTAAGGTAAAGTTGGTTGCTCACGGAATTAGGGGTAAACCGCACTGAACACCCGTCCCGAAATTGCATCTTGTCGGGAATGCTGATTCGGTTCGACTTTTCGCGCTAGGGATGTACCTGTGACTTTCCAGGCAAATGGGTACAGTTGTATCTGACCCAAAGGACTCCCAAGTATGATGTGCCTGCAACACTTTCGTGGACCCGAACAGTAAGGATGAAAGTCACGAAGTCATCGCTCAGTTCCCAGCATGGACACACGACACTGATCCGTCAAAGGGGGTTTTGGGCCCCGCGAAAAGGGGGTCAACCGGCATGTTTTCCACGCGGGGTTTAGTGGCGAATCACTTTGCCCCAAAATGATGGTAAGCCTATGGTGATAGAATTACGTCTGACGCGGAGAAATTTTGCGTCACCCCCGCCAGACCGCTGCTTACAGCGGGGGAACGACACAAAAAGCAACTCATGACCTCCTTGCCAACATATAACGCGCCCGTCAATACCCACGGATTGGTCCCCCCATAGGCCGGGCCCAAAAAAGAAGCCGGTATCAGAATGTGCGTGGACTTAACCAAGCGAAAAACACGTGGGGCGTCCGACCTACCCCATCTTCCACCACACGTTGCGGTCGCTGATACGCCGGTCACGCCCGCTGGATGACACAAGGGACGCCGCCATGGGGTTCACCAGATCGAGATTGCTCCTGAGCCAGGCCTAACGTGCTTCATTACCCGGGGGCAGATTTAATTTAAACCGGGGTCATGGGATTGGTGCCCCGGGGGATGAAAAACCGCAGGGGGAACATCGCTTGGGAGGCATCCCCTACCCATCAAAGTTGTCGACGAATCCTCGCTTACGACACACATATGGGGCACCCCTCCAACACGTATAACATGCAAAGATGCGACAGGCCGGCTCACTTTAAACCCTAAGAAGTTTCATTCGCGGGGAAATGAAGTGGAATACTGTGGGTTCCGGGTACCGGAATGGCTACAACAAAACGTCAAAAGGGCACCCCCATCAAAAATTTTCCCGGCCCGGGAACATCACTGATCTACGGGGGTTCATGGGCTTGGCAACCAACTGGGGGGGCTTCTCACAGGGAAAACGCCGCCGCAGCCCAAAACCCCTTCGAAAACTTCTGGCAAAAACCCTATTTGGGCTGGACCGAAAACCACGATGCAGCATTTCGAGGGGAAGAGGGTCTTATATCACCACCCTCCTGGGATTCTTCGATCCGAAAATGCCGACTTACTGAAAAACGGGTGCTCCAGGACCGAGGGGTTTGGGATTCGTGCTAATGCGAAAAAACGGGGACTTCTGGGGGGTTGGTTCGTGTGGTTTTACGTTTCCTCACCGATACGAGAGTCGGGATCTGAATTGCCCGGGGCTGGCTGCTTGCTATGGGAAAGTCAGAAGTGCCGGGTATTCCTAGCGGTTTTCCCCCCTTCGATCTGATGGTGGGTCACCGCCCGTTGGGGCCCCTTTTTAACCCTAAGTTCGTCAAGATAAAAAATCCGCGGCTGCGCGTAGCGGAGAATTAAAACCTGTACATTTTAAGCCCGTTGCAGAAAGGGGCGGCGCACCCAAAAACCAACGCGCTTTTTACGCTCACCGTCGTGATCCGGAAAACCAAACCTCGACACAGCTGTAGTAAGTCAATCCCCTTGCACAGACCTTAAAGCGGGGTTTTGGGGGCGTCCGTGCAGCAGAAGATGGCTTTCGATCGCCCCCCGTGGTAGACCCAGGATTGGAAAGGTATGTGCTGCTGCTTCCGTGATCCCGAATACCTTTTCTTAAAAAAGCTATCCTACCGGGGTTTTCCCGGGAAAATCGCCTCAGTTCACAGTATATCCGGCTTATTGGGGGTCCGGCATCTGCTGGCTTGGATGATGACATGATCTATACGGGGCGAGACTAGTCTCCCCACAGCCCAGCAAGAAGTTTTCGGCCGCTTGCACGAAAGGGGGCAAGGTATTGAGCGAACGAAACGCCCAGCACGTCAAAAAGTTTTTCTGCCTGGTTTATAACGACATCGCCAAAACCGTGTCTGCCCGTCCCCCTTGCCTTTTGGTACTACCCGCCCCGCCAACGATCCGCTGTGGATGGACGACCCGGCCCCCCCACTCGAGTGTTCGGGTCGGGTCGCCACATTCCATGTAGCGGGCAGAAATATTTGGTATATGGCTTTGGCTCTCCGCTGGGCCCTATGTGATTAAAAGTGTCCCAGAACTGCCTCTGTGACCATCTAGTCCGTAGTTACCCACCCCTTCCAGCTGGGGTTTTCCCACTATCTGCGGAGACGGGGGACCGCAGTTTGCGTAAACGTATGCGCAGGTTTTTGTATCGCTGGGGGGTTTGCCACAGATTCGTCGCGACCTACGCCAGAACAACGGGCACCGGAGCAGCTGTGAAGACTGTCAAAAAATTTATTATGGCCGCCCCAACACCCGGTAGGGATTAGACGACATTGCATTCGAACAGGTCTCCTGGACTAAAAAATACCCACGCGCTAGCGGGGATCACCCCCGCAAGTCCCCTTTTGGGCATCCGTTGCGGTCTGGGGTGCCTACTCATCACCGTGCGTTTTCCCCAGGTGCCGCGCGCAGCCCCGGGGTGTGTCTGAAATCTCCGGGATCAACGAAAAACGCTCACGACCGCTTTGCCGGTACACTTAGGGGTTACACAGGGTCCAGGGGTTATGTTTAGAAAAACGTTTTCAGGCCTATGGGACGTGCAGGGGAGGGGGTCGGAGTTGGGGAGAGGCAAAAAAACCTTTTAAAGCGGGGGAGTGGTAGATTTATTTGGGGAAAAACGCCGATTTCTGCGTCCGTATCGGCCCCGCTCACGACTACGCCTGCAACGTCTCATCCTGCCGGAACTTTACCGACGCGCCCCGTCGCCCCCATCTGACACAGTCCATCAGCGGGCAAGGAAACAAATTTCCCCGTCGCAGTAACGCCTACGCCAGCTCCTGAACGTCTGCACGTCACTTGGGGGGCCCGGTGTTTCATACACTTGGCTCTTTTTTAACCAATTGTATGTCGAGTATTTATGTTAATTAATATTTTCGTTGATTTTGTTTTAAAGTTTATTGCTTAAATCATATGGATTCATTTGGGGAGGGGTTGTTTTACTTGGGGGAGATTTTTTTTTAATTGCAGTTGAAATGTTAGGCTCGTTTTTTCGAGCATAGCTTAGACGGCTCCCCCTAGGGTTTGGGGGCCCCCCCGGACGAGTTAGTCCGGCTGGGGATGTGCTGTATCTGCCTTTACAAGTAAAGACGTTGCCACACTAAATGTTTCCTGTATCCTAGCCAGTCGGGAAAAATAACACCTGGGCGTTTGAAGACACAGTGGTGATTAGATGTTCTCATCGCCCAAAAACCTTGAAATTCCCACAAAAAAGGATTTGCTTTGGGGGTGAGAACACAGACCTATTGTCCCCTTGGCCACACACCAATATGATGCACGCTTTAAGCATTCTTCAATCTAGCCCAGACAGACCTCCAAGCACCCAAACGAGTTTTTTTTGAACATCAATTCCCCCTGTGTTGCATTGGCGAATCAGTCTGCCAGAACATTTTGTCATTTACACAAATTTCGGGTTGTGACACGACATCAAGACTCCAGGGTATCGGTAAAGGAGTAAGCTTGAAGTTAATGAGGGAAAGCAACTTCTTTGCAGAACAGGCCGCAGTATTTATCAACAGTACTTCTGGCCCAAAAGAGGTAGAAGTTACCGGTGAACGCGTGGTCACAATTTACAAGGTTAGACAAACCGATACCCTTGATCACTTGCAACATCAAAATTCCAAGAGAAGGTGACAGTTGGTAGAACATTCTTGGATTCACGTGTACTCCCTCCGCATCAGCAGCAGCTAAGTTTCACATCTACCGTGTGTTTCATCAAATTCAAGAGTGGCAAGGCATGAACTTGATGCAGAAAAATGGGGGTGGAAAATATCGGTAGATCGTAAATGGAGCCAATCCAAACAGAACTGGCAGCTGCGCCAAAGTCTCTTCTAGATCTAGTAAGGTGCTCATGCAAGTTAGGATGCAATGACAAGCGCTGTGGATCCGCAAACAGGGCTACCCTGCACGTTGGCGTGTGCAAGTTGCAGGGGCGTTTGCTCGAATTCGGAGCAGGTTGAATTCACGAACTCCGATTCAGAGGAATTTGAACCATGATTTTGATAGGCTATAGGGTAGGAAAGACGGCTCAGTGTACTTAGTAATTTAGGTCACTCTGGCCGCACATTTCAGATAGGAGTTTTACTCAAAAATGGAAAAAGGCCTAGCCTATGCAATTAAATCTTGTTTCATTTGGTATTTGGCAATAAAACATTGGAAAATATGCCAGTTTCCTTGTTCTATCTCACAAATTGGCTGCGTTAGCATATATCATGGATATCCGGTTTAAAGAAAATAAAAAAAAAAAATGTATTCACCAATTTCCCAAACTGGAGGGTTTAACACGATTTTGTATATGTTGGTTAGAGGCCCAAAGATGCCTGAAAAACGAAATTTCATTTCTATTGCAGTTATTCTGGTCACCTGCATTTTTACTGGACTAGACAACGGAAGTAAGAAGGAAACAAAGGATGAAATCAAAGATAATCACAAAATGCTTTTTATTGTTTGTTTGTATTAAGGTACGAAGACATGCGAGAATGTAAGTAAAATGTACGGACGTAACGTTACGGACGAACATTTGCCGCGTCGGTCCTATGCCTAAACCGTGTCACACGAGCGATATTTTCCGGTATCTTTGGTATTTTGCTACCATTTCCTACCCGTAGTGGTGGCAAAAAGTGCGTGTGTCGTCACACGGCGCTTCGGCTACGAGCATCTTCCTACAAGTAGTTAAGATCTTCTATCTTAAATATCTTCTTATCTTAGCTACTCTGCTTCTACTTGCATCTTCCGTGACCCGTGACCAAAAATAACACAATGGATCATGCTAAAGACTTAATATTCAAAATTATACAGCTATTACTGGCTAATATAGGTGAAAAGCGCTAATAATGAATCAATTAAATGAGTATCAGTGTGGACGTACCCTTTTTAAAACAGGGGAAATCTCTCCACTTGGTAAACCTGTCCAGGCGGGGGCGCGCGACGCGGGTTTGAATTTAAATGGAACCATATCATATAAAAGCCTTCCCCTTTACATTTCCCCTTTATAAACCCTAATAAACGCTCAAACCTTTCTTTTTTTCCCCAAATCAAGTCAAAAAAAAATAAAAAACACCACCAAATTTTTTTTTTTTTTCAAAA
>JACEEZ010007377.1:7420-27420 GCA_016584305.1 Chionoecetes opilio | reverse complement strand
AGTCATCTTCAAAGACTATGAAATTCGGACACTGCAAAGTCTCCTGCAGGACTATAAGCGCATTATCTCAAATCACGGACATATCTCAGCAGTAAAGTCCAGCTACTTAAAGGATATTCTCATCATTGAATTTGGGGGAGACATCGGATTTCATGAACGTATTCAAAAGAATGTGAGTGAACTGGTATATGATACAACAGCAGCAGGTACATACATTGAGGCAGCAATATCTTCATTGGGTGTTAGCAATGATCAGTTGGTGATGAATGCTGCGGAACGACTCAAAGAGCAAGTCATCAGGACAAATACTATTCCCTGGCCGCCATACATACACGAGTTGGAGAAAAAAGAAGACCCTAATGAGCTCCTGCTGAAGCTGATCACATGGTTGAAAAACCCAAATAAGTCTGCAATTTATGACAGTCCACCCGTCCGGTCGATTGCATCTATCCTCACAAGCTACATCACTGGAACCCGCACTGCATTTGAGATAAATCTCTCTGTTTTGCTACATGGACTGACCATGAGGAGGGAAATTGTCGAAATAATGCACAAAGATGGACTGGGCATCATTTACAATGACGTACTTATGTTGCGCAATTTTTGGGTGGTCAATGACCTCAAGTGCTCATCTGATTGTCCGTTCGAACTAGCGGAGGGTAAACCTACCATCGCTATAGTCGACAACGATGACTTCAACAGCGACACACTGACCGGTGCTACGAGAGGCAGATACGGCCATGTTCACAATATACAGTGTGCTCCGGTCAGACGGCTACACAGCACCTGTCATTCTAGATACAGAGGATACAGACAACTACGTGCAAGCGGCATATATTGCTCAGAGGACACCAGGGATCCTGTGTGTGAAACGCAAGCGTCAGCTTATTGATGCCCGATGTTTGTGCAGTGAGGCAATGGCTGCATCCATCATACCACTTCATGTTCTCACTGGGTGTACCCACAAATCTGGCTTCTATGGAACAAGCAAGAAACTCATCGCAGATCGTCTAGATAAGTCTAAAGAGGCACATGACCTGCTAGCAGCATGTGGTACACAGCTCCCAGTCACACAACAGGTCATCAGTGATTTGGAGCGGTTTGTCATTCGATATGTCTATGGTGATACCAAAAGCAAGACCATTGGAGATGCGAGGGCAGTGAAGTGGAGAGCTCAGAAGAAAAAAAGCACTATCCGACTTGTGCCTGACTTGGACAGTCTCCATCCACACTTGGAGCGTGCAAACTATCTTGCATATTTGCAAAAACATTACCAGCTCCAAAATCACCCATCACCGATTGGTCATGGGTGGCATCTTGTAAATGGCTTATGTCTGCCTGTCCGGTCAACCAAGCCGCCACTTCCCCCATCCATACCACTACCTGCAAATCCGCAGACAGAGAACATCAGTGATGATAGCAGCGAGAGTGAGGACAGTGATTCTGATAGTGGCTCATACAGTAAATCATGTAGTGATAGTGAAGTGGCAGATTAGTATGTACAGTTAGTATGCAGTTTAAAATGAAGTAGTGTCATGCTAAAATAAGTGGAAAACAACACCTCACATATCCATCTAGCTTATCTTGTGCCGAAGATATTACATTTCATGTTTTTCAGGGTGGCGGACAGTGGCCATCCTGGATTTAGAGGTCAAAATGATCCCTAAACTGTACGATAACCATTCCAGTGGCTTTGTAATGTCAGAATTAGTAAAAAATGACACCTCATTCGTCTTTCTAACTCATCTGATGCCAGAGATATGATATTTTATGTTTTGCAAGATGTGGGCGTCGGCCATTTTCAATATTGAGCTCTAGAAAAGTTAGCCGTCATTTCCCAGAGGGGCATAGGAGCTAATTTTTCTTTAAAATGGTCCAGGTTATCAAATCCATCGAGAAAAAAAGGTAGGAAGAAAATGGTCACGGACTCCAAGAAAATGACTACTAGGGTGTCAGCCGGAGCGTTCGTGCACCCTCAACAGGGACGAGGGACTCACCTCTGCCTTCATCATCGCTCACGAGATGGCGCACGTGTGAGTACAGTATATAACAATATACTTCCCCTTCATTATATACCCTATTATACCCTTCAACCTATTATATTTCCCCTTCACCCTAATATACTTCCCCTTCACCCTCCACCCTCGTCCTTGACTGCCCCAGTATTATGAACATAAGGAAGCTACAAGAGGCCGTGAGACCTACACATGGTATAATAGTTCCTGTTATTTAACACTACCTACATCGTTTTAACATTGTTTTCTCTCCTTCCTGGAATAACTGTGTTAATTTATTATGCTTTGTTTTGGGGGATACCTTTGTGTTCTCAGCGTTGTTGTGGCTACATATTATATTTCCGTCCAGCTTTTATATAAATGTCATACATATTGAAGGTTAAAAATGTGGACTGATTTTTTGTGCACCTGAATGCGAAACGAGACCCAATTTGATTGTTGATGTCGTTGTGACATTAGGTTTGGAAGTGTGTAATACTCTGTGTTGAGTTCACGGCCGCGGGTTTGTTTAACGTTCAATCGAATGACTGGCTTAGAGAGGATTACTCACCACGAGGGGGGCTGTGATGGTGGTGCTGGTGGTGGTGCTGGTGGTGAGGAGTGCTGCGGTGAATGTGTTGCAGCACAACCATCACACATTCAGGTTGTGATGTTGGTTGTGTTACTTTACAATATATTCAACGGAGCTGCAATGCGTTCAGGACTCATTCAAAGCTTATAGGAACCCGTAAATAATGTTTAATATATATATATATATAATATATATATATATATATATATATATATATATATATATATATATATATATAAAAGTTACATAGATAAATGCACACGCCTCCTAGAATAGGTGTATCCACGATTCTCTTGTTTTAATTTACATTCCAAGGTCATTTTCGTAATTTAACTTCCTTTTATATTATATATGTGTGTGTGTTTGTGTGTGTGTGTGTGTGTGTGTGTGTGTGTGTGTGTGTGTGTGTGTGTGTGTGTGTGTGTGTGTGTGTGTGTGTGTGTGTGTGTGTGTGTGTGTGTGTGTGTGTGTGTGTGTGTGTGTGTGTGTGTGTTTTCAAAGCATATTCTTTTCTTTAATACCTTAACTGTAACTCTTCTTTATGACTAAGGTTGTTTTCTTCAACCTTTTCCAAGTCTTTACTATATACCAAAAATATAGTAAATTCAGCATACAAACACAATAGAACCCAGTTTTTACCATATAGGCAAATTCAAAGTTTATGCGGCTTATCACACAGTCTCAATCATTTTTCATTAACCTAGCCATGCATATGTTAAACATTGTGCCAATGCACAATTTTTCCCCACTCCTTTCTCTCTCAAACCTAATACTTACTACTGTTTTAGCACTATGAAACAGTCACTCCATTTGGCCTTTTATAAATACATACAAGTAACAATAGTAACATCATGCAATTTCCCTAAAAAGTCTAAGATCACAAATCTCACTATTGGTATCTGACACATATTAGTATGGCAGATATAGAACACTGAAGCAACACTGGTTACTGTTATCTTCCATTGGACATTGGTAACTTTCTTGCCCTACTTACTTGGCAAATTTCTACATATTCAAGCATCTCTCATTACCTTGAGGCATTTGTGTGGCCAGCGGTGATGATATTGTGACGAAGCGGTGTTCAGTGGAGCCATAGTGCACCGGCATCTGCCTGCCCTTGCCCTTGTCTGCCTCGTTGCCGTAACACTGGTTCATGAAGCGGTCCAGGGGAAAGCCTCGCCACATCAACACGCCTGAGCAATAAATAGATAAAAATACTTAAGTCATTAAATATCTTTTGAAATACAGTAAAACCTCCCTAAGTCAGCATAATAGAGGTTTCAAGTACATTTAAGGCCATTATTACATAGAAGAACACAATTAATTATCTCTGGAAATAGTACAGTAAAACCTCCCTAAGTCGGCAAAATAGGGGCTTCAAGTAGAGTATTACACAGAACACAATGAAATATAAAGAAGGAAAATGAGAAGGTAATGCCTATCACATCAAATAAGTAAGATGAATATGTGGCAACTCGTGCTGTGGTGCTTCCCATCAAAACAGCTGACACAACACTTGTATTAGTAGACAACAGCCTACATGAGGGTTTGATGCAGTTGACATCTTTTATCCCCATGCTCAGATGGACATAAATGTTCTTAATATTCTCACAGATCACTGAAATAGCATGAGTAACAGGTCATGTACCCCTACCTAACACTTCCAAGCTTTGTAGAACTGAAAGTATTTAAAACACATGAGGCAAACACACATGTGCTGTCTACAAATGCTTGGGAAAAAACCTTACTGACACCTTCCTTCCTCACACGATCAGCAGTGAAAGCTGCCAATTTTCACCAGCTGACGAACTTCAGACATCAATTACATGATAACCAATGTATAGTCATTATAAATGGCTCAGGTATAGATACAATGCATAATCCAATCATCTGAAGTACATAAGAACATGATAAAAAAGGTCAGCAATACATACAACCAACAGTACAGAGAAGAGGCTGCTGAATAAGTTATGAGGCAGCCGACAATCGGAAGAATATTAGACAATCGAATAAACAATTGGAAGCGGAAATACAATGCCAAAATGACAAAGAAGACATGTGATGAAGCCTTAGAAAGAATGCAGCTTGTCTACCAAAACAATGATCATAGTATTAATAAAGTTGGTGTTGAAAAACTGACTCCATGACACACCACTCACCCGCTTCCCTGTACTGGCCGTACACGATGTCTTGGTCGTCCAGGGCGGCGGCCGAGCCTATGTGTGTGCCCTCCTCCCCGTAGTTGGTCATGTAGAAGGAGATGCGGCCCTGGCGCTGGGACTCGTACATGATGCGGTCCATGGTGTTCAGCAGGGTCATCTTCTGATACATCTTAACGACAGTGTCTTCACTAAGCTGTTGAGATAATGCACCTTGACTTCAGTACATAATATACAAGTTACATAAATTTGCAAATGTCGAAATAGGTGTGTGTGTAAGTTTGGTTTCTGAGGCATGTAAAACTTTGATCTCTTTTATTTTCGACTTTGAAGCACCTTCACGTTGATAGCACCTTCCTATTTACTAGGACTCGCTTACAGAAAATCTTAAAATTTTACAATGACTCAATCATTATAAGTCTATGCAAAGTGAAATGAAAACATGCATAAGATTTTTTGCCTCTTCTGTTACTGAAACAAATGGTTCATGGTTTTGAAATTTATAAATTTCTAATCCATAACCAATCGTCTTTCACAAATCAAGTAAATATATAGCTAAGCTATAGTATAACTAAAGGAAATATATAAACATATATCAGGAGCGGCAGCCTACATGGCAGGAGGAGACTGTCTGCTAATGAGCATCAACCAATGAGGATGAAGTGTGAGGTACAAGCTCAGCTGATCAGCTGGAGGCAGCAAGTCTGATCTGAGTGCCAACTAGGCTAACTGAATAATACATTGATTATATGGTTGAAATGCTCCTAAAAGACTGGTGTGCCTGGTACAGTAGTAAGTGGTGGGAAATGTCATGAAATGAAGAGGAACTTCTTTAGACATAAATCTAGTGACTACAGGCTTACATTGGGGTCACAGGCTGGGTCAATGACTTGACCCTTCCTGTTCATGACTCTGTACACAGGAATGCCATCGTACAGGTCTGGTTGCACAAAGTCTATTTTTTCTGTCCATTTTGACCGTGAGCCGGGGAAGTTGGGTTGCTCCTCCTCCAAGTCCTCGCTCAGGGCCTGCAAACAATATTTCATAATCAAACACAACTAGTAATTAGTTTACTATATTTCAACTATTCTAATTAGGTCATTATTATCATTTAAACTTCCTGTTGTCCTATAAGTTCCAAGAAGCTTTAGATGACCGAGACCAATTATGTGAACACTGAACAGTCTTCATATGAATACTTTTCAATGTGCATTTGCCGGAGCCCCTTTTATGATGAATCAGTGTTCATATTTTGAGGTACATTAGTAAAATAGGGTAAAATTTCGTAATTAGGCACAACTGGTTTCGAGGACAAAACTTTGTTTTACTTAATAATTTTGATGTGCTTTGAATAAATTAGGCACTCATTTTTGGCGGATATCAATAGTTTTTTCATTAAACCCTAGCCCCCTCTAAAGTTTAAACCTAGGGGTTTGTGCCAAAACCTAAAACCAGATTAATTCCTAAACACATCAAAACTCATTAGAAAAAAAAGTTTCATCCTTGAAAAAGACCAAATTATAATAGTGGGTGAAGCAACGACAATGTTTATTATTTAGTTATGGGCAGCCCGCTCCGCCCCGCCCCTATCTATCAGCCTGCAAACATTTCGCTCCCCTCTGCACTGCCTTAAGTGTTAAATAAGTTTTTTTCCTTGATATTATCTGAAGCTAAAGCAAATCCCATGTCTAACCCAAACAAAATTAATTTAACTTAACCAGACCGTTTCTGGCTGAAATCACTAGTATCAAACGTAGGGTAAGTTGACGAGGTATAAAAATACATATCTATAATAATATAAGCGAAAGTGTGTCTGTCTGTCTGTCTGTCTGTCTGTCTGTCTGTGTGTGTGTGTGTGTGTGTGTGTGTGTGTGTGTGTGTGTGTGTGGTATAGGTTCCGCCCCCCGTGGCGCAATCACCTCATATGGCACATTTTTGGAACCGGGTTGACCAGGGGAAGGTCATAAGCCCACTTATGAGATGATTCGATCACTTTTTTTTTTTTTTTTTTTTAGCAGCCTATTAGCGATAATTGTGAAAAAAAAAAGTGGGTTGCGAGAATTGAGGAAACCTTGATGTAGGGTGATGGGTAATGGGTGAGTGAATGGGTGGGGTGATGGGTAATGGGTGTGGGGTGATGGGTGAGTGAATGGGTGGGGGGTGATGGGTTGGGGGTGATGGGTGATGGGTGAGGGAATAGGTGGGGGTGATGGGTAATCTATCTATAATAATATAAGCGAAAGTGTGTCTGTCTGTCTGTCTGTCTGTGTGTGTGTGTGTGTGTGTGTGGTATAGGTTCCGCCCCCCGTGGCGCAATCACCTCATATGGCACATTTTTGGAACCGGGTTGACCAGGGGAAGGTCATAAGCCCACTTATGAGATGATTCGATCACTTTTTTTTTTCTTTTTTTTTTTAGCAGCCTATTAGCGATAATTGTGAAAAAAAAGTGGGTTGCGAGAATTGAGGAAACCTTGATGTAGGGTGATGGGTAATGGGTGAGTGAATGGGTGGGGTGATGGGTGATGGGTGTGGGGTGATGGGTGAGTGAATGGGTGGGGGGTGATGGGTTGGGGTGATGGGTGATGGGTGAGGGAATAGGTAGGGGTAATGGGTAATGGTAAATATAAGCGAAAGTGTGTCTGTCTGTCTGTCTGTCTGTCTGTCTGTCTGTGTGTGTGTGTGTGTGTGTGTCTGGTATAGGTTCCGCCCCTCGTGGCGCAATCACCTCATATGGCACATTTTTGGAACCGGGTTGACCAGGGGAAGGTTTTAAGCCCACTTATGAGATGATTCGATCACTTTTTTTCTCTTTTTTTAGCAGCCTATTAGCGATAATTGTGAAAAAAAAGTGGGTTGCGAGAATTGAGGAAACCTTGATGTAGGGTGATGGGTAATGGTGAGTGAATGGGTGGGGTGATGGGTAATGGGTGTGGGGTGATGGGTGAGTGAATGGGTGGGGGTGATGGGTTGGGGGTGATGGGTGATGGGTGAGGGAATAGGTGGGGGGTGATGGGTAATGGTAAATATAAGCGAAAGTGTGTCTGTCTATCTGTGTGTGTGTGTGTGTGTGTGTGTGTGTGTGTGTGTCTGGTATAGGTTCCGCCCCCCGTGGCGCAATCACCTCATATGGCACATTTTTGGAACCGGGTTGACCAGGGGAAGGTCATAAGCCCACTTATGAGATGATTCGATCACTTTTTTTTTTTTTTTTTTTTTAGCAGCCTATTAGCGATAATTGTGAAAAAAAGTGGGTTGCGAGAATTGAGGAAAGTATGTAGGGTGTAGGGTGATGGGTAATGGATTGAGGATGTAGGGTGACGGGTAATGGGTGAGAAAATGGGTGGGGTGATGGGTAATGGGTGTAGGTGATGGGTGAGTGAATGGGTGGGGGGTGATGGGTTGGGGGTGATGGGTGAGGGAATAGGTGGGGGGTGATGGGTAATGGGTGAGTGAATGGGTGTGTGGTGATGGGTAATGGGTGAGTGAATGGGTGGGGGGTGATGGGTAATGGGTGAGTGAATGGGTGGGGGGTGATGGGTAATGGGTGAGTGAATGGGTGGGCGGAATACATACATTTCTACATCCATGATTTCAGGAAAGTTAGAAGGGGCTATCTGGAGAGTCCGTGTTTGGTGGGCCGAAGGCCCACCAAACACAGGTGGTGGGCCGAAGGCCCACCACCAATAGCCCTCCGCAGGAGCTAGCCAAAAAGTCCGCCCGGAGGGCGGCTTTGCGGCTAGTATCAAATAATAGCAATAACTTTTTCAGAGATGCTAAATACGTTTTTGCAGACGTCTATGATAATGACTATAGAGTGAGTCTTGGGCGCAACATTTCAGTCCCAGGAACTAGTTTTAGTAAATTAAACTAAATTTGGCCCAAACTTTGGATACAGGTACTACTCAAAATGAAAATCAATACAGTTCACATTTGGGGATTAATTTCAGTTCTAGAATATTTGCACTATAAATTTGATGTCGGTCGTTGTACTGTTTTTCTCTGCCAGCGGCAAGATTTTTGCTTGCACTGCTGTTGGCTGCTGGTTCCAATATTAGATAATATTTTTGTGTGTTAGTGTTTGATGTTGTGCACCCGGCAGTGGGCTGTGCGTGAACCAGCGGAGTGTCGAGCCGAGAGATTTTGTCAAAAATTTCACAAAAAAATGACACTAGCTGCTTGCATCGAAATATCTATATTACAACGTACCTACAAATCATAATCTAATTGAACTCATTAACTATGATATATTCTTATACAGATATAAATTTTTCACCTGTCATGGAAAGAATAATAAAATAATTGACAGCTAATAAAAATATAGAAACAATATTTTTTGTGATTGGTCAATATAATTGATCTAAAGAAGAATAAATGAATGATTTTGACACAACAATACATTTTTTGGTGAAATCTCGGTAGTGGGCTTTCAAAAGTTCTAGGATTCTTATCTACATCATCGTGTAGATTTTTTCATTCTGAGTATTTTGAAACTAATTTCCCATGGCGCAATTGATTAATAATGGCGTTACATGTACTACCAAAAATCTACCGTTATTTCAGCAAGAAACAGTTACGTTAGGTTAAATAAGTTTAGTTTAGGTTAGTGGAGGGGATTGGTTTAGTAACAGATGATATCAAGAAATTAAAAAAAATACTACAGAAGTGCAAGCAAGAAAACTAGGGGGGCGGCACCCACCAACCTGTGAGCGGGCTTTATTTCCACAACACAAGTGCCAGTTAATTTCCCAAAACACATTACAATATTAGGAAAACAAATTTTGGGCCCCTTTTAAAATCGTGGTTGCCTAAAAAACAAAAAATTGACCCATTCTTTTCCGAACCCTGTTCAAAAGGTAGCAACGAGATAATATGGTAGGCTTGATTAAACGAATCTTAACCCATAACACATCAAAGCTTACTAGAAAACAATAGTGTCGTCTGCTAAGTCAGTATTGCCTAATTGCAAAATTATACATAAAGTAATACCCAAAACACTACTTCACCCTATGTTTCCTTATAGAGCCAATGGGAACCACCACAATTTCCCTCTTACTGGGTGGTGCTGGTCTCCTACGTCAAGATAACATAGAACCACCCAACCACCCTTCCTAAATTGACACAAAGAATCAAACGAGGGTAATCCGGATTCTTTATCTATAACTGCTGCCGTATCTCTAGCCAATCACAACCGGAATACGGCCACCGTATCTCTGGCTGCGGCGCTTAAGGATACCGGACCGCATCTGTAGCCAATCGGTGCTGTTACTTGACCCATTTACTTCATCGGCGTGACACGAATTACTACCTACAAACTGTGGATCAAGCAGAAACATCCCGTGTAAATGATCCTGTTATAAATCAAGAAATACAGTTTACCTTACATATACTCTTATGAACAGTTTGTTATTCTACATACTCTGGTGACTGTTATGGCGCCTGTTGTTTGGCGAGGGCGTGAGAGCAGACGGCTTCTGGCAGGAAGGAGAGCGGCTCGGCAGACTCTCGCCACCGCCATGTTTACCTCTTTTTGTTTGGGAGCTTTGTCTTGAACTTGAGTTGCGAGCCACCCAGCGAAGACTGTCGGTGCATTCTTTTTCTATCCTTTATATCTTTTCTAGTTTTACCTTTCTTCTCACTCCATTCTTCCACGAATCCACTCCTATCTCTCCTACCACTACCTCCAACATCTTTGTTCTAGCTAATCTAGCATGTTCATACCGTTCAGACACCAGCATCAGGTGCTCTACCACAGTTTCATCCACTCCTGTCTCACACATCACACACATCTTGCTGCCAACATTCTTCCATCTATACACACGAATATTTACCTCCAGTGACTTTGTCCTGGCTCTGAAGAGTAAATCCCTTACATAGAAACTTTCATACCTTGGCTGCCAGCGGTCGGCAATTTACGGTTTCGGAAACCTGCAAGCCGCATGTGGCTCTTGCAAGAGACCTATTCGCCCACTGCCACCTGCTTAAAAATGCACAATATAAAGGGACGGAAGTGCTTGAGCTTCAAAAACGAGATCAGATTGTGTTTGAAGCGTGGAATTCTTCACCAGACACTTACACACACATGACAAGATATGCTTGTGGCATTCTTTCCAGTTTGGGATTTACTTACCTGTGCGAGCAAGTATTTTCTAGTTTGAACTTCATAAAAAAAACTACGCAGCCGACTGAATGATACAAGTCTGCAGTCCTGCCTGAAGCTCAAAACGACAACATACTCTCCAGACATTGAGCAGGTCTCTAAGGAACCTCAGGAGCAGAAGGCACATCAACGCACAAACCAGCCATGGTGCCAGATACAGTAAGTAAAGTTAGTATGCTGTTTAAAATATATATCATATTTGTTCAGTCTTGGTAAGAAACTATAAAAAATTCACAATAGCTTGCTGACATTATCATATTAAGTAAAAGGAGTGGCTTCATAAATATAATAGTTTATTTTATGACAACTGATATTATTATTATTATTATTATTATCATTATTACTATAATTACTAAAGTGTATTTCATTATCTTGCCTGTGGGTATATTTAACTCCCATATTATATTATGGAGGAGGGAAATGTTAATGTTTCGCCCAATCATAATTAAACTGCGGCTTCAGCAGCAGTGTGTTTCTGCCTAGTTTGAAGATACTGGTTCTTCTCGAATTCTGGGTTGTCCGACCTCTGTCCTATACCATTACACTGCTGATTTATCTCTAATTGTTTGGTTTAGCTTATGTTCACTTCGTTTTTATTGTGTACTAGCCGCAAAGCCGCCCTCCGGGCGGCCTTTTTGGCTAGCTCCTGCGGAGGGCTATTGGTGGGCCTTCGGCCCACCACCTGTGTTTGGTGGGCCTTCGGCCCACCAAACACAGACTCTCCAGATAGCCCCTTCTAACTTTCCTGAAATCACGGATGTAGAAATGTATGAATTAACGCCAACCCATTCACATCACCCCCAACCCATTCACTCACCCATTACCCATCACCCCCTACCCATTCACTCACCCATTACCCATCACCCCCCACCCATTCACTCACCCATTGCCCATCACCCCCCACCCATTCACTCACCCATTACCCATCACCACACACCCATTCACTCACCCATTACCCATCACCCCCCACCTATTCCCTCACCCATCACCCATCACCCATCACCCCCCACCCATTCACTCACCCATCACCCCACACCCATTACCCATCACCCCACCCATTCACTCACCCATTACCCATCACCCTACATCAAGGCTTCCTCAATTTTCGCAACCCACTTTTGTTTTCACAATTCTCGCTAATAGGCTGCTAAAAAAAAAAAAAAAGTGATCGGATCATCTCATAAGTGGGCTTATGACCTTCCCCTGGTCAACCTGATTCCAAAAATGTGCTATATGAGGTGTTTGCGCCACGGGGGGCGGAACCTATACCACACACACACACAGACAGACAGACAGACAGACAGACAGACAGACACACTTTCGCTTATATTATTATAGATTTCGGCATTGTCTTTCATTAGCTATTTATACCATGCACATGATTACGATTTCCATTTTGCTGAAAGAGGGGAAATGACGTAAGCGTATTCATAATGTATTGACAAGAGCATGTGAATATTTTAGGTGCTGTAGACATGTTGATGCCATCCTGCATATGGGGTCATCCCAGACCCTACGAAGGGGGTACAATAATGTACGAGTACAGTATAGTTGAAATTTGTGAACGAAAATGATCACATTGTAAGATAATTGATATTGTGTACGATGCACGGTAAAAAAGTGCAGTGCTTTTAATTTTCAACAAACAAATAGTTTATATTGGTACACACATATAAATGATATCAGACTTGCAAAATAGATCAGTGGGGAGAAATAGGGAAGAGGCCAACTGGCAGGGGTAGTAAAAAGCCTTTGAGGTTGCGAGGTCAGGGATATTCCATCACATGCATTTATGAGGAATATACCAGCTACCTTTCCACCACTCAACTTTGCTACAGCCTTTCTGACTTCGTCAAAAGAGAGTGCGGTTTCGTTAATGGGAGGATCGACATCCACTGCCCGTAATCCAGTGGTGTGAAGCTGCTCAATTGGAGGGTCCATCGTGAACAACTGCTCAGAGTACCCATCTGTCCATCCATGTCCGACACGAGGCGCCCATCTGCTGCTCGAATAGCACTCGCCCGAGATGGAGACTTGGAACGGAGCTTCTTCAGGGCTCGGTAGGCGGGTCGGACGTCATTAGCGTTCAAATGACCCCCGACATCCACAGCGAGACTTCTGACATACCTCTATTGTCTCTCCCTAGGAGGGTTCTAGTCCTGCGTGACAGAGCCCTGTGCTGGTCCCGGAAGAACATCCAGGGTGTAAAACGCATGCCGCAAATTTATATGATGAACGACAATGAAATTGGAAGCGTATCATCGACTGTTTAACTTCATAGGGAAATCCTGACGTTAAACTGAAAGATGATGATGATGATGATTATATATATATATATATATATATATATATATATATATATATATATATATATATATATATATATATATATATGTATGAAAACTATGGTGCCCCCCATATTTACCTGTGCCCCAGAAGTGCCCCCCCATTTTCACACCCCTTGTTGCGCCACTTGCACACTACAGTCTCTCTCTCTCTCTCTCTCCCTTTTTATTTCATTTTTTATTATACCATTTTACATAATGTATAATATTCACATGGGCAAATATTTTACAGGTTTAAGGTGGTATTGTGAGTACCACTTATCCTAAAACCTAACCTTAACCACATACATATACTTATGATTACTTAATGCTACTATTTACAATGTTTACAATTAGGCACTCGTAACTCTGCCACCCACATCATTGAGCCACACATGAACAGACACTTTCAATCTCTGAGCCCCGGACACAGCAACACTAAAGTCGTCCGGGCACTTGTCTGAGGCTAGAAAACTGTTCTAGAAAGCTGGTACACCACCACACGCGGTAGTGAATTGTGTGAAATGTGTGAGCGCGGCGTGGCAAGGGCTACATTTGCCACGGTCACGGCTCTGGCAGATATTCAGAGAGAGTTAAAGGCCACGGTTACTCGCTCAACAAAATCCCTCTATTTCTACACCCCGGCGCTAGTGGGTATTCCGATACGAGACATGGCAGTGGCGGCACATGGTTGCTGATTGGCTGAGCGACTACAATGACGTCACAGCCTCGCCAGCGAATCACATAGTATTTCTCAAAAAGTTTCAGCCAATCACAAGGCTTCCACGCTCTCAGCTGTATTTACAAATTTATCATCCATACCAAAATCAGCTGTCCTTGTTTGTTTTGTTTGAACCGTCCCCCACCGTTTTGTCCGTACTTAATTTTCAAAAAGTAAGTCATTCCATGATTCCTTCTTAATAATACCTGTTTCCACCTCCACACGGGGTGCAGTCAGCTCGTACACAAGTTGTTTCGTACACCAAAAAGTTGTTTCGTAGTCTATATGAAACCATAGTCGTTTCGTACACACAGCTCAGAGTTGAACTCACTAGAGTTACGAATCGACACCACAGGTATGTACGAAAAAACTCAAAATCAGTGAACGAAACAACTTACACACACCTTCCTCCTCCTCCTCCTCTTCACCTCCTCCTTCTCCTTCTCCTTCTCCTTCTCCTTCTCCTTCCCCTCTTCCTCTTCCTCTTCCTCTTCCTCCTCCTCCTCCTCCTAACCATTTCTTATAGGAGTTTGGTGTACTGGTAGTAGTTACAAAAGAAGTATATCAGTAGTAGTTGTATTAGTAGCAGCATTAATAGTAGTGGTTGTAGTAGTAGCAGCAGTAATAGTAGTAGTAGTAGTAGCAGTAGTAGTAGTAGTAGTAGTGGTGATGAAGGAGGAGGAATTAGGTAGAGGAAGAAGAATAGGAGGGAAGAGAAAGAAGAGAAGAATAAAGGGGAAGAGAAAGGTAGAGGAGGAGGAGGAGGAATGTTTACTAACCGGTGATATTATGATCCCAGTAACTCTCTCTCTCTCTCTCTCTCTCTCTCTCTCTCTCTCTCTCTCTCTCTCTCTCTCTCTCTCTCTCTCTCTCTCTCTCTCTCTCTCTCATCATTTCCTCACATTATTAGTTTATTTTGATTTGTTCGACGCTGATCGTTTTGCATTATTATTGTTATTCTTATAACATTATTATTGTTGTTATTGGTTCTGCTGTTTGTCTTGTTGTGTTTGGGGAGCCAGTACGTGTAGGTGCTGTCTGCCACAGAGCCATGCGTGGTGGTGTCTGGCATCGCTAGTCGCTACTCGGCGGGGCGAGATGCCGCCGCTCACCACTCTTGGCACATCACAAAACAAACTCACCACAAAATTAAGCGCCTGGGTTTGTTGTATGGCCTAATTTCGTTTGTATACTTGCCCTGTTCAGCTCTTGAGTCAGAAAACATCATATATACTCAATTTATGAGGATTTTTATGTATGTAGCTTCCTTAACACCACCATACAGGCAGTTGCCGTATTTTAGCGTGTGAACAACATCTCTGACGTCATCAATCTCCCTGCAGAATACCAAAACAGCTGATGACTGTTGTTAAGTTGTTAAGCATGGACGTTAGCGTCTCCGAATGTGTCCCCTGGAGTTGATCTCTATGCGGCGTGGCCAGGGGGCACATTCCGAGACGCTAACGTCCATGCTTAACAACTTAGCAACTGTCATCCGCTGTTTTGGTATTACGCGGGGAGATTGATGACGTACCAGTGGATGTTAAGTTGTTTAAACAAGGCAACTGCCTATAGGGTGGTGTTGAGGACGTAACATACATAAAAATACTCATAAACTGAGTTTATATGATGTTGTCTGACTCAAGAACTGAACAGGGCAGGTATACAAACGAAATTAGGCCATATAACAAACCCAGCCGCTTGTGGTGATATTATTTTGAGGTGATGGGACAAGAGTGGTGAGCGGCGGCATCTCACCCGCGCGGATAGCGACTAGCGATGCCAGACACCACCACGCACGGCTCCGTGGCAGACTGAAGGTATGTGTCTTGCCACTTTTCCTTGTTTAAAACCCGAGCCCTTGTCCACCCAGCAGTGAATGGGTACCGGGTGTTAGCCGGGGGTTTGTGACCCGCCTCCCGGGGTGGTGTCTTCCCCCAACATGAAAGGAAGGCGAGCTACGAATAGATATCAAGCGAAAAAGATCACAAGAAGAAGAAGAAGAGCGCCCTAATACTCTAAAGGAATAATTAATTGCTAGAATACAAGGAAGTACAAGCCATCGGCGTGTTACCCGCGTGTATGTGGAGGTAGAAACAAGTGTTGAAGCGACGGAGGTGACACAGGGGATGAAAGAATGATGGAATAAGCTAGAAAATAGAAATAGGTACAACGACCTTGAAAATGCAGGCCGCGGCTGCTGCCTTGTGATTGGCTGACACGTTTGAGACACAATCTGATTGGCTGGCACGTTTGTTTTTACACAATTGTGATTCGCTGGCGAGGCTGTGACGTCATCGTAGTCGCTCAGCCAATCAGCTATCGGTGCCGATAGCAACCATGTGCCGCCACTGCCATGTCTCGTATACCCACTAGCGCCGGGGTGTAGAAATAGAGGGATGTTGTTGAGCGAACAGCCGTGGCCTTTAACTCTCTCAGAATGTCTGCCCAGAGCTGTAGGTGCCACGGTACAACAACACGTGTGCGTGTACATCAAAACTCACTGTCAATTTTTCAATAGTCCTTCGCATTCTTTTTTTCCTATATCCTATTATTTGGGAAGAGATCAATCAATATTTAAAATCAATAAAAACAAACACAGCACCAGGGCAGACATTCAGAGAGAGTTAAAGGGCACGGTGATTAGCTTAACTAACTTCCTCTATTTGTACGACCCGGAGCTCGCGGGGATTCTGGTACGAGATATGGGAGTGGCGTTACGGTGTCGCTATGGGCTTCGATAGCTGATTGGCTGAGCGAGTACAATGACGTCACAACCTCGCCAGCGAATCACATAGTATTTCTCAAAAAGTTTCAGCCAATCACAAGGCTTCCACACTCTCAGCTGTGTTTATAAACAAATTTATCATCCACACCAAAATGCTCCACCCTTCTTCCTCCTCCTCCTCCTCCACCTCCTAGCTTCTCCTTCTCCTTCTCCTCCTCCTCTTCCTCCTCCTAACCTTTTCTTATAGCAGTTGGTAGTAGTTGTAGTAGTAGCAGCAGTAATAGTAGTAGTAGTAGCAGCAGTAATAAACTATAAGCCGTGTTTTTGTCATCCAAGCATCGTCTTGGTACGAAGACCACTCCAATAACACTTGCTTAAATGTGTGTTATACTGCTTTGTGATATTGTTTGCAATGTTTTGGATTGATTATTATTTCGGCCCCTACCAAGCTTGTTGTGTTGTCGCAGAAACCAATCCGTTTGCAATTGCGAGAAAAAACGGTCTTCGTACAGGACCATTCGTACATCGTCTTGTACCAAGACGATGCTTGGACGACAAAAACACGGCTTATATTTTATTACTGCTGCTACTACTACTACTATTACTGCTGCTACTACTACAGCTACTACCAACTGCTATAAGAAAAGGTTAGGAGGAAGAAGAGGAGGAGGAGAAGGAGAAGGAGAAAGGAAGGAAAGGAAAAGGAAGGAGAAGGAATATATGTACCTTGTCTGTCGTGGAGCCGTGCGTGCCACTGCGTGGTGGTGTATGGTGTGGTGAGTCGGGGTGAGATGCCGCCGTTCACCACTCGGCACATCACCCCATAACAAACTCATCACGAGCGCATGGCATTGTAATATGGCCTAATTTCATTTGTATACTTGCCCTGTTCAGTTCTTGAGTCAGAAAACATCATATATACTCAATTTATGAGTATTTTTATATATGTTACGTCCTCTACACCACCCCTTAGGCATTCTTTAAGTTTAAAGGCCACTAACGTCTTTAAGTACGTCACAATCTGCCCGCAGAATGCCAAAAGTTGCCCAAAACAGCTGATGGATGTCGCTAGGTCGTGAAACATGGACGTTAGCCTCTCTGAATGTAGCCCCAAGATGGGATGAAATTCCACTAAAACTGCTCCAACCTACTGCACATTACATTGATGTCCCTCTCACCCACATAATCAATCAATTTTTTCAGTAAGGATATTTTCCGGACAAGCTTAAAATTGCTAAAGTGATACCAATATTTAAATCTGTGGATGGAAGACCCATATATATTTTACCATTGATGATCAGTAAAGTATTTGAAAAAGCTATTGTTCATAGATTTAAAGGATTCTTGGAAGATTTTTAATTATTATCTTATAATCAATATGGATTTCGTAATGATAAGTCAACAAAGAAAGCCATACTGAATTTTACAAGTGATGTGTATAGTAAATTGGAAAGAAAACATTATGTTGTAGGCATATTCATTGACTTATCTAAAGATTTTGATTCACTGGACCAGTGTTGTAGTCAAGACCAGACCCTCCGAGGCCAAGACTAAGATCATGACCAGACCTTTCGAGACCAAGACCAAAACCAGACCTTCCGAGACCAAGACCAGCCCTCCGAGATCAGGACCAAGACCGTCCGAGACCAAGACCAAGACCAAGACCAGACCCTGCAAAACAGACCAAGACCAAGAACATTATGCTGCTGAAGAATTATGACGTGCTGAAGAAGTATTAGTGCTGAAGAACATTATGCTGACTACAACTGCTGAAGATGCCGACATGATTACTCATTCCGGTGTGCGAACGGAAATTAAAGCGGCTATCACACGAGGCGTTTCGTCGGACTGTTTCGTCGAACCAAACTGGCATTATGCTTGACCTGTTCGTCGAACATTGACAACACATCTAGCACACGGTTGGGCCAACTGCTTCACCCAACCATAACACAACAAAGATAAAGCGATGACAGTGGGAGGTGCGGAGATTTGTTGTTAATGTTTTAACTTTAGGGCCATATATATACGTAGCTACTGGTGATGAAAAGGGAGGAGGTGATTGTTAGAAGAGAACAGCGACAGATTAAGACGCGTTCATGTGGCTAAATGGGTTATAGTGGACGAGAACTGCGCGGTCGCTACCGCCGTTACCATTTGACATTCTTTATATTATTTTTTATTATTATACTGTGCAGTATTAATCCACTTCTGCGTGGGTAACCTTTAAAACTTATATACATATTGAAGAAATTATAGAGTTGTCTAATAATGCATAGACACATCCCAACCTGCCCCCCACCCACCCCCATCCATTAGGAGGTTAGGTTAAGTTTCGGTTATGTTAATATTCTCGTCAGGGGGTCGAAGTGGTCTGAGCCCCTTCCGTTAGAAGGTTAGATTCGGTTAGGTTAGGGTAATAATCCTTCCAGCAGGGCGTGGCAGAGTGGACCACAAATCGAGTGGCGGGCGGGTGGGCGGCTGCGGGGCAGGGCACACTTGTTTTCGTATAATTCCGTCACTTCCCTGGTCTCTGAGATACTGAATACTATTTCCTGGCCAAGTTTTACAGCTTTTCTGATGGAGATACATTTATACAATGGAAAAGGTGACCCTAGGATTTGGTGAGAAAAAAAACTACTTTTTAACAGGTTTCCGGAAAATAAAAATTCTCCATCTGAAAAAGCAACAATTTCTGGTCAGGTAAATGTTGGATATATTTTTACACTAGGACCGAAATTCCCTACACAATTGGGAGTGTGGTTTCTGTTCACCTTAATAGATTCTAAGAAACATTTTATGTATGAACTTCAGTCGCAAATCACTACTTTCGGAGATATAAGACGTTTTTAATAGGAAGGAGTTTATATGAGATATGAAAATTAAACTAACCTAACCCCACCTTTAGACTCGCTAATCTAACATAACCTAACCTAATCCCACGCTTTAACCTCCTAACTAAAGCCAAATCTGCATTAAAAAAGTGTCCGCGGCAAGGGAAGAACAGAGGCGATGCAGGTCACAAGAGGAAGAAGAGTGAGGCGGCCGCAAACACTTGTCTCGCCACCCTATGAACAACATGGCATATTCTCAATCGTATCTGAGCATGCGCTAACTCACAAGTCACACCCTCAATCGTCTCTGGAGCATTCGCAATAACCAAAACCAACAAACATACACACGCTCAAAAATAATGGCGGCCAGGCTTAACAGAGATAAGTTATAAACTAATGAAGATCTTTGAAATTAATTTATAATGTTATCATGAATGTCCACCAGTAATATGGGCGGCGCTTTTTATTCAAGTGCACATGTACTAGGACTTT
>JACEEZ010007373.1:10000-17500 GCA_016584305.1 Chionoecetes opilio | reverse complement strand
AGTTGTGTCTTGTTGTCTGTCTGTCCTGTCTGTCTTATATAAGTGTTCTGTATGTCTGTGTCTGTCTGTCGGTCTTTAATATAAGTGTGTCTGTCTGCGTCTTGTATGTCTGTCTGTCTGTGTCTATATATAAGTGTGTCTGTATGTCTGTCTGTATGTATGTCTGTCTGTCTGTCTCTGTCTATATATAAGTGTGTCTGTCTGTCTGTCTGTCTGTATGTCTGTCTGTCTGTCTGTATGTCTCTCTGTCTATATATAAGTGTGTCTGTCTGTGTGTCTGTCTGTATGATATGTATTATGGCTCTGTGTATGTCTCTGTTCCCATATATTATGGTCTGTCCCCTGCGCTGTCTGTCGTATATTTGTTCTGTTTTCTGTCTGTCTGTCTGTCTGTCCTGTCTGTATTATGTCTCCTATTCTATAATATGATCTGGTCCTGTCTTCTTGTCCCTGTCTGTCTGTCCAGTCTGTCCTGTATGTATTCTATTGTCTCTCTGTCTCTAATAGTTCTGTTTATTCCTCGACCTCTGTCTAGATCTTGGCCCTGTCCTGTCTGGTCTAAATATCAAATTCATAAACGAAAAAAATGTCTGTTAAAAAATAGAAGTGATTTTTTATACAAATTTAGAACTTAAGAAAAAAAAAATTGTATAAAAATGGCATTATTAGTTTTGTGTGTGCGTGCGTGTGCGTGTGTGTGTGTGTGTGTGTGCGTGTGTGTGTGTGTGTGTCTAGAATATACACACACACAAATATACAGAAAAATAAATACATAGGTAACCATACGCACACGCTTCTCTATGTGTACGTATGAAACGCACACATGACTGTAATGTTGTGTGCGTTTTTCATCTATCGACATTAATTCACCTCGCTAGAACTAAATAACCAGAACAACATTTTTAACGTAATTGTTTTGTAAATAAGATGGATGAGGAGAGTATTCGTTTTGGTTTTCCCTTGTGCGAGATAGGGGGGAAAGTAGAGAGATGGATATAGAGATATTCTGTAGAGAGTATCGCCGAGACAGAGCCGAATAGGAGTGAGAGAGATTAGAGAAGGGATGGCTGAGAGCAGTAGGAGAGAGATAGAACCGGGGTGAAGTGAGTTACGGTTAGCGGAGTAGAGCAGATGTCTCAGACGCGCAGATCGAGCTACGAGTGCAGGAGTGATTAGAGGACAGAGACGAACAGAGAGAGAGAGAGAGCGAGAGAGAGATAGAGAGAGAGAGGAGAGAGAGAGGAGACCAATATCTGCCATAAAACCGAATGTCCCTAGTGGCAAACACATCTGTAAACAACAAAACAAAACCTACACACAACAACTATTTAAATGAACAGGATCGTGTATCGAAAAAGAAAACATTGAAATAATAAAAATAAAAAGTTCAGAAGATCATTAAAATAAATCGGGAATACAAAAGAAAAAAAAAAATTTAAAAAATAATCATTAGGCCCAATGTGATAATTTTTTTTCTTACTCTTTCCTTTCCTCCGCCTCCTTCTGCGTCTTATCTTCTCCTATTCCGCTTTTCCTCTTCCTACCTATCTCTCTCATCCGCCTCTTCCTTCCTCCTCCCTCCTCCTCCTTCTCCTCCTCTCATCCTCCCTCATCCTCCTCCTCCTCATTCCATTTCTTACACTCCTACTACCTCACTCATCCTCCTCCTCCTCCTCCTTCTCACTCCTTCTCCGGCTCCGCCTCCTTCTCCTCCGCTACCTCCTCCCTCCCCCCCCCCCCCCTTCATCGACTCCTCGATATAATACACTCATTCCTCGCCTCCCTCATCAGATATAATCGTCCTCCTTCTTGCTTCCTTCCTTCCTCCTCGATATAATCTCCTCTCCTCCTCCTCTCCTCGAATATATAATCTCCTCCTCTCCTCTCTCCGTCCTCGATATCATCTCCTCCTCCATCCTCCTACTCGATATAAATCTCCCTCCTCCTCCTCGCGATATTATCTCCTCCTCCTCCTCCTCACTCTTAGTAAAGTGCCAGTTGTGAACCAGAATATAAACGCTACAATGTTTTGTGGGGGCGTTTAACCTACCTTTCGTATACACTGGAACTCAATACATTCCTGCTGCATAGAGAAGGTATGCGATTGCTTTGTATGGTGTGACGACCTCAGTATAATTCTAAAACATTCAGTTTACCGTGAGGTCCTACAATTGGGATGAAATGAGGTAGTTCCTAGATTTCAGTTTTCATCTACCGAACCAATTAGATCTGTATTGTTTACTATTCTGATATTGATTACTTACTGCTGCGATATAGTGAACCTTTGGCAAACATTGATCCAGGCTAATCAGATGCGGCCTAAAATATGCAATGTTAGACATCACAGACAATCGTTATTTAGATCCCAATCATAATAACGTCAGATTTCACGGAAGATCAGCAGGGTCTAAGCGAGTTGATGGTTGACCCTACTAATTGTAATAAATAACGCCGAAACCATGTGTTTTAATGTATTCACTTAAAACTCCCAATCGTGGTGGAAAAACTGTTCCCCATGGTATAAAACTGTTGGAATAACTACTAACAGACTCCAGTTGGATGCAATAATGAAGATATCCAACAATCTTGGCAAAAGCGAGCCGAGCGTTATAGAGTTTACAAACGATCAAGGATGCACGGAGGGCGATTCTAGAAAATACCATGACTTCAAACGTCGTGCAAAGTGAACTAATTAAAGTCTAAAAAATCCGCGAGTATGAAAGAAAAAATTGCAGGATCCATCAAAATCAAACACAACCCGAAAGGTTCTTGTCTATATCAATCCGTCGAGAGTAAATAAAACGTCACTAAAACAGTATTTTGGGCCACATCTGATCAAGATATAATAATATCTTGGTATATGATATTAAAAGAGCATGGCTTATTCGTTACTCAATGAATACTTTTTAATTAATGCTGTATTTATTAGAACGAAGCTCCACGTTTACAGAAACCCAGGTAAAACTGTTGCAGGACTCGAAGTGTAAGATTGGTAATAGTGAGTAACAGTAGAAAAAACGAAATAATCAAAGTATTTGCTGATACTTGACCCAGCAAAATCTGAGGGGTGGAAACGACAATCATCCTTCGCCGCGACTACTTACTGCGCGAATGTCACAGTCCACTTTCGCGTTCCATTAAATAATTATCCTCAATAAATACGCTAATTGACCAAATTTCCTATTATGTGGATTAGCTATGTACAGCCGATATTCAGAAAGGGTAGAGCTCGCTAGTAATTATCAGCCCAATTAGTCTATAACGTCCGTGATTGTTTAAGCTAGTGAGAAAATATTGCGGATAAATATTTTCTTTTCTTTTCTTCTTTTTTCTCTTCCCTTCTCTCGATGAAAATAAAAATAACTGATCTAAACTCCCAGCATGGATTTCAGAAATAAAGATCTCTAGCTTAACAACCTACTTCGATTTTTTGTAAATGGTCCTTTATTCAAGAAGGGGAACCGCTATAAATTTTTCCCTCGTAAATGTAATATTCCCTTTGGATTTTTCAGAAAGCTTCGTTACAGTTTTCCACATAACTAAGCGAACTGTTGACCAGCTAAGGGCAACCTGGCATGGGACAATTAAGTTCATGGATTGGGGCTGATTGGCTTGCAAATCGTAAACCAACGGTGGTAATGACAGTGGTGAGGCTCTGATTGTTTGATGTCCCACTAGTGGGATTGCCTCCGGGCTTCCGGTCTTTGGGTCCTACCTCTTTTGCTGATAGATATCGAACGACCTGGACTTTGCGGTCTTGTATCTAAAAATTCAAAACTTTGGCAAGAATGACAACAATTAGGCTGTAAAGCATATACTAGAGAACACTGCGACACTCATATACAAAGTGACCTCGACAAACTACAGATTGGAGTGATAAATGCCTATTAAAAAATTCAATTCCGATAAATTAAGGATGCCATATAGGCAACATAACCTCAATATAACCTATCCAAATACAAAAAATAAATCGTTAACTGAAGTACAGCAGGAAAAGGATTATAGGTGTCATCATCAGTAATGATCTTAAACCAGTTCCGCCCCCCCCAAAAAAAAAACAAAAATTGCCTACTCCAGTAAAAGAAAGCGCAAATATGATTTGGGCTTTAGTAAACGTAACTTTGAACAATAAAACTCCGAAAGTAAATGACCAATTTACACGTCCTTGGTTAGGCCGCACTTGGATATATGCCGTCAATTCTGGTCGGCCCTGTTTTCGTAAAAGATTTAAGCCCAATTGGAATCAGTGCAAGAAGAGCAACCAAACAAATTCCTCTCTGCGGAATTCAGCCTTATAACTAAGAATGTACTCTACTGACTACTGCGAAACTTTACTATGGTGGTTCCTTAAGATCGTAGAAAAAATCCGTGGGGTAACTTGATAGAAACCTTTAAGATCCTAAAGGTTTTGATGTCATTAATCGAGGACCCTATTTCGAACTTTCTCAAGCTAAGTGCAACAGAATAATGTTTTAAAAAAACTAAACGGTCAAACGTTGCATCAACCGATACTCCTTTAAAAATTATTTTCAATGTTTTAGAAGATCGTTGAATCGATGGAACAAGTTACAGCAAATTTGGTCGGAGCCGAACAAATACTACCTTCAAAACAGATTTTGGACGAACCCGCGACTTGTAAAGTAAAAAAAAATGGTTATTGATAGTGCGAATTCGCGTATCTAGTCCCCCAGTATCGATTAGTTTATGGTAGTGGTAGTTTTTTAGTAGTTAGTATTTTTCATATCCTACGCTACTATCATTTCCTGCACTATGAAACAATTCCCCATGTTCCTAATTCTTTAGGGAATGGTATCATTTTTACCTACTGTTTTTTTCGTTCAAGTAGTTGATAATTTAGTAGTATGTAGTTCAGCAATTAACCCTCGTCATGGACCAATAGGTCTCACTGGTGTCTTGTTATTCCTAGTAATCCGCCTCCCTCTTCTTCCGCTTCGTTCTTCTTCTTTCCTTCTTCTTCCTTCCGTCTGTCCTTCCTCTTCTTCTATTACCTTGTCCTCCCCTCCTCCTCCTTCCGTTCCTTCCTGTCCTTCCTTCCTCCTCCCCTCCTCCGCTCTCCTCCCTCCTCGCCCTTCCTCCTCCTCCTCTTTCCTTCCTTCCTTACTTCCTTTCCTTTCCCTTCCTTCCTTTCCTTCCTTCCTCCTTCCTTCCTTCCTTCCTTCCTTTCCCCTTTCTCCTCCTCCCTCCTCCCTTCCTCTATCTTTGTCCCTCTCTTCCTTCTTGTCCATCGTTCTGTCCTTCTCCTCCTCCCCTCCTCCTCCTCTCCTCCTTCCTCCTCCTCTCTCCTCCCCGGCCCCCCTCCTCTCCTCCTCCTGCCCCTTCCTCCTCCTCCTCCTGTCCTGCATTCCTTCCTGTCCTTCCTTCCTTCCTCCTCCTCCTCCTCCTACTTTTCATTATATTCACACCACGATGTACACCAAAATAACAACCAGACAGATGATGGCCGCCCCACCCCACGATAGTTACCACATAATTCCAAGTAACAGTAATCGCATTGGTTAGGTTCCTAGTGTATCAGGCCCCCATCCACGTTGCTATGGGTTGGGAGTCTGATCCGACAAGACACTGATCCATAGACCTGATCCCCCTCGACCTCATGATCCCGCACCTCTCCTCATTAGTCATTCTTTGGTGTACCAAATGGTGGAGAGTGGTTCCCCTGATAGGTTCTATAGGGGACAGCGATGGATCCAATTAGCTGTGTGATTGGAATCCTGATTCCACAACCTGAGCAGCGTAAACGCCTCTGCGTTCACAGGGAGGATGACCAAATTTGACAGAGGCAATATATTTCACATACATTACAGAGGCTGTTCACAGAGACTATTTTCTTAATATATTTCCGGCACACTCGTCATATCGTTTGTTGCTTTTGTCAGTTTCCTCCCACATTATCCTGACTTGGCTCCTGTTGGCTCCTGGAGTCTCAGCTGTGGCTCACTGTCCCTCAATGCCCCCACTTGTCGCTCACTGTCCCCCACTGCCCCACGTCGCTCACTGTCGCTCACTGGTCTCGCCATGTGTCTTTCCAACTGTCGCTCCCTGATCTGCTCACTATGTCCCCCCCACTGTCCGCTCACTGTGGCTCCCGTCCCCACGGATTGTCTGCTCTACATGTCGATTCAACGGTCTCCCCACGGTCATGCTTCACTGTCGCTTCCCTGTCCCCCACTGTCCCGCTTCACTTCCGCTCCACACCTGTCATCCTTCCCCGCACTAGTCGGCTCCAGACTGTTCGCTCTCACTGTCGCATCACTGTCCCTTTCACGTGTCGCTCACTGTCCTCACTAGTCGCTCTCCTGTTCGCTTCACTGTCCCCCCCTGTCGCTCATGTCGCTTCCGCTGACCACTGTCGCTCCTGTCCCTCACTGTCCTCTTCACTGTCGCTCCGCTCACTGATTGTCGCTCTACTGTCGCTACACTGTCGCTCACTGTCGCTCACTGTCCATCACGGTCCCTCACTGTTCGCTCACGTGTCATGAAGCTGCTTTTTCTTTATATTTAGTTCCGCATTTACTGCTTTGGCTTTTATTTCCCACCAACATTCAGTCTTCTATATAACTGGATTAATTGTCTGTCCAAAAGTTGCTTGATCAAAGAAACAACGTGGCCTCTCCGGTAGATCTCCTCCCTGGTCTCGTTCGGCACGCCCTCAACCAGGACCTGGTCCTGTTTTTACCTCAAGAGCATCTGGCTTTACATTTGGCAGGAAAGCACGAATTTTGTGGTTGTGTCGACCAAAATAACAATCAGTTTTCAGGGATATTAATACTGTGCACTGCAGTGTTTGTACTTGCTGTGCAGATTTTGTATTTTCCCATTCTCTTGATTAGATTTTTTGTGTTATAGATCTGTTGTCAAATCATTATCTCTCTTTCTATCTAATCTATCTATCTATCTAAATTCTAGCTGATCGTAGTCTATCTATCTATCTATCTTATATCTATCTATCTTCTACTATCTATCTATTATCTATCATCTATCTAATCTATCTATCTATCTATCCCAGGTGCCATCTTCCATCCATCCATCCATGCCATCCATCCATCCATCAATCTCCCATCTATTGCTATCTATCCATCTATGTATCTATCTATCTTCTATCCATCTATATATCTATCTATCTATGGTGAAAATAACCAGAGAACACTAATTATAAAAATGCACCTCCACGCTAAAAAAAGAAAAGAAAATTATTACGCATGGCACTTCACAACTACACATAATCACACACAAAACAGGAGGAACACATCGGACACACCCCACTGCACGGCACAGCACTGACACTACACACATGACACACACCCACTACACGTAAGAGAGCGCCGTGGGTAACGGGGGACATGGATGCTAGTCTACCTGACCCTGTAACGATAAAGGTGTTTTACATAAGACCTCAGCTGTCGGGTGCGCATGGGCCTTGAAGGGGTGCTTTCTTGGAGGCCCAGGACAAGACTTCAGAATGGCTTTGGATTAGGTGTA
>JACEEZ010007373.1:0-5000 GCA_016584305.1 Chionoecetes opilio | reverse complement strand
TTTGTGGGGGGATATTTCCCTTAAGTATGTGCTCCCCCACCCCAAAACCCCCGGGTTTCCCCCCGTCCCCAAACTTCGGGCCCATAAGAAGAAAAAGATAGGGGGTTAAGCCTTTATTCTTTAAAATGAAAAACTCTACAGATCTAAACTGCACCCCCCCCCGGCCCCTCGTGTGCCTACCTAACCTAAACCCAACCTAAACCCAGCCAACCACTAACCCAACCCCAAAAAACCGACCTAACAACCTAAAACCTAACCAACCGCCCTAACCTCCGACCAAAACCCACCAACCCGACCTAGCCTAGCCTAACCTGACCAACCCAACCAACTAACCTAACCTGACCTAACCCAAGATCCCCTAGAGCCCCCCCCAAAAAAAAAAAAAATGTTCGAAAAACTCAGAATCAGTGTACGAAACAACTAACAAAACCTGGGTACGAAACAACTTGTGTACGAAACATCCTGTAGGCCTATAAAACCACTATATACACGCGAGGAAACTTTGCCTTGCCTGCGGAGGCGTGAAGGCCTATAAGGGTAAAGATGCGTTTTATCGACCCTCTTATTTTTTTATGTAAACTATATTTTTCTGATGCTTGGGGTGAAGAAAAAAACCTAGTGATTTAAAAAAAAAAAAAAAAAAAAAAAAAAAAAAAAAATCCATAAAAAGTGAATTCCATGAAAAAAGTTATTTAAAAAAAAAAAAAAAAAAAAAAAAAAAATGATTTCCATAAAAAATTTAAAAAAAGTGATTTCCATAAAAAAAAAAAAAAAAAGTGATTCCATAAAAAAAAAAAAAAAAAAGTGATTTCCATTAAATAAAAAAAAAAAGTTTTTTCCAAAAAACCATCAGATTAATTCAAAACACATCAAAATCTATCAGAAAAATATAGTTGAAATAAAAAAAAGGAGGGGCCAAAAATTGATTTCCAAAAAAAACCGCATCAAATAAATTCAAAGCACATCAAAATCTATCAGAAAAATATAGTTTTCCATAAAAAAAGACGATGGGCGATAAACGAATCTTCACCTTATAATTGATAGCATACTAAAAACACGCAGGGAAATGAGAAATAAATTCTAACACTAGGACCGAAATAGCCGACACAATTGTGGGTGTGGTTTCTGTTCACCTTATTGGATTCTAGGAAACATTCTCTCTATGAACTTCCGTCGCAAATCATTACTTTCGGAGATATAAGACGTTTTTAATAGGAAGGAGTGTATCAATCAATCAATCCTTGGGGCATACGCCGGGGGGCGCGTCGCCTCGCCCACCTACGACGCCACTCCCGGGGTCACCTCGCGCGAGTTCCCATGCAGGCTGCCTTCCCACACCAAGCAGCTCTCCACAGAAGCATCAACTTGCCCCAGCCAGGAGCCTTGTGGCGCCCCCCCTTTGGGCCCTCCTCCAGCCGGATTTCTCTTCAGATACACCCGAGGGTAAGGACGTTTTCAGGGTAGCGTCCCAACATCCCCATATACCCCATTTGGGCGTGAGGGACATGCAGGAAAAGGGCCCTCGTTCATTCACGGTGCAATCGGTTTTGACACTAATCATCCCGCGATCCCCATGATTTGCAAAGACATTATTACCAAAGGCTTGATTCGTCTCGCAACATTTTTATGTCTATGTTCACAACCATGGGAAAAGACAGGGATACAACGTTTAAAAACCCGGGATTTTTGTCCTCGCACAGGTAGTGTATAGGAATATGAAAATTAAACAAACCTACCCCACCTTCTGACTCACAAATCTAACCCAAAGTAGAAAAAACAGAAAGTCGCCAGTTCCGTTTTTTTGTTATTACACCCGTTGGGTGGCGAAAGTTACATTTTACATCCATGTTTCAGGACAGTAGAAGGGGCAAATCGGAGAGTCTGTGCATTTTTGTTTTTCATCTGTGTCATATAGGGCAAAAATGAAAAAAAGACAAAAAAAAAAGATGGCGATCACATACCTATCAGTAAAGTCGCCAGCTAGTATTTAACCCAACAGTGAGTCCCCATCGGGGGAATTCGGGGAAAATTAGAGGTAAAGTAAAAAAGTTCTATTATATTAGCTGGGAAGAGTTTGGATAATAAAAATTCCTCTCCCAAGTGAAAAAAAAATTCTTTCATTTTGAAGATTGGCAAGTCTTGCCCCCCGAAAGGTATTGTTTACTGCTGTCATCCGCGAAGAAAAAACTTGAAAAGCAAAATGCACAGTTTTATTTTCAGCTACAAAACTAAAACAACGCTGAAAAGTGTAGATTATACAGTCATGATATAAACTACTGTGTATCATCTTCAGTGGCAGACACAGCAGTAGTGAGGCTATCATTCCTAATATTGGCGGCTGGCAACTTCACTGCAGTGGCGACTTCACTGTTATCTACGGTAACCTAACCTAACCCCACCTTTAAACTCACTAACCTAACCTAACCTAGCCTATTCCCACGCTTTAACCTCCTAACTAAAGCCAATCTGCATTAAAAAGTGTCCGCGGCAAGGGAAGAACAGAGGCGATGCAGGTCACAAGAGGAAGAAGAGTGTGGCGGACGTAAAACACTTGGCTCTCGCCTCCCCTATAAACAACATGTCATTATCTCCTAAAGTAATGATTTGCTACGGTAGTAGAAGGAGAGAGAGCGAGAGAGAGAGAGAGAGAGAGATGAGGAGAGAGGAGAGAGAGAGAGAGAGAGAGAGAGAGAGAGAGAGAGAGATTTTTTCAGAGGTAATGTTTCCTAGAATCCAATAAGGTGAACAAAAACCACACCCACATTGTGTAGGCTATTTCGGTCCTAGTGTCAAATGATACCGTTAGTTGTTCGTACACTGATTTTGAGTTTTTTCGTACATACCTGGTGTCGTTTCGAACTCTAGTCGTCAAGTTCAACTCTGAGCTGAGTGTACGAACGACTATGCTTTCATATAGACTACGAACATATTTTTTAGTGTACGTACGAATCTATGGTGTACGAAACAACTTGTGTACGAAATGACTACACCATGAAAATGTACCCGTTATTACAGACATCTAATCCCAGAATGTAGAATCACGGGTCTTAACTCGATTAAATGCAAATATAACGGGTACTGTCTGTAAAATCAAGACATCGAACTGGAACTGTCGCCGAAAATAGGAACTCCGTCGACATAAAAAAAATGGAACACTCGCCGACGCCATGAGAATTCCTATCGGCGAGTTCTTCACACACACCCACACACAGAACCCTTATATCACGCCTCACCCACCTCAATAACCCCGACCGTATGCTCTGTGCCAACCTCAGCAGCATCTCGTCGTACTGGTCCTCTCTGGCCGCCATGCTGTCAGGTTTAATGGTTTAATAACAAGGTTTATAAAATTATTACCGTCGCTCGCAAAGGTAAACAACAGTCTGCCATTTCACCCACGTGTCTCAAACCTTCACTAACCACTAATTAAATATTCTAACAACTCATAACTACCCAATTACAACCCTATATTAATGCTCAACGTAATTTTAAACATCTATTTTCTATATACAAGTCTAGGTTTAATGACGTTTTTATTTCTATAATTTCTCGATTATGTAACCCGGTTTTAGATATTGCCTTATTTTCGATGATGGCCACCTTATAAACGTGTTATGTAATGTCGTTGCTAATAGGGTATAGATTGGTTTTTGAAGGTTTATATATTAGGTAGTGATAGAGGGTTTATTTAGGAGTGTTTATATGTGGTTTATATGTGGTTTATATGTGGTTTATATGTGGTTTAAGGGTGGTGTTGATGGTTGCTATGGACGCTCTGATACACTGCTGCCTGGCAACCGCTGGGAAGGGAAGGAGAGAGAGAGAGAGAGAGAGGGGGGATAATAGGGGGGAGAGAGAGAGAGAGAGAGAGGGGGATAATAGGGAAGGAGAGAGAGAGAGAGAGAGAGAGAGAGAGAGAGAGAGGATAATAGGGAAGGAGAGAGAGGAGAGAGAGAGAGAGAGGATAATAGGGAAGGAGAGAGAGAGAGAGAGAGAGGGATAATAGGGAAGGAGAGAGAGAGAGAGAGAGAGAGAGAGAGAGAGAGAGAGGATAATAGGGAGAGAGAGAGAGAGAGAGACGAAAAAAATGCACTTCAATCTTATTTTTGTGAGAATAATAATAAAAAAAAAAAAAAGGTATTTGAGATCCGAGCCCACACGACACCTGGGCTCTTCATAATACATTGGGGGCTACACAAGCCAATGGCCAGGCTTAACTACACCCCTGGAGGAGGAGGAGAGAGGGAAGGAAGGAGGCAGGCAGGGAAGGAGGGAATACACTATACCGTAGACAACAGTAAAGTCGCCAGGACAACTTTTTTTTCTGTGTACAGCCGTGTGGTGGCGTTAATAGTTACATTTGTACATCCATGATTTCAGGACAGTTAGAAGGGGCTATCTGGAGAGTCTGTGTCATTTTGTGTCTTCATCTGTGTCATAGTAGGGCTATAAATGAACAAATGACTAAAATATCTACAAAGTGGCTGCCAACAGTAGAGTCGCCATCTAGTTTTTATTTACAGAGTGTCCTCCCGCCGTCGTCGTCGCCCGAAAAAAAAACGCGTAGTGAAATTGTAAACCGTCTATACTTGCAGCTACAAAGCATAAAACAACGCTGAAACAGTGTAGATTATACAGTCATGATATAAACTACTGTGTATCATCTTCAGTGGCACAGACACAGCAGTAGTGAGGCCATCATTCGTAATATTTGGCGCCTGGCGACATTAGTGCAGGTGGCGACTTTTCTGTTATCTACGGTAGCTATCACTACCATAATTTTTTGTATGAGTTCAAAGCCTATATGTAAGAGCCCATTATAATATGGATAAAATGACAGACAATATTGGTGGTACCGTAGACAACACTATAGTCGCCAGTCACTCGCCACTGCACTAATGTCGGCCTTAACAATATATTATGAATTATAGCATCACTACAGCCTTGTATGTGCCACCTCAACCTTGACCACTGCAGAATGGCCCCGACTAGTCATGGCC
>JACEEZ010007372.1:157863-170913 GCA_016584305.1 Chionoecetes opilio | reverse complement strand
TCTCTGCATTAACTTGGTCACACCTTCTCGTACCTGCAGTAATCAAACAAGTCCCTATTTCCACCTGGCCCTGTGCAAACACGGCGTCCAGCATCCCATGGGTTGCTGCATTACTTCCAACCTGGCCTCCACGGCACGAATACATCTACCCCACTCTTTGCACAATCCTGGTTATCCGTTTCCCGCAGGCCTACGCCACCTTTCACCACCTCTACCAGAGCATTCATACCAAGCAACATAGGCAACTGTGTTCCTTATTTTTTTAGTTGCCAATCCCTATAGAGAAGACAGTAAGCGAATAAAAAGGAGGTGCGCCAATTTAGTTCGGAAGGTGTCGTGTTACTTCTCTCTTGAAAAGATTTAAGTCGTAGGAAGGTGGAAAAATAGAAACAGGAAGAGAGTTCCAGAGTTTACCAGTGAAAGGGATGAAATAGCAAAGGTATTAATTAACTTTTGAATTAGGAAGATGGGCAGAATAAGGATGAGAAAAAGTTGAAAGTCTTGTGCAACGAGGCCGCGGGAGGGTGGGGGAGGCATGCAGTTAGCAATTTCAGAAGAGCAGTGAGCATGAAAATAACGGTAGAAGATAGCAACAAAAGCAGCATTGCGGCGGTGATTTAATGATTGAAGACAGTCAGTCAGAGGAGGGGAGTTGATGAGACAAGAAAACGTTAGACTCAACCCTGTTTAGGAGAGCTGTATGAGTGGATTCTCCCCAAATATATGTGACATACTCCATACATTGGGGATAAGGGCCCTAGCTGTAGTACAGAGCAAACAACTTGGAGGGAGAAAAAAATGGATGCAGACGCCACAGGGCACCTAATTTTCTTAGAAGCTGTTTTAGCAAGAGGAGGTGTGATAATTTTAGCAAAGGAAATCCAAGAATGTTCATTGTATGTAGATGAAGGAGACAGTTTAAGAAGAAGGGGATAGTTTTCTGGTTGGTTTTGTCGAGTAGATATGTGAAGAAATTGGGTTTTTGAGGCATTAAACAAAACAAGGTTTGCTTTGCCCCAATCAGAAATTATAGAAAGATCAGAAGTTAGGCGTTCGGTGGCACCTCTCCGTGAATCACTTAGTTCCTGTTGAGTTGGATGTCTAATGAACGACGTTGGAAAATTCAGGGTTGAATCATCAGCGTAGGAGGGGACAGGCTTTGAGTTAGACATAGATCATTAATGAATAATAGAAAGAGAGTGGGTGATAGGACAGAAGTCTGAGAAACACCACTATTGACATACTTAAGAGAAGAACAATGACCGTCTACATTAGCTGCAATATAACGGTTTGAAAGGAAACTTAAGATGAAGGTGCAGAGATATGGATAGAAACCGAATGAGGGTAGTTTGGAAACTAAATATATGTGACAGACTCTATCAAAAGCTTTTGATATGTCAAAGGCAACAGCAAAAGTTTCACCGAAACCCCTAAAGGAGGATGACCAAGATTCAGTTAGGAAAGCTAAAATATTACCAGTAGATCGCACTTTACGGAAACCGTACATCATTTACGAATCAGATAGAAGATTGTAAACAGATATATATATATATATATATATATATATATATTATATATATATATATATATATATTATATATATATTATATATATAATATATATATATATATATATATATATATATATATATATATATATATATATATATATATAAATATATAACAATATACGTGGCCGGACAGTTTGCCTACGGACAATTTGCCTACGGACAATTTGCCTACCGGACAGTTTGCCTACGGACAGTTTGCCTACCGGACATTAATTTGCCTACCGGACAATTTGCCTATCGGACAATTTGCCTACCGGACAATTTGCCTACGGACACTTTGCCTACGGACACTTTGCCTCAGTGTTTCCACAGGAAAAATTTTCTTTACGTTGGACACTCAGGACAGTTATAGTGATAACCCTTCCGTAGTTTAACAGTATAGTCGCCAGCTGCAATAAGGGTCGCCAGGCGCCAAATATTACGAATTATAGCATAACTACTGATGTGTATGTGCCACTGAAGATGATACACAGTAGTTCATATCAGTGACAGGACAACTCATACCGCGGACAATTCATACCGGACAATTCATATCATGCTAATTCATACCCCGGAAAATTCGTCTCAAAATAACGTCTCATATATACTTTTTTTGGGCATGAATTTTTTTTTTTTTTTTTTTGGCCTATAATTTTTTCAAAACTTGTATATGATAGAATAAGTTTGGTCCATATGTAATTGGGGGTTTGAGGGCAGACTGCTGAAAATTGAAAAAAATGGGTTTTAATAAAATTTTTGGAATGAATATTATTAAAAAACTAGCTTCATTGGGGATTGCAAAATTGGTTGCATTTAGACGGCATTAGTGTGGACTTTATTTAATTAGTGCCGGTATGGGTATGTCAAAAAGTATGAGAGCGGTAACTCCTAAAATTTTGTATCTATTTTACACTTTGTTCCCCTCTATCTCAGTTAATTATGGACGGAGAGTGTTCATTTTACTGGTGATATCATTGAACGTTATCCGCTATATATGTACACAGAACGAGCTCTGAGGGGCCTTGGTTTAAAAAAATGATTTTTTTTTTTTTTCTCGCATTCTCATGGTCTACCCATTCACGCAACCAAGAATGATAGAGACTTAAAATTTACGTTATACTTTTAGAAAGTAATGATATCTACCTCAAATTTTAACCATTTGAAGAATGCAATGAAAAATGTGCTCTCTATAATTGCTCAAATATGAGCTTAAAATATATTTTTTAGAAGATTTTCAAAGTTTTTCCCCCATTTCAAAAGGGAGGTTCATTAAAGGCATGCAATTCCCACTCTATTTTGGGTGTAGAATCTAATGCTGCTTGCTATTTGAGTGCCCCCCAAAAAATCTCTTTTTTCTTGCCAAATACTTAAAATATTTTAGGGGGGTTTATACCACTGCAATTATTACCATTTTTAAAGTCAAAAAACACTCAAAGACTAATTAAGATACGGCAATGAAATTCCGTTCTCTATCGTACTATACTACTGTCTAGAAGCTGTATAGGTTTTTATATATATAGAGTTTAAAATAGTTAAAATTAAAATGCTATAAATATGTACTTTTACATGGAAGGAACTCATGCAAAGGTACCTTTACGGCACTATTTTTCCAAATTCTAAGCTTCTTTGAGAAAACAGTATAATTTTTCATAGATCATAGAAAACTATCTTGGCTGAAATAGTGCACGAAATGATGTCAGTTTAATAATAAGAATTTGAATGGGACAAAAAAAATGTTTTCTATAAATTTAATCACTTCATATCTTTTTGTTTATTTTTAAAAAACAGATAGTATTGGGTGGCTGGGTTTATTACTGTCCCATTACATAGTTTTAAAAAGAAATAATGAAATGCAACGATTTTGAAAAATTTTGTGAAAACAATTATCGAAAGGCCATTTTTAAGCTTTTGAACACAACCATAAAATTCATTAACAATAATCTATCTATTTTATACGTACAATTATATGCATTCTAAAAAAAACTATTCAATTTTGTATTAAGGGAAAATATTCACGAAATAAAACCCTTTTTGACTTATTGTCGCAGGAAACAATTGAATAGAGAATTTTGGGGGTAAAATGGCTGCAATTATTACCGCTATTTAAGTCACTAAGACTCCAAGACTAATAAAGATAAAGCAATGAAATCTTATCTCTAATCACACTATATTTTTTGTCTATATGCTGTTACATTTTCATGTAAATATACTAAATACTGTTAAGATTATAATGCTCTAAATATGGACTTTTTCACGGAACAAATCATCCCAAAGGCACATTTTGAAGCCACTATTATTCCAAAACTAAGCTTCATGAAAATGGTATGTTTTTTATAGATGATAGAGAAACTATTTTAAATGATAATGTGGGGCGAATGATGTCAATTTAAAGAAAAATAATTTTGTGGGGACACAATAATTTTTTTCGTATATTTAATCACTCATATCTTTTTTTATTATAAATTAAAAGTTTACGTTGGGTGGCTGAGCTTAGAACAACCGTTAGTATATATTCTAAAATGAAATATGAAATCAAACGATTTTAAAAAAAATGAATAAAAAATGTCATGTTTAAGCTTTTGTAACACAACCATAAAATTCATTTAACAATAATCTACCTATTCCATACGTGTAACATTATGCTTTCTACAGAATTCAACATTCAATTTTGTTATTCAAGGAAAATATGAATGAGATATCAGCCTTGAGTTATTGCCGCAGGCACAATTTAAGACAAAAAATACTACTCTTTGAAAGACTATCTCAAAAACCCAAAATGGTAGAAAGAGTCACAAGGTGTCATTTAAGCCGGAATGGGTTTCATTATTTCTATGATTAGAGCCATTCATATTTTTGTCGTTAAATTTCGTTCTTATAGGTGAAAATAGGACAAATTTGCTTGATTTTGCAACATTTTTGGATGTAACTCCGAAACATATTGACCGAGGGTTTATCATATTCATAACAACGACGCAATAGGAGTTCCCTCACAACCGAAAATCAGCCTAACCAAAAAACTTAAGTCACTCAAACACACTTGTGAAATTTTTGGGATTACATGTCAATATTCGAAGTCATAAGAGGGGTAAGACTATATATAAAAAAGTCTCGAAGATCTTTTTCTTGACAGGATGTCGCTGGACTTCAATTACACATAATTTTTAATGCATTTCCACACTTAGGAAAAAGTTAAAAATATTTATTTAAATACCCCAATTCAGCTCCTAAGTGAGAAAAAATTCATTTTCAGAAATCATTCATAGGTACAAAGTACCCTTTGTTTGATATTCTCTATCTCGAAAACCCAATCGTTGTGAGCCACCCCATTAGTGATTCTAGACCTTTAAACTATTAGCTCGCACCTGTAATGTATTTTTTAAAACTTTTATAACTCAAAATTTCAACGGATTTTAATAATATATACTCATATGACGTATAGTATAATATCTCTAACATATGAAAATATCCGACTGATATGACAATAGCAAGGGTGCACGAGTCATTAAAAAAAAAAAAAAAGATTTTTGACATCTATCACCCTTAATATTTGTCGGATAAAATTAGATTTTCACAAGAGTTTTAGATATTATACTCATACCGCCCTCTGTTTTGAATTTATTACAACTGGATAAAACTATAAAAATCGCTAATTGTTTCCTAAAGTTTTAATTTTTTTCCTCATCCCTCACAAAAAGTTTCGTTACTTACGTTCCCCCACAATATAGCATCATTTCAATAGTTAATTTGCGTTTTTTTTTTTTTTTTTTTCTATGTAAAAAAAAAAAACATTAAAAAAATTCTATATAAAAGAATTAAACCCAAAACTCTATAAAAATATTCTATATAGTCGAGCACGAACTAACGAAACTTTCTGTGGGTGATAATGAAAAATAATAAAAAAAATTGTAGAAAATATTTGCAATTTTTACAATTTTTATCCAAAATTAATTTTATTTTAACAGGGTTGGGTATTAGTACAGTACCCATCATGTACTACAAAATCAAACAGAAACCGACAAAAAGGGAAAGGGGGCTGGATCAAGTTTTTTGAAAATACTATAGATACAAAAAAAAAAACATAAGCATTAAAAATTATAGACTTTAAAAAAGAAAAAAATGGTGTGCCTTTAGTTTAAAAATCAAGCAATTAGTTTACCAGATACAGGCCAAAAAGTATTATAAATCTGGCATTATATTTTACATGAATACCCCAAAAGTGGCAAATTTTTCCCTAGAGATACAAAAAACATTCGATATCAAAATTATAGATAAAAAAAAAATCTATAAATAGTCTTCTATAAATTTTTTTGAGGCAAACGGTTTTTAAAAGATACAACCAAAAGTTATGATTCCTAATGTCATAATTTCCATTATATGCCCCAAAGGATCATTTACTTTTTAGATACAAAAAAAAAGATATACAGGAGAAACCTCATTTAAAACCGGCATTCAAAATAACGGCAGCCTCAAAACAACGGCACTAATCGACCAGGCTTTTTTTTTTTTTTTTTTTCACTGGTAAAGTCTGGAAAATCTCTTCCCCCGTTTCTATTTTCTTTCCCCTTTCCTATGAACTTACATCTTTTCAAAAGAAGAGTAACAAGACAAACCTCCCGAACTAAATTGGTTCACCCCTCTTGTATTTTTTTCTCTTACTGTTTTCTTTATAGGACTGGCAAAATAGCGGGCTTTGTGTTACCCATTTTTTTGTGCCCTTGGCCAGGTCCTGTGATGGTAAAAAAAAAAAAAAAAAAAAAAAAAAAAAAAAAAAAAAAAAAAAAAAAAAAAAAAAAAAAAAAAAAAAAAAAAAAAAAAAAAAAAAAATCGAATTTTGGGCGATTCCATAAGAGTAAAATCTCAAAACAACGGCAAAATGAGGTTATCCGGCATGCGCTCCTCCCCGTGGGTGCCGGATAAAAAGAGGTTTTCCTGTACATCAAAATTATAGATCATAAAAAAATTATTAAATTGTATTATTAGTTTTTAAAAAATCTGCCAAAACAGTTTAAAACAGACACAAACCAAAAAGTATTACTCATAAAGGCATAATATTTTACATTATACCCAAAAAAAAATGGCCTTTTCCTTATAGATACAGAGAAAAAAAACCCCGATATTAAAATTATAGATCATAAAAAACGCTAGAAATAGTCTCTATAAGTTTTTTAATTAGGCAAAAAGTTACAAGATAAAAATTTAAAACAATTATACCTAAAGCGTAATGTTTCCCCATTTTAAACCCCAAAAGTGGCATTTTTTTTTATAGATATATTAAAAATTATTGACATTAAAAGTGTAGATCATTAAAAGATCTATAATTAGATTTCATACGTTTTACAATCAGACAAACGTTTTACCATAATCAACCCAAAAATAATATTTTATCAGGTGAAATATTTAAAATTATACAAAAAATAGTGGCATTCCCTCCTCTCATATTTCTCAAAATTTTCTTTCTCTATAGTCCATTTGATATACCTTAAGCCGAAAAATTAAATCGAACGAATTTGAAAAATTTTGAAAAAAAAATATAAGGCCATTTTTAAGCTATTCTAACAGAACAATAAAAGTAATTCAACGATAATATACCTCTCTAATACGTAAAACTATATGCAGTCTACAGAAAACGCTATTCAATTTTATTTTCAAGGGAAAATTGGAAAAAAAATATAAGCCTTGATATTTGACCGCAGGCACTATTTGAATATAGAAAGTCCTATGACCGATATTTAAGTCACTAGCACTCAAAGATGAATAAAGATACAGCATTGCCATTTCTTCTCCTTGCACAATATACTACTATTGAGCAGCTGTTAGAGTTTCAAGGGTTTATAATAAAAACTCTTAGTTACAATATTCAAAATTTTGGGGATATAGACGGATTTTTTTCTTCAAGTTTATGCATTCATATATAATATAATAATATTATATATATATATATATATATATATATATATATATATAATATATATTATATATATATAAAATATATTATATATATATATATATATATATTATATATATATATATATATATATATAATATATATATAATATTAATAATATATATATATTTTTTTTTTTCTTTCACACTCAAACAGCAAGCGCATTGGATTCTACACAATATAAAAGTGAATTGCATGCCTGAATGAACCGCCCTTTGAAACGGGGAAGACTGAAAAATCTTCTAAAAAAAGTTATTTTAAGCTCATATTTGAACAATTATAGAGAGCACATTTTTCATTGCATTCTTCAAATGGTTAATATTTGAGGTAGATATCATTACTTTCTAAAAGTATAGCGTAATTCAAGTCTCTATCATTCTTGGTGCGTGAATGGGTAGACCATGAGAATGCGAGAAAAAAAAAAAATCTTTTTATATTTTAAACCAAGGCCCACTCAGAGCTCGTTTGTGTACATATTTTAGGGGGATAACGTCAATGATATCACCAGTAAAAAGAACACTCTCCCTCCATAATTAACTGAGATAGAGGGTAAAAAAAGTGTAAAATAGATACAAATTGTAGGAGTTACCGCTCTCATACTTTTGACATACCCATACCGGGCACTAATTAAATAAAAATCCACACAATGCCGTCTAAATGCAACCCTTTGCAATCCCCAATGAAGCTTAGTTTTTTAATAATAGTCATTCAAAAATTTTATTAAACCGATTTTTTTTCAATTTTCAGCAGGGCTGCCCTCAAAACCCCCAATTAACATAGGGACAAGCTTATTCTATCATATACCCAAATTTTGAAAAAATTATAGGCCAAAAAAAAAAAAAAAAAAAAATTCATGCCAAAAAAGTATATATGAGACGTTATTTGAGACGAATTTTCCGGGGTATGAATTAGCATGATATGAATTTTCCGGTATGAATTGTCCGCGGTATTGAGTTGTCCTGTCACCGATATGAACTAAAGTGTATCATCTTCAGTGGCACATACACATCAGTAGTTATGCTATAATTCGTAATATTTGGCGCCTGGCGACATTATTGCAGCTGGCGACTATACTGTTATCTACGGTAGGGTTATCACTATAACTGTCCTGAGTGTCCAACGTAAAGAAAAATTTTCCTGTGGAAACACTGAGGCAAAGTTTCCGTAGGCAAATTGTCGGTAGGCAAATTGTCCGGTAGGCAAATTTGCCCGGTAGGCAAATTGTCCGGTAGGCAAATTGTCCGGTAGGCAAAATGTCCGGTAGGCAAACTGTCTGTAGGCAAACTGGCCGGTAGGCAAATTGTCCGGTAGGCAAATTGTCCGTAGGCAAATTGTCCGTAGGCAAACTGTCCGGGTACCATATATATATATATATATATATATATATATATATTATATATATATATATATATATATATATATTATATATATATATATATATATATATAATATATATATATATATATATATATATACGTATATATATATATATACGTATATATATATATCGTATATATATATATTATATATATATATATATATATATATATTATATATATATATATATATATATATATATATATAATAATAATATAAGCGAAAGTGTGTCTGTCTGTGTGTGTGTGTGTGTGTGTGTGTGTGTGTGTGTGTGTGGTGTAAGCTAGCCAAAAAGTCCGCCCGGAAGGCGGCTTTGGGGCTAGTAGATATTAATAAAAGCGAAAGTGTGTCTGTCTGTGTGTGTGTGTGTGTGGTATAGGTTCCGCCCCCCGTGGTGCAATCCATCATATGGCACATTTTTGGAAACCGGGTTGACCAGGGGAAGGTTTTAAGCTCACTTATGAGATGATCCGATTATTTTTTTTTTTTTTTAGAAGCCTATTAGCGAGAATTGTGAAAAAAAAGTGGGTTGCGAGAATTGAGGAAACCTTGATGTAGGGTGATGGGTAAGGGGTGAGTGAATGGGTGGTGATGGGTAATGGGTGTGGGGTGATGGGGGGAGTGAATGGGTGGGGGGTGATGGGTGATGGGTGAGGGAATAGATGGGGAGTGATAGGTAAAGGGGCGGTCACACTAGCCATTTTTACCCGTGGACTGGGCGGTTTTAGCGTGGGCTGGGCGTCCAATGGCCGTCCAGTGGCTGAAAAACTGCCCAGCATCGACGCCCAGCGGTGACCGGAGCGAATCGTTTATCCGTGGGCGACCCAGCCTCACTATGTCTGGGCAGCAGAGAGGATTGAGGGTCTATAGTATTGACAGCAAGCTAATTTAAGAAAATTATGTATCTTTATTCAAGAATAAGGATAATACATCGTAGTAATCCTAGATAATTACATTTTTCTGAGATGATCAACGATGAGGGACTATACAATGATCACTAAATCAAAGCTACACACTCGCTTGACCTTGGAGCTTCAAGTATAAACAAAGCCGTAATGCCGTATGAATAAAAACCCGTTCTTTGTGTTTTTAAGGTTTTGCGAAGTTTCCCTGAGGAACTCTATGACCCTGGTGATGTCCTATGATGCTATCACAGGCGTGGCACCAGCAGTAGTGAGGGGCAGGGGACAGACGTAGGCGGTGCGGTTTATGAAACTCATCGATGGGAGTTTTTGCCGAAAAACCAACCGAGAATTCTCGCCGACGTGGACATTTTAACCTAAGCAGGACATTGGCATCTTACTTAACCTAAATGAGCAAGCTTTTGCTGGCATTTCATCCCTGAATGCAGAAATACAGGTAAAACCTAGGTAATAATGGACGAGGACTGCGCGGTCATTTTCAGTAACACCGACAAATTTTTCCTGCCCCCAAAAAAGGTGCTTTTTCGAATGGAGATAGTTTTATTTTCCGGAAACCCAAAAGTTTTCATACAAAAAAAAAAAAAATCACGAATTTATGGTCGCCGTTTCCATTAATAACACTGAATCTCCATCAGAAAAAGCACTAAAACTTGACCGGGAAAAATGTGTCAGGGTCTCAGATAACAGGGAAGTGATTGAATAGAACATACCAAACCTAACCTTAACCTAACCTTATAGGTTTTAATGAAACCTAACCTAACCTTAACCACAAAGTATACCTAACCTAACCTTATAGGTTTTAACGAAACCTAACCTAACCTTAACCACAAAGTATACCTAACCTAACCTTAACCACAAAGTATACCTAACCTAACCTTAACCACAAAGTATACCTAACTTAACCTTATAGGTTTTAATAAAACCTAACCTAACCTTAACCTAAGGGGTTGGGTTAGGTATACTTAGTGGTTAAGGTTAGGCTGTTTCATTAAAACCTATAAGGTTAGGCTAAGGTCAGGTTTGGTATGTTCTATTCAATCACTTCCCGGTTATCTGAGACCCTGACAAATTTTTCTTGGTAAAGTTTTAGTGTTTTTTTTTATAGAAATTCAGTGTTTTTAATGGAAACGGCGACCATAAAATTCGGTGAAGAATTTTTTTTATTGTATGAAAACTATTGCTTTCCGGAAAATAAAATTATCTCCATTACAAAAAGCACTATTTTGGGGCAGGAAAAATTTGTCAGTGTCTCTGAAAATGACCGCGAAGTCCTCGTCCATTATTACCAAAGCCTGATTAAATGTGTAAATTGGGTACTGTAATATCAAGAATTGGAAGACTCGCCGCTGGCGGCGAGAGTTCCGATCGGCGACAGTTCCAGGTACCCACCGCCGATAGGAATTCTCGCCGCCGTCGTCAAGTGTTCCAATTCTTGATATTACAGGACCCAATATCATTTAATCAAGTTTTACCCGTGTTTCTGCATTCAGGGATGAAATACTATCGTTAGCTTGATCAGTTAGGTTAAGTTAGGTGCCAATGCCCAGGTCAGGTTAACATTTCCACGTCGGCGAGAGTTCAGATTGGTGTTTCGGCGATAATTTCCCATCGGCGACAGTTCCATAAACCGGCGGTGTTTACTCACGGCACACTCAGATGTGCCGTGAGTTGTCGCCCTGGATATCTCTTAATACCCAAATATACCGAAATACACCTAAAACACATACCACAATATACCAAAATACATCGAAAAATACCGATAATACACCTAAATATTCCGAAATATACCGAAATACAAAAAAATTTACCGATAATACACCTAAATATACCAAAATACACCGAAATACACCCTGAACACGTTTAAAAAATGTATGTATTATGTCTCTTGATACCTTATTTTAGTGTATTGTCATGTATTTCGGTGTATTACGGTATATTTTGGTATTAAGAGACGCCGTTGTCGCGTTTGTTTTGATTTGAGATCTGCCTAGCACTGGGCTGGGAGGCGCCGCGGCCAGACAGTAGTGTGACCAACTTGCTCTGGGCGCCCAGAAGTAGCTCTGCTCCCAGCCCACGCAAAACCGCCCAGTCCACGGGTAAAAATGGCAAGTGTGACCGTAGCTTAATGGGTGAGTGAATGGGTGTGTGGTGATGGGTAATGGGTGAGTGAATGGGTGGGGGTGATGGGTAATGGGTGAGTGAATGGGTGGGGGGTGATGGGTGAGGGAATAGATGGGGAGTGATGGGTAATGGGTGAGTGAATGGGTGTGTGGTGATGGGTAATGGGTGAGTGAATGGGTGGGGGTGATGGGTAATGGGTGAGTGAATGGGTGGGGGGTGATGGGTGATGGGTGAGGGAATAGATGGGGAGTGATGGGTAATGGGTGAGTGAATGGGTTGGGGGTGATGGGTAATGGGTGAGTGAATGGGTTTCATGATTTCAGGAAAGCTAGAAGGGCTATCTGGAGAGTCTGTGTTTGGTGGGCCGAAGGCCCACCAATAGCCGTCCGCAGGAGCTAGCCAAAAAGTCCGCCCGGAAGGCGGCTTTGCGGCTAGGTGAGTGAATGGGTGGTGGGTGATGGGTAATGGGTGAGTGAATGGGTGGGGGGTGATGGGTAATGGGTGAGTGAATGGGTTGGGGGTGATGTGAATGGCTTGGCGTTAATACATACATTTCTACATCCATGATTTCAGGAAAGCTAGAAGGGGCTATCTGGAGAGTCTGTGCTTGGTGGGCCTTTGGCCCACCAAACACAGGTGGTGGGCCGAAGGCCCACCAATAGCCCTCCGCAGGAGCTAGCCAAAAAGTCCGCCCGGAGGGCGGCTTTGCGGCTAGTATAACATATAAACAACTTTAAGACACACTACAAACACAAATAATTGAAGATAATAACTCCTATTGGAGCAACCTCATGGCCTCTACTGCAACAAACTATAGAGATTCTGAAACCTTTTGGTGGAAACAAAATCTTGGCAACAGTAACCCAGACTCACACTACCTAATTGACACAAATAACACAGCAATACAAACAAACATCAATAGGAAAATATATACTACACAGAGAAGTATGGGAGGAAGTGTTCTCTGGTGAATACGAAGAAGGACAAGAGGCAGAAGAACACGCGAATGAAATAGGAACCTTCTTAGAAGACAGCACACACCGCATTACAATCAATGAGTCAACATACCCCAACAGGTTCAACTTACATGCTCAAACAACCACACCAATAACAACATTAGAAGTCACAAGAATCAT
>JACEEZ010007372.1:150363-152863 GCA_016584305.1 Chionoecetes opilio | reverse complement strand
GCGGAACGTCGAACCGGAGTTGCCAGCGCCAGGTTCCGGACTGGCATTGTGTTTCTTCTTGCAGCTGGCCTGTCCAAGTACTGCATCACAAGGGGTGCCCGGGACCCCAGCCTCTCCTGAGCAGTCGGTCTACCAGTATGGCAGCCTCCTGTTGCTCCTGCCTCTTTCCTCTGGGTGGCAGGGTGAACGACTCCTCCGTCCCATCCTCAGAATCCTGGTGATCTTCAGCTTTTTTTTTTTTTTTTTTTTTTTTTTTTTTTTACATTTGTGCCTATAGCGCCTGTAGGCAGTGGGACCCAGGGCTCGGATGATAGGCTCTGGAGGCTCATTTGAGGGCTTTGATGTTGGTCCTCGCCGGGGTGGCGCAGGCAGGAATCTAAGTGCGCCTGAGGCTCATGCCGCCCCCTGTCCTCCGATGCACTCGCAATCGAAGTAGAGTGATGGGGGGANTCCATTGAATTGGTATATGTTTTTAAAAAAGGGGATTCTAAATACTTTTGGAAAAAGGAGAAAAATCATAAAAACTCCCCCCCCACAATGCATCAATTTTTTAAACTCTAGGTTTATCCCTTTTTCTAAAAAAACTTCTTAGCATTCTCGCCCTAATTTGATACCGGTGAGCAAAATTTCGGACCGGGGCTGACCGACTAATATATATATATATATATATATATATATATATATATATATATATATATATATAATATATATATATATTATATATATATATAATAGATATATATATATATATATATATATATATATATATATGTATATATATATATATATATATATATATATATATTATATATATATATTATATATATTAGGGTGTTCAAAACATAGTGTAAATAAAATGTTGTGTAATATAGCGGGCATGATGTCGATCTTGTTTCACTTCCTGTTAAACATGTCCATGCAAATTTTCGTGCCGATCGGACTATGTTTGCAATTCCACCCTAAAGTTTACTCTTTTTTTCTTCCCCAGGTGCATGATGACTTGTTCAAGGAGCGTGCATGGTGGCTTATTGGGCACCCTGAATGTGAGATAACACGTGCCAGGCTGCCCTCTAAAGGGCAGGTGCTCCGCAAGTTTACTTCCATCACGAAATCGAGAAGAAGACCAAATCCGTGGCCGCCAAGGAGGTGATAGAGGCAGTCCTCTTGATCTGGGGAGGCCCGGATCCCGACCTCCGCTCTCCGAACCACCAAGGAGAAGCTCCTCAGCCTGGTGGCCAAGTACGAGTCCCTCCAAAAACATCGGAAACGGGCATCCGAGACCGCCCGGATGAAAGAGAAAATGTTCAAGGGGATGTGGAGGACCTCTCCGACGTGGGGAGCAGTGATGCCCTCGATCAGATGACCGTGGAGGAGGACAAAGCCTTTCTTCGCAACCAGCGGGAGGACCGAGCGACCTCGTCCATGGCGGGCTTAGACTGCGTCACAGTTGAGGCCCAAGAGAGGAAAGAAGGAGAGGGAGCGGGCAGAAAAGATGAGGAAGGAGCGCTTCGAAGAAGGAGAAGGAAGCCCTGACCTCCGTCGTACTGTCTGACCGCCTGACCTCGTCTTCGTCCTCCGCCGCCGGGGAAACAGACGACAGCGATGTAGACTTCACCGGTCCCAGTCACCCGAAACAGAGTAAAGTCGAGGGAGCAAAATCCACTGCCTTGCTCTCTGCGGATATCACCTCCACCTTGGATCGGTTCAAGGTCTCGGACCGGGTGGCGATGGGAACGATGGGAGCCTTTGCAACGGCATCCGGACAGGACCTGGGGAGTCTCTCCTTGTCTCGCAGCACCATCCGACGCCACATAATCAGGAATCAGGAGGCCATCGCCAAGTTGGAAACGATTAACATTCCGGAGGGGATTCCTGTCCTTGTCCACTGGGACGGAAAGTTACTTCCTGACCTGTCGGGCAAGGACCAGGTCGACCGAATCGCCATCCTGGTCACGGCTGGGGGGGGGAACAGGGACTCCTGTGGAGTCCCCAAGATCCCCGCAGCACAGGCACGGCTCAGGGAGAGGCTGTCCTCAAGCGATCTCGGAGGCTCAGTTGCAGACCAGAGTTCAGGGCTTGGTGTTCGACACGACGGCATCAAACATGGGGCTGTATGAAGGAGCCTGCGTGAAGATTCAGGATGGCCTTGGACGCGAGCTCCTCTGGGTGGCCTGCCGACACCACGTGCTGGAGGTCGTCATGGGGGACGTGTTCAAGAGCTCGTACGGACCCTCCCGAGGACCGAACATCCCTCTCTTCGTTCGATTTAGGGATCGTTGGAGCTTAATTGACCAGTCTTCTTGGAGCTCTGCCATGGAAAAGGATAGCCTCCATGCTCTTCTGACCGGGGAGCTCTCAGAGCACAGGGAGCGAGCCCTCCATGAGCTGAAGAGTGCTCTGGAGAGCGGCACTCACCCGAGGGTGGACTACGAAGAACTCCTCTGGCTCTCGTACCTGTTCTTGGGAGGAGACCTCGGGAAAGACTACAGGTTCCGGGCCC
>JACEEZ010007372.1:112863-137863 GCA_016584305.1 Chionoecetes opilio | reverse complement strand
ATTTAAATAAAGAATTTTATAATTTTAAAATATATAGGGGGTTATCCTTAAATTTTTTAAAATTTAAAATTATAAATTGGGAATTATTATTTAAAAAAAATTTTTTATAATATTATTTATATAAAATAAAAAACTATTTTTTTTTTGTGTAAATTTGGGGATCTTTAAAAATAATTTATATTAATAAATCTTTTAATCTTTTTTAAATTTATGTTTTTTTAAAAGTTTAAAAAATTTCTTTTTTAAATTTAAAAATTTAAATTTAATGTCAGTAAATTGATATTGTGTGGGTAAAAATTAAAATTTAATAGGGGGGGAAATAAGGAAAAGCAAAGAACAAGAAATAAAAAGGATTTTTAAGAGAATGAAGAATGTTGGAATACTTTTAAGAAGGGAAGGAAATGGGGGGAGAAAGGCTTTTGGGAGGTTAGGGGGGGAAGGATAGGTAGGGTTTTTTTGGGGAACGGAAAGCGGGAAAGAGGATAAGAACGAGTAAGAAAAAGGGTTTTTGGAGGAATGAAGAAGGAGGGTGTTGTATATTTGATGTGAGAAATTTTGGGTCTTTAAAAATTTTTAAAATTTTGTAAAAAGAAAAGATGAAGGGAGTTCAAAGCCCCGAAAAGTAAATGTGGGGTTATTAAGGAAGAAAAGTAAAATGTAATTGTTGGGGGAGGGAAATTATTTTATTTTTATTAATTATTTTAAATTTTTATTTTTATTTTAATTTTATTTTATTTTAAAAATTTTTAATATTATATTTTATAAAAAGGTTTGATTCCAAAAAAAAAATGAAACGGGGGGTGGCAAATGGAACCGCGCGACTTGAAGTGGTGGGGGTTCGAGCCCAAACCGGGGGGGGGGGGGGGGGGGGAAACTTTTTCCCTTTGGAATTTGGTAAGCTCAGCACCCCTTTTTTGAGTCCCGCCAGAAGTAAATTTTTCCCTCCCCCGGGTTTTTGGGCCAAAGTTACCCCCCTACTGCCCATAAAACCTAAACCTTTGAAGGGACACCGGGAAAGGCGGAAAAACAGGGGGGGGGTGTGTCTCAACGGGAAAGTACTTAAAAAACCCCGCCTGCGCCTCCACGGGCGGGCCGCCCATCAAGTCCTCAAAGGAATCTAGGGTTCAAAAATTAAAACCCTAGGGGAAAGAAAAGACAGGCGCTAGGGGGTTTAAACACGTCAAAAAAAAAAAAAAAAGTTTGGGAAAAAATTATTTTTGGGTTTTGAAAAAATTGAATCCAAAAAATTTAAAAAAGAAAAAAAGTTCAAAAACCCTTTTACTCATTATTACCCCTTTTCGGGCCCAAATCTTCCTAATGAAAAGAGTTAACCGGTATTTTCCACTATTTCACCCCTTTCACGGGAAAAACTCGGGCTCTCACCCGGGTTTATATTTTTCCCTTCTTTTACTACTTAATATATTTTTCTCAAGGGGAGAAGTATAAAGGCACATCACGAACTAAATTGACCGGGGTCTGTTTTCCCTTTTTAGTATTTTTTTAGGGGGCCCTGCAACGGGGTTTTTTCCCCAGTGGTCTTTTATTTTAAGACTCCCTGGAGCTACTTTTTTTTTCCCCCGCGAGTAGCCGGACACCCAATGCTCCCCTCAACCTAAACCTCCATTTTTGGGAAATTTTGTAGCCACATTATCGTACCGGCCCCCAAAAATTTATCGTATTTTAAATTAGATTTTTTAAAATTAAAAATAATTATCGTAAAAACCTTATAAAATAATAAAAAGTATTAATAAATTATAATATTAATTAAAAATTTTTCCCCCCCCCCAATTTAAAAATATTTTATTTTTTCCCCCAAAAAATTATATAATTTTCCCCAATCATGATTTCCTTGTTTTTTTTTTTTTTTTTAAATTTAAATTAAAAAAAAAAAATTTTAAAAATTATTTAGAAACTATAAGCCCAAAAGAAGCTGAACTCAAAAAACTCTACATAGCTATCTTTCCCAAAAAAAAAAGGGGAAATTTCCCTGTTTTTTCCTCTATTTTTTTTACCCCCGTGTCACTGGCGCTTAAAATGATAGTTTTGTATTTTGTCATCGCCAACCCTATCATGGGTAGGAAAAAAGGGTAAAAACAATCTCCTTTTCCCCCACACACTCCCGCTGCGGGAAGAAAACCCCAAACCCAAGTAGGGTTTTCCCTTTAGAAGTCAGTTTCTTCCTTTGTCTTGGAAAGGGCTAACTTTTTAAAATACCCCCCAAAATTTTGCGTTCTAATGGGGGCAAGCAACGGTCCAAATCCATGTAAATGAAAGGACCAAAAGTCAAACTAAAAAACTCTCTCTCTCTCCCCTCGCGCGCGCGCCCCCAAAAAAGTTGCCCAGCGACAGTTTTCCCTTTTTTTTTTTTTTTTTTTTAAAAAATTTTTCCTTTTAAAAATTAAAAAAAATTTTTTTTTGGGGAATTTCCCCCGAAAACGGAAAAAAATTTTTAAAAAAAATTTTTACAACCCCCCCCCCTCCAAGGGGGGGGGAAAAGGGGGGGGGGCCCCCCCTTTTTTTTACTTTCCCCCCTTGGCCCCAACCCGGGGGGAGGGACCCCCCCCTTTTAAAAAAAACCCGGCCCAAAAAAACCCCAAAAAAAAAAAAAAACCCTTTTTAAAAAATTTTAAAAAAAAACTTTAAAAAAAAAAAAAAATTTTAAAAAATTCCCCCTTTCTTTTGGGGGGGGAAACCGGGGTTTTTTGGGGGGGGGGAAAAAAATTTTTGGGAAAAAAAACCCCCGGGGGGGGGTTTTGGAAAAGGGGGGGGAAAAAAAAAAATTTTTTCCAAAAAAATTTGGGGGGGAAAAAAAAAAAAAACCGGGGGAAAAGGGGGGGGAAAAAAAAAAAAAAAAAAAAAAAATTTTTAAAAAAATTTTTTTTGGGGAAAAAAAAAAATTTGGGGGAAAAAAATTCCTTTTTTGGGGGAATTTTGAAAAAAAAAAAAAAAAAAAAACCCCCAAAATTTAAAAAAAGGAAAAAAAATGGAAAGGGTTTTTCCCCCCCCCCAAAAAACCTAAATTTAAAAAAAAAAAAAATTTTTAAAAAAAAAAATTTTTTTGGGGAAAATTTTTTTAAAAAAGTTTAAAACCTTTTTGGAAAAAAAAAGGTTTTTTTTTGGGGGGGGCCAAAAATTTTTTTTTTTTTTAAAAATTTTTTAAAATACGGATGCTTCCGACTACAAATCCAGGCCTGGACCCCACGAGCGAGGGAGGGCCAGCCATCTCAGCCTTCTAGAAATAACATATAAGGCCAACCACCTGAGGCCTCAAGGAAGATAAAAGCCTAAAGGCGCTACAAGTATAAAACATGATAAAAATATTACTAAGAAAATAAATATAGGGTGGAGTCAAAAGCTTTTAGTCTCATCAAGTCTCCTCCAACTGACTTTCAAGAGAGAGAGCTCGCACGCGTAGGTCTAGTCTCTGAGACGGAAACTGAGAGACTGAAGCGCATTTGTTCGGTAAAATAAACCGTTAGCCGTGGAATGTATCGGTACGAGGCTGCGGAAAATGGTGGGAAGCAAGGTTTCCATAATATCTCAAGAACCGTATTAGCTACGAGAAAACGTTATAGAGGGGGGAAAAAATCTAGATTTCAACAGGCTTCCCTGTGGTATAAGCAGATTTAAATTCCATTGATAGATGACCGAATTAAGTATGTTTTTAAGGCATATTACCCGAAAAAAATATTCCAGAAACCAAGGGAAAATTGCATACATGCGTAAAACTCTTGCGGATAAGAAATGTACATTTTTCAAAGTGGAATACGATTCCTGCAGAAACTCTCTCCATCAAGACATAACAATATGTTAGACAGATGAAAGATAGATGTATGGTGCATCAATAAGCTGCTGGTCATTGAACGGCACAAGGAGGCGCTAAATATAAAAACTTGTCTAAAAATCTGTATAAGCAAAAAAGAAACTGATAGATGCTTAGAGTAGATCTCGTTGAGCTTAACAAAAAGTATTCATGCCATTTTTGGTCTAGGGTCAATAGTTTCATTTAAAAAATAGGGAAACGCAATAATAGTGGAGTGGCTTCTAGGCTAGAAAATGAGGTATACCTTGCACCTTCTTAGAACAAAGCCAAACCAGGCTCATTTGAAGCGTATTGGTGTCTATTTTGCGAAAATCATGGTTGTAGTTCGCCGAAAGGCGTCCAACATAGCAAATTAACCCCTTGTTTGCGATGACATCAGAAAAAATCTGGAATTCCAGAATTTCACTTTATCTTGATGTTTCACACATTTCATCATCATTTTAAGGTTAGAGTACCATTATGTGTCCCCCTGGGATAGCATACTTGCTCTTTAATATGTTTTTTAATATCAAAGGGATCATGCAACCCCCAGAATTTCCATGAAATTTGGCTTTTTGGAGTCTTTTCACGATATTGCATAACAAAAGCATATGAAATGGACACAAATAGTAAAAAGTAAAGAACAAAACAAATTCATATGCAGCTGGGAAGATCTCAGTTTACTATTAAGATTCACACCTTCCTCAACCTCATCGTATAACATAGTTATTAACCCCTTAAAGCCAAACAAGTAAGAACCTGGAAAATGCCAAATGATTGCGGAGATAGCGATTGCTGCTTTTTCAACAAAATACTACATGTCCTAAGTTAATAAATGCAATTTATCATACTGACAACATTCAAATATCTTCAATTTACCTCTCTTTAATCACCAACATAGCAAATTGACAGGATTATATGGCTTAATTGAGTACCATACCCAATATTTTGACAAGCATTCATATTTCAATGAGATCTTTTCCCTCAGGTTCATCACCAAATTCCGTAACAACCATAACAACCATGGGTACTCCGTAGTGTAGGGGAAGCACGCTCGGTTCACAACCGAGAAGTCCCGGGTTCGATCCCCGGGCGGAGCGGAAACAGTTGGGCTGTTTCCTTAAAACCCCAGCCCCTGTCCACCCAGCAGTGAATGGGTACCGGATGTTAGCCGGGGGTTTGTAGCCCGCCTCCCGGGGTGCTGACTTCTGCCAACACTATAAGCACTAGCAGACAGCTCTCTAGGGGTAGTCTGAGAGAGAGCTGTCTGGTTACAGTAGAGATCCACTCCTGCATCAATAACTACGAAACTTGCTTTAATTTAAGTTAGAAGAGTCAATCTATAGCATTTCAATTGGATGGGGAGAGCATTAACAGTTAAATTCAGAACTGCTTCATTCAGTGGGAAGTNCGTAAAAAAGTAGCTGCTCCTACAAGAAAGAGCAAAATACGAACACTTCTGATGTACTATGGAGCAGGGGGGGTACTTTTGTGTGTTAGGGATATTTTGATCATATGTATATTTAATACCAAATTTTAAACTTGATGTTCTTCGAAAAAAAATTTAGATCTACTGTTTTTCGAACTAGCCTCTTTTTCTCAAAAAAAAACTCTAAAATTGTGTTTCCAAAAAATTTATATATATATTTATATTATATATATATTTTTAAAAATTTTATATATATATAATATATATAATAATATAAAACGAAAGTGTGTCTGTCTGTCTGTCGGGCTGTTTTGTGTGTGTTGGGGATAAGGTTCCGCCCCCCGTGCGCAATCACCTCATATGGCACATTTTGGAACCGGGTTGACCAGGGGAAGTCATAACCCACTTATGAGATGATTCGATCACTTTTTTTTTTTTTCTTTTTTTTGCCCTATTAGCGGTAATTTGAAAAAAAAATTGGTTCGAGAATGAGGAAACCTTGTGTAGGGTATGGTAATGGGTGAGTGAATGGTGGGTGATGGTAAAGGTGTGTGGTTTATGGGTGAGTGAATGGTGGGGGTGAATTGGTTGGGGGATGGTGATGGTGAGGAATAGTGGGGATGATGTTAAATGGTAAATATAAGCGAAAGTGTGTCTGTCTGTCTGTCTGTCTGTGTGTGTGTGTGTGTGTGTGGGATAGGTTCCGCCCCCCGTGGCGCAATCACCTCATATGGGACATTTTTGGAACCGGGTTGACCAGGGGAAGGTCATAAGCCCACTTATGAGATATTCGATCACTTTTTTTTTTTCTTTTTTTAGCAGCCTATTAGCGATAATTGTGAAAAAAAAAGTGGGTTGCGAGAATTGGGGGAAACCTTGATGTAGGGTGGGAATGGGGTAATGGGTGGGGATGAAAGGGGGGGGTGATGGGGTAATGGGTGAGTGATGGGTTGGGGGTGATGGGTGATGGGTGAGGGAATAGGTGGGGGGTGATGGTTGGTAATATAAGCGAAAGTGTGTCCCGTCTGTTTTGTGTGTGTGTGTGTGTGTGTGTGTGTGTGTGTGTGTGTGTGTTTCGGTATAGGTTCCGCCCCCTGTGGCGCAACACCTCATATGGAAAAAATTTTTGGAACCCGGGTTTGACCAGGGGAAGGTTTTAAGCCCTTTATGAGATGATCCGATCACCTTTTTTTTTTTTTTTTAGCAGCCATTAGCGATAATTGTGAAAAAAAAGTGGGTTGCGAGAATTGAGGAAACCTTGATGTAGGGTGATGGGTAATGGGTGAGTGAATGGGTGGGGTGATGGTAATGGGTGTGGGTGATGGGTGAGTGAATGGGTGGGGGGTGATGGGTGATGGGTGAGGGAATAGGTGGGGGGTGATGGGTAATGGTAAATATAAGCGAAGTGTGTCTGTCTGTGGTGTGTGTGTGTGTGTGTGAGTGTGTGTCTGGTATAGGTTCCGCCCCCTGTGGCGCAATCACCTCATATGGCACATTTTTGGAACCGGGTTGACCAGGGGAAGGTTTAAGCCCAATTATGAGATGATCCGATCACTTTCTTTTTTTTTAGTAGCCTATTAGCGATAATTGTGAAAAAAAAGTGGTTTGCGAGAATTGAGGAAACCTTGATGTAGGGTGATGGGTAATGGGTGAGTGAATGGGTGGGGTGATGGGTAATGGGTGTGGGGTGATGGGTGAGTGAATGGGTGGGGGGTGATGGGTTGGGGGTGATGGGTGATGGGTGAGGGAATAGGTGGGGGGTGATGGGTAATGGGTGAGTGAATGGGTGTGTGGTGATGGGTAATGGGTGAGTGAATGGGTGGGGGGTGATGGGTAATGGGTGAGTGAATGGGTGGGGGGTGATGGGTAATGGGTGAGTGAATGGGTGGGGGGTGATGGGTAATGGGTGAGTGAATGGGTGGGGGTAATACATCCATGATTTCAGGAAAGTTAGAAGGGGCTATCTGGAGAGTCCGTGTTTGGTGGGCCGAAGGCCCACCAAACACAGGTGGTGGGCCGAAGGCCCACCAGCAATAGCCCTCCGCAGGAGCTAGCCAAAAAGTCCGCCCGGAGGGCGGCTTTGCGGCTAGTATATATATAAAGTCAAAATTTACTGTGATTTGGCATATTTTCGGATATTTCCAAGATGTGGCACATTTTCGGATATATTTGGAACATAATTTAAGTATATTTTTTGCCAGATATGTACATTAGGTCCTAATAAAGCCGCAGGCACCACCAAAATTTAATTACGAGTAATATATATTAACGTAGGGGCATTGTTTCGATTAATTATATAATTATATATACGTATATAATTATAATAGCTATTAAAATTTAAAATGCCGATATTTCAAAAACTATACGTGCTAGAGAAAAAGCAATGCCATTTTTGAAATCAGCAGTGAAAATGCTTTCCAACCCACACACAATGAACTCAGAACAATTTTTGGTGTCGACCAGTGTTATCATTCTTCCATGGAGCAAAAGGTCTACGAATTACTTTTGTAACAATTGGAGCACATTCGTCTAGACTTTTAACAAAAACATCAGTAAAAAATTTCATTTCCTCATTTACATCGTCAGTTAAAAATATTTTGCGCATGTCATGTGGGTTCTGCATTAATATTGAAGAAAAGTGTCTTGACTGTAGTTTCCTAGGTGACGAAATGTTTTAATAATAGGTTGGCGTTTGGGTTTACTTATGTCAACTTTTACGCTAATAAGGTCATGGTCGGCGATTACTTGTGGAACAACATCATGTGTTAGAATTATATCAGGGTTGTTAGTTATAATCAAATCTAGGAGAGTTGCTGATGTTGGAGTAATTCTAGTGGGTTTGTCTAGGATTTGAGTCAGTTTGTTGTTCTTTATTAATTTGCTTAATCTATTATCTTTTGAGAGTAAATTATCATTGAAATCACCATGGATAAAAAGGGACTTCTTTCTGACACTTATTAGCTTAAAAACATCTTCTATGTAATCAAAAGATACTGCTAAAGCTTTTGGATGCCGGTACATACAACCTATAATAATAGCAGGTAGTTTGCGGCATTGCACAGTAATCCAAATATCCTCAATGCCAAGTGGTCTAGTGATATCTAAAGTTATTAGGTTACATTTCAGTATTTGTCTTACATATATACATGCACCAGCACCACGTCCATTATCACATCTAAAAACCTTATAATTAGATACATTAATATAATTGTCTGGCGTATGTGGAAGGAGCCAGGTTTCCGTAACACATAAAACATCTATATTTCTTTCTTCAATTAAAAGTTGTACTTCATCAAGACTGGATAAAAGAGATTGGGCATTAATATGTTCAATGACTAGGGAGTCCTTTTTTGCAGTAGAACTACCGGCAGAGTCTTCTTCGCCATGCTTCTATGTAGAGTAATACCTACTACATAAGCGACTTTTATGACCTAGAAACTGACATGTACGACATTGTAATTTATGATCAAATCTGCAAGAGGATCGTTTGTGATTAAATTCTCCGCAATTGTAACATCCATCTTTCTGCAAATGGTGTTCATTGTGTCTGTGGGGAGAATAGTTGTGGCTGTCTTTGTTGTGATTGTTATAATAAGTTTCGTGTAATCTGTCAAACCTATTATGTGTGGGTATATTAGGTTGCCAATAGAGTGGCTGACTACGTGTCACCTGCCATTCCCTTGGTGGTGTGGGGGTGTAGTTGTTATGTGGGCGAGTAAAGTTGCGCCGCACGACCTTTGCCCAGGGGTCTGGGGTCTGATGGTTAGTGAAGCCTGCCCTATCTGAGGGCCTTCTCAGGCTGAGATTGGTCTTGTTATTTCTGTAACTGTGACTGTCAATACTAGTACTGGGAAATGACATGTAATCCTTTTTTCTATTGTGTTGGTTAGTGCTGGAACCTTGGGATGGTAAAGCTACATGTGTTGTTTTCTTAATTCTATCCTGTTATTACATATGTTGATGACGAGGGCATTGATGATGAGAGGAGAGAAGAGAGAGAGAGAGAGAGAGAGAGAGAGGAGAGAGAGAGAGAGAGAGAGAGAGAGTGTGGTGTGTAGATGTAAGGTGTGGTGTGATGGTGTGTGTGTGTGTTGTGGTGTGTGTGTGTGTGTGTGTGGTGTGGTGTGGTGGTGCGTGCGTGGTGCTGCGTGCGTGTGCTGCGTGCGTGCGCGCGCGCGCGCGCTCTTATTGGTGAGGCTCTACTGAAGTGGAGAAGGAGAGTCAGGAGAGGTGAGTCAAGCAGTATAATCAGTGAGTAGCGGAGAAACATGAGTCACACAAGACATGGTGCATAAATATATAGTTGTAAAACTGCACAAAGTGGTCCTGGGTTCTGGATCCTGGTTTCCAGGACCAGCACAGGGCTCTGTCACGCCAAACTAAATCCTCCTGGGAGAGACAAGGAGAAGCATGTCAGGAGTCTCGCTGAGGATGTCGAGGGCCATTTGAACGCTAATGACCTCAGACCCGCCTACCAAGCCCTGAAGAAGCTCCATTCCAAGTCTCCATCTCGGGCGAGTGCTATTCGAGCAGCAGATGGCGCCTCGGTGTCGGACATGGATGGGCAGATGCTCGTGGGTGAGTACTTTGGGCAGTTGTTCACGGTGGACCCTCCAATTGAGCAGCTTCACACCACTGGGTTACGGCAGTAGATGCCGATCCTCCCATTGACGAAACCGCACCCTCTCTTGACGAAGTTAGAGAGGCTGTAGCAAAGTTGAGTGGTGGAAAGGACGCTGGTGTTTGTAATATCAGTGCAGAGCTCCTCAAAGCTGGGGATGAGACCATGATCCGCGGGTTGCATGCTGTCCTGACTGCCGTGTGGCAATCAGGTGCCATTCCTCCTGAATGGAAAGGGGGCGGTTCGTCCCTACTGGAAAGGGAAAGGGGACCGTCAAGACTGCAACAATTACCGCGGTATTACACTGCTCAGCGTACCAGGTAAGGTGCTGCCCGTCTATTGCTGACACGGATCCGCAGTATGCTGCTGAAGCATCAGAGACCTCAGCAGTCTGGGTTCACGCCTGCTAAGTCAACAACAGACCGTATCCTAGCACTGCGTGTCCTGGTGGAACGCCGTCGTGAGTTTCGACAGAGGATGCTTGCAGCCTATGTTGATCTCAAGAAGGCGTTTGATTTAGTGCATCGTGAGTTACTCTGGGATCTTCTGCGACTTCGCGGGATTTCTGCAAGCACTATTGGTTTGATGACTGGTCTGTACTCTGGGACTGAGAGTGCTGTGAAGTGTGGGGAGGTGTATCCAGCTTCTTTCCTGTTAATACAGGAGTGAGGCAAGGGTGCGTCCTTGCTCAATCACTTTCCAACACTTGTATGGATTGAGTATTGGGCAAAGTGGTAGATCAAAGTGATCGTGGAGCATCCCTCGGCAACACCAAGATCACTGATGACTTGTTTTTGCCGATGATGCAGTAATCTTTGCTGAGTTGTTGAAGGTCCTGGTGATGGCTCGCGAGGCGCTGCACGAGCAGGCAAAGCTTTAAAAACTTGACGTCTCCTCGTTTAAGACCAAGGTCCAGGTGTTTGGAGGCTTACTAGATGAAACAGTACAGTCTGTTCATGCGTGTGGCGAGGACATTGAGATCTTGGAAAGTTTTACATAGTACCTTGGTAGCGCAGTCCATAATGACGGCGAGTCACGTAAAGAAGTCTTACGGCGAACTGGCATAGCCCACGGTGTTATGGACTCGCTCAGCGGGAGTATTTGGCGTTGTCGGTACCTCTGCAGGAGAAAAAAGATCCGGATATTCAAGTCGCTTGTGATCCTAGTCTTACTCTATAGTTGTGAGACCTGAACATTAAATAGCGACTTGAAAAGACGAATCGATGCCTTTGGTAATAAGTGTCTTCGCAGAATTATGGGGTATCGCTGGGATGATTACGTGTCAAATCATCGATTGCACCGTGAGACTGAATCAATGCCTATTACCTGCATAGTCCGTCAGCGCCAACTTCGGCTATATGGGCATGTGGCACGCTACCCTGAAACCGATCCTTCCCATCGGGTTGTATCTGTAAGAGACAATCCGGCGTGAAGGAGGCCAAGGGGGCGTCCACAAGAATCGTGGCTGGGACAAATTTATGTTTCTTGTCGAGAGCTGCTTAGTATGGGAAAGAAGCCTGCATGGGGACTCGCGCGTGGTGACCCCCGGGAGTGGCGTCGGAGGGTGGGCGAGGCGACGCGCCCCCCGGCGTATGCCCCCAATGATGGATGGATTGAAAACTGCACAACAACAACTCCAACCCGTTGTACTTAAAATCTTCCCCTCTATACCAACACACTTGGGGAGGCGGTGGCCGAATGGTTAGCGTCTTGGAGTGGCGACCTCGATGTCCCGAGTTCGAATCCTGCCGGGGGCAACTCTTTCAACTTTCTTTAATGCGGTCGACAAGAGTCTGGTAGGTGAGCAGAAGGTCCCGAGTTCAAGTCCCACCAAGGAGCAACTGTCCTTTCATATAAAGGATCAACATCCTTTCGTCGAGAAAGTGGCCCACGCAATGGAAAGAAGCAAGAGTGTTGATCATCCACAAAAAAAACAGCAAACGGGACTCAAAAACTACCGCCCAATTTCCTCTTCACCACTGTTGAGAAAATCCTGGAGTCTCTCATCACCGCCAAAATTAACAACTTTTTGGACGCCTACCAGCTCCTCAACTCCAAGCAATTTGGTTTCAGGCAGGGAAAGTCAGCTGCAGACCTGCTCCTCCTTCAGACTGCTACCTGCAACAACGCGCTGGATAGAGGAATGGACACTTGTTGTGGCTTTGGACATCACCGGAGCCTTTAACAGGGTGTGGCACCGAGGTCTCACCGCCAAGCTGAGGAGTCTGGGAAGTGCGCGGCGCCCTGTTGCAGCTCATCCAGGACTACCTCCATGACAGGACCTAGTGTGCAAAAGTGTAGTAGAAAAAACGTTGCAGCCATTTCTTAATTGTTAGAAAGTAAATGGAAGAAAGGTGGAGAGAGAGCGAGAGAGAGATCGGAGAAGACAACTCGGTGGTTACGAGCTAACCAGTTCAGTTGTGTGCTTGTCTTGTCACGTGGCATTTACAGTACTCTGGCAGTGCGCTTGTTAGAAGGTATTAGAAGGTATTGTGTACTCACTGTAAATGACGTGTTCTACGGATGCACTTTTTTATGAAAAGGTTATGTTGAAGATGTATTCGGATTCAAAGACATTATTACTGACTAAGATGGAGTATTACTATTTGATTAAGGAATTTAAAGTAGCAGCATCTGCAAAATATATATAAAATCGTCAGTACTACATTCTCGGACGTTATGAAGTGCTTCAGTGTGGTGATATTGAAAAGTTGATCATAAAGCGGGCCGACAGAACGCAAGAATCCATTTAGTTTGTGCACATTGAGGATATTTCTGACACAATAAAACGTGCACATTAGTACGGGACATGGTGGCAAAGACAAAATGGTCAAAGCTTTCTTTATCAAGGTATGCAAACGTTACTAGACTATTAAAAAGTTACGAAGTATTCAAATCTCTGTGCATTCACTGTCAACATAAACGAAAAAAAAATTACGATCAAGGGTGTTGTTGTCTAACAAATTTTGATAATGGACTTTGGCTCAAGCAGTCAAATGGATCTTGTTGCCATGCAGTCCTGTGCCAAAGGAAAATATAATTGGATAATGGTGTACCAAGACCATTTAAGAAAGTATTGCATATTGCGTCCCTTATCATCGAAAAGGCCCGTTAAGGCTGCTTTCCAACTGATGGACATAATTTTCATTGCTTGGAACACCTCAAATTCTTCAGTGTGACAATGGTAGTGAATTTACATCATCAATTATTTCGGAACTTAAACTTCTTTGGCAAGACTTGTTAATGGTTCATGGTAAAACAAGGCATCCTCAAAGTCAGGGATCAGTTAAACGCCTTAACTGTGATATAAAAGACATGATAAATTAATGGTTAGGGAATAATGACTCAAATGACTAGCCAATGGGACTCCGGTTTATGCAATTTCAAAAGAACAACAGTTGCCATTCTGGGATCCAACAATCCCCATACAAAGGAATTCTTAAGGAATTAACACTCAGCAGCGTCCCCAGAGTAGAACTGCGTTCAACTGCACTCCCAAATGAAGTTCTGGAAAAAAGGGTTACTGAAGATTATTTATTTAGAGCCAACTCTCTTTCCTCAGACTCTGCTTATCCAGATGATTCCCCGAGGGCTCTGCTTATCCAGATGTTTTACTCTCGGACTTTTGCTCATCCAAGTATCTACAAAAATATGATAATAATTGGATAACCATGCTAAATGTACCTATATATCCATCCTATCTTCGGGTTTCATAAGGCCATTTAATAAATTTATGTAAATTATATGCAAATGGTTCACCTTCGGAGAATCCTCCAGGAAAACTTGTAGACCTCCAAGAAAGCATAGCGATTCAGCAATAAAGATCAGCTGCAAGTCAAAATAGTCCAGGCTGAACGCATAGTGAAACGCGACCGCTTATATCATGCCCCTGGTAATCCCGGAGATATTGTTACAGTTCCCATCCCATTGCTTGACCGAGGAAAAGGTGATATCGTAATGTTATATTTATAATTGTAATCAACTTGCAGATCTCATAACCTGCCGTTTGTGTGTATCGTGGCCGATAGATCATCATTAGTAATAACATTATTCACTGTCATACATGTTCTCCATATCTTCTATTTTCTCATCTGCTCAATTACTCATACAGATCATCTATGATGTTAGGAAATATGAACTGAAATCCTGACGATTGAGATTAAGAATAAATATAAATGAGAAGTGTGGGTTGGTGGCGTATTTCCACGCACATGCATGTACTTAGATTATTTTGTCTCCAGACACACGCACATGCATGGCGGACACCCCAATCCTGCATACAGATGGAACTCTCCATACATTGATATACAAGTACTGACTACAGTATCAACCTTGTGTTTTATTACGTGTTGTGGCGGAGGGAGGAAGTCCAAGAGTGAATGAGGGAGTGGCTAACAGTGTATGAGGAAGGGAGAGCATGAAGGAGTAAACATTGAGTTAATGGCTGCCTAGATGAGTTCATATCCTAAGAGTCCACACATAGTGATAAACATGACTAAGACTGACAAGAGGAAACACTTGCACAGCTTGTTGCACCTGTTGGCCTGCCTGGAGATACGCGACGCGCCACCGATGTCCTTCAGGTCGTAGTTGTAGTCCATGGGCACTACACGTGTGACTATTCTGCCTCGCAGCAGCACCTGGATCGCCGAGTTGGAGATAACGACGATGAAGCAGAGGGCGATGAGCACCACGTACCACACGTCAAGTATCTTGTAGTAGGGCGTCTTGACGATGGAAACTTGCGTCTGAGCGAAGAGAGCAACCAACACCAGCAAGGAGGTTAGCGAGACCATCACCCGCTCATTGAAGTCTTCCAGGTTGAAGTAGAGCGTCGAGTAGCAGATGAGGAATATGAGGATGCTCGGAATGAAACTGACCATGAGGTGGTAATCAGCCTGGCCCGAAAGATGCAGCGTCAGGGTTAGGGAACAAAAGCATATGAAATGGACACAAATAGTAAAAAGTAAAGAACAAAACAAATTCATATGCAGCTGGGAAGATCTCAGTTTACTATTAAGATTCACACCTTCCTCAACCTCATCGTATAACATAGTTATTAACCCCTTAAAGCCAAACAAGTAAGAACCTGGAAAATGCCAAATGATTGCGGAGATAGCGATTGCTGCTTTTTCAACAAAATACTACATGTCCTAAGTTAATAAATGCAATTTATCATACTGACAACATTCAAATATCTTCAATTTACCTCTCTTTAATCACCAACATAGCAAATTGACAGGAGTATATGGCTTAATTGAGTACCAGACCCAATATTTTGACAAGCATTCATATTTCAATGAGATCTTTTCCCTCAGGTTCATCACCAAATTCCGTAACAACCATAACAACCATGGGTACTCCGTAGTGTAGGGGAAGCACGCTCGGTTCACAACCGAGAAGTCACGGGTTCGATCCCCGGGCGGAGCGGAAACAGTTGGGCTGTTTCCTTAAAACCCCAGCCCCTGTCCACCCAGCAGTGAATGGGTACCGGATGTTAGCCGGGGGTTTGTAGCCCGCCTCCCGGGGTGCTGACTTCTGCCAACACTATAAGCACTAGCAGACAGCTCTCTAGGGGTAGTCTGAGAGAGAGCTGTCTGGTTACAGTAGAGATCCATCTCAGCTGCGTCGATAACTGACGAAATTCTTCAAACATCAAACATCAAACATTATAATCAGAAACTTGCTTTAATTTAAAGTTAAGAAGAGTCAATCTAATAGCATTTCAATTGGGATGGGGAGGAGCATTAATATCTAAGTTTCAAAATCCTCAGTAACCTCAGATTCATTCTCCCCAGCAAGTTGGTTTTTTGGATTCTGACATTCCCCTTTACAGCTGCAAATATCTATGCACTCTAATGATGCTAGTGCACACGGACACTTTCCTGGGTTAGTGCAACCATTGTCTATACAGTATAAATGTGTGATGTCTCTCACCTCAACAGGTGCAGAATCTTTTGTGTACATGGTGGGTTGGAGCTCACCATCTTCTTTATTTCTGTTCCATCCGTGTCCAACAGGATCCATGAGTTCAGGCTTGGCAATGAGACTGGTGCACCAGATTGCAACCTGGTATTTGGCTCGAAGCACATGTTGCTGAAACGCATCCTCAGTTGGTGGAAGCATTGCGGCTGGTTTGTCAGTTGTGGTCGCCCAAAGGAAGCGTAAATCATCTAGAGCAGTACTATTCAACCTGGGTGGACGGTCCACCAAAAGGTGGACGAGACTGAGTGAGGGGTGGACGGCTGTCTTGGGGTGGACAGGTGGGTGGACGAGATCATGCCGAATTTTATGGTCGCCGTTTCTATTAAAAACACTATCTCCATCAGAAAAAGCACTAAAACTTTGCCGGGAGAAATTAGTCAGGGTCTCAGACAACAGGGAAGTAATTGAATAGAACATACCAAACCTAACCTTATAGGTGATATTGAAACCTAACCTAACCTTAACCACTAAGTATACCTAACTTAACCTTAACCTTAGGCCCTGTTCACACTAGCGGTTTGAACCGCGCGGTTCAATTACAATGTAAGTCAATGGAGGCGTTCACACACAACCGCGCAAATTTTCCTCCTTTTTTTTTTTTTTTGTTTGTTTGTTTGTTTAGAGGATATACAATTCCTCAGAGTCATTGTGATCTACCGCTGCAGCTTAGTGTTGGCCGAAGCCACCACCCCGGGAGGGGGGTCACAAACCCCCGGCTAACACCCGGTACCCATTCACTGCTGGGTGGACAGGGGCTCGGGTTTTAAGAAAGACCACCCATCTATCTTCGCTCCGCCCGGGGATCGAACCCGGGACTTCTCGGTTGTGAGCCGAGCGTGCTAACCACTACACTATGGATTACCTGCTGCGCGGTTCCCGCGCTGGTCGAGGTCTACCTTCCACCGCGCGGGTCGATTTACATGCATTTGAATGGGAGCGTACACACTTAGCGGTTTGAAGGCAAATTACGCTTCCATTGGCTAGTTTGTGTGTAATTAGTAGCCCGTGATCCTAGCCAATCAGAAGAGCCGTTTAAAACATAATTTTTTTTTTATCAATTAAAATGGAATTTATTCTAATAAGCCAAATATATTTCTGAATTTTGTAACAAATTTTCTGAAATTTTTGTATTAATTTTTTTTTTCTTACCATGCATGAGGAATTCGGCTATAAATGAGCGAAGGTTTGCGTTAAGGGGCGGTCACACTAGCCATTTTTACCCGTGGACTGGGCGGTTTAGCGTGGACTGGGCGTCCAATGGCCGTTCAGTGGCTGAAAAACTGCCCAGCATCGACGCCCAGCGGTGGACGGAGCGAATCGTTTATTCGTGGGCGACCCAGCCTCACTATGTCTGGGCACCAGAGAGGATTGAGGGTCTATAGTATTGAAGCAAGCTAATTGAAGAAAATTATATATCTTTATTCAAGAATAAGGATAATACATCGTAGTAATCCTAGATAATTACATTTTTCTGAGATGTTCAACGATGAGGGACTATACATTGATAATTAAATCAAAGCTACACACTCGCTTGACCTCAGAAATTCAAGTATAAACAAACACATTTTGGCGCGCGTTTCGACCTCCACCGCCCTGTATAGACGTGCTTCCATTCCTCGCCCTCACCCCCTATCCTTCGGATCATCGCAGCCCTAAACAACAAGGAAGAAATGGACCGAACACTGTCTTGGTCTTCTGAGGCAACCCATACGCTTGTGGAACAAGTCAGGGAGAGAGAGACATTATGGAATGTGAAACTTCCAACCTACCACAAGAAAACTTTGAGGAGAGCCCTGTTCGAGGAGATCGGCAATANGACCTCCTGTCTCGTCCCTTTTCAAAACCCCCCTCACAAGCTCCGGCCAACATTTGATGAACGTGGTAGTTGTAGCCTATACTTGCACATATGTATTGACAGATGAAGTTTGCCAAACTTGCCTTATTTCCAGAATTCTTCAGGAACAGTCTGTAATTTGGTACATGTCTGCTGCCTTGGATGTTATGAGTTGCCACTGTGGTATTTGTTGCACCTCTCCGGGTTCTTTCATTTGATTTGATGGAATGTTCATGATCATAGCGGTCGAAGATGATGGTGACCTGTGTAATGCCGAAAGAAGGATTACTAAGAAGGCGTACTATCCTTTTCTGAACTATTTCTGCCAAATCGTTGAACGTCTTAAAGTGGCTCTCATTCAATGATTGTACCATTGCCATGCCATCAATTATATACATTGATGAACAACTGGGTGACATCTCGGGCAGTTCTGTTATCACATCTGTACATTTTTCTTCAAGTTTCTTTGTCAGTTCAGCCTTTGCAGTCTTGCGCATAGAACCATCATCATGAAATAATGATGGCGGTACAGCAGCTAGTTCAAAGATCAGGACAAATCTCATATCTACTTCTCGATTCTTTGAAACTGATAGCAGCCTTCTGAATAATATCTCTGTGTCAATGATAAGTTTCCTGTCCTTGTCGTAGGTGAGGGCTCTTTTCATGCTTGAAAATGTCAGCACTGAACATCGAGGCAATGGGTCCCAAAAGCTAACAGAAGACCCCTGATCGATCCTTTTTGCAATGAACTCATCTGTAGCTTTCTGTCCTCTCTGTGGGACTTCCATCATTGACTTTTCAACCTCAGGCGTTGCTACCTGACCAGTAGTGATGTTCACCAATGTCGAGGGAATGTTGTCCAGGTCAAAAGGATCTTGGCATTGACTTAGTATGAAATCCTTGATGTTGGATGCATCCTTTCTGTCCTGCTCCATCCTCGCATTTCCAAGTTCAGTATGGAAGAGGTTGATCCCATGGTTAACACAAATGTCTTTAAACGACTCAGAGTATTCCCCCGCTACAAGCCTGGTTAGAAGCCATCTCAGCAGAGCTCCCTTCCTGCGGGTGTAGCCAATAACTCCTCCTTGGGTCTAATTATTTAATGTTGGTCAAACCTTAAAAACAGGATTTCATGCAAGAACATTAAAGGTAGAGTGAAATTTAGCAATTTGGTATTTTTTCGGGTGTTTTCGCAAACAAGGGGTTAATTTGCTATGTCAGACACCTTTCCGTGAACTACAACCATGATTTTCTCAAAATAGACATCAATACGCTTCAAATGAGACCAAATTTGCTTTGTTCTAAGAAAGTGCAAGGTATGTCAAGTTTTAGAGGCTTATTTCAGTGAAAGCCGCTCCACTATAAAGGCAGGGTTCTGACCATTTTAAGCTGCCAAAAATTTGGTAAGTTATTTTGTCCTACATACGTAAAACTGATCTCAATACCAATTGTACATCTTGCGAAGAACAATAATAATTGTTCTATATATTTTTTTCGCAGAACCCTCCCAGAGTCAAAAAACAGTGTTGAAGTTTTTTTTATAGTATAGAACGGATTTCCCGTATAGATACGGGAAAAGTCAAAGAAGCAAAGTTGTAGTGCTCCAAAAACCCTGTCCTCTACTCGTTCCAAATCCGCTCTCAGTCCAGTATTTAGACCGCCAAATGCCAAAAACAGTCAAGGAATTAGAATATGTCCTTCAAATTAATGTACGTTATTAGGGGTAATTTTGCTATGAAATAATGAGTATTGGGGTCTGACATCTCGACGATTTTTTTTTTATATCCATTTTCTCGGAAACTATCAATTTGCGACGGAAATAGTATAGAGTAGACCCCGCATTAATAAGGCCAAGGAATTAGAATATGGCCTTCAAATGATTGTACATGATTAGGGGTAATTTTGCTATGATATAAGTATTGGGGTCTGACATCTTGACGATTTTTTTTCTTCAATTTTCTCGGAAACTATGAATTTGCGACGGAAATACCATAGAGTAGACCCTGCATTAATGAGATCAAGGAATTATAACATGACCTTCAAAATGAATAGAGCCAATTTTACTATGATAAAATGAGTTATGGGGTCTGACATCTTGACGATTTAAATTTTTTTTAATCCATTTTCTCGAAAACTATCAATTTGCGACGGAAATGCTATAGAGAAGACGCCGCAGTAATTAGGTCAAGGAATTAGAATATGACCTTCAAAATGTTTATAAGCAATTTTACCATGATAAGAGTGTATTGGGGTCTAACATCTCGACGATTTTTAAAAATTTTGTATCCATTTTCTCGGAAACTATCAATTTGCGACGGAAATGCTATAGAGTAGACGCCGCATTAATTAGATCAAGGAATTATAATTTGGTCTTCAAATTAATGTAAGTGATTAGGGGCAATTTTACTATGGTATAAGGAGGGTATTGGGGTCTGATTTCAGATAACATTATTCAATTTCTTATACTCTAAAACATCTTTACAATACTGCATTCCTTTTAATTAACCATTCCACAAAATTCAATATAAAACCCAATTGAGACATTAAATGTCATGGCTTACTATAAAAGGTACAGGAAATTACAGTGTCAACTGAAAGAGCTCTTTTCTAGTAGTGAAGATGAAGAAGACTATTCTTCTTCTAAAGTCAGTAAACTTCATGATGATTTCCCTCTTAATGAGAACACTGATATGTCCTTCACTTTGCCTTATCAGCAACTGATGGACAAAATATGTCCGGGGGGCGGATATATATAATGTTTGTGTATGCATGATTTATTCATATGATTCATTCATATCTCTTCTTGTGACAAGGAATATAAGAATGTTGTATGTATTCTGTGAATGCCCTTTGAAGCGGCCATATGAATAAGTGGGACAAGGGGTAAGCCGAGGTATTGCTAAAGTAATGCCTAATTATCCCCAGGGAATATCGAATGGGTTCATGGAGGTTTACAAAAAGTAATCCTGAAGAAAAAATAGACACTGTATGTATGTATAATGATGCAAGTAACTGACCTATTGAAAATTTAATAAAAGTCCATATAATTTAGCTGCTTGTTAATTCATAGCCATCTTCTTTTCAAGGGAATTTTCAAGGGAAAAGTCGGAAGAAATAAATAGAGGCAGGTTAGAGAGGGGGCTTCAGGATGACCTGAAGTGGAGGCTGGGGATATTGAGGCTGAAAAACTGTAAGAACCACTGGGCCGCTAAAGAGGGGGAATCCTTTCCCCCACTAGTCTTAATACTTCCCTCAAACCCTACAGGGAATTGGTTCAATGCCCAGTTCCTTATATGGCCATCATCTTAGCTTGTGGGAGGTGTTATAGACGGTAAAAAAAGTTTTACTGCAGTTGTAAATTTTCTTTTTTTGGGGGGGAGGGGCAAGTTTTTCTGACCTATTCTGGAACGTTTAAAGCAGAACAGGTAACACCTTATGAACATGGAAGAAACTCTCTCTCTCTCTCTCTCTCTCTCTCTCTCTCTCTCTCTCTCTCTCTCTCTCTCTCTCTCTCTCTCTCTCTCTCTCTCTTATAGGATAGAGTACATATGTAGGTGAGAAATTTATTTCAATCTTTTTCACATCGATATTTTTCATGGCATACACATTTATAATTCATTACGATTTTCAGGCTGCAGTCTCTAAGGCCTAAGCCATCCGAGAGGTCATCTTCAAGTAACATCCAAGACAAAGAAGAAGGAAGCAGTGGGAGCCAATAGTTATGTCATAGGGCTGGGACTGTATGTTATAAAGAATGTACATGCCTTTATTAATTTCATATCTTTTAAATTTTTTTTTTATTGGAACTAATTTCCAGAATGATATGTTAAGCAATGTATAGATCAGTGGCTATATGGAGAGTGTGTCACCAGTGGCAAGTAATTGGTTTTCTATACCACCAGAGATATTAGCGTCAAATTGTTTTGAACTGAAACTTGATATAATGACCAACACAACTTTGAGACTATAGAAATATTGATTATAGTAGTCTCCACCGTCTCGCATCGAAGCCACGCCCCCTACCTGCTCCCCCTTTCTACGGGGCAGCTGATTGGTGCACTTACAATGTTTGTACGTACCTCCCGGCTCTTCTGAGCTATCAGAAAAGGCTGGATGGGTGGTCCATTACTGATGCCTGTCCAGAATGCAACACAGCACCCCACACTATCAAACACATTGTGGAAGACTGCACTGTACACAATCACATACGTACACAATTACACACGCCAACAAAGTTATTTTTATCCTTGATTTAGGCTATCGCTGATACATGTTTATTTGTTTCCATAATTTGCAGGGTTAATACTTTGATATTATTATGTTTACATATGGATACTTTTGGCAATCGTTTTTGGGTAATGCTAATTGCTAAGATGATTGAAAATATTTTGAGTATTAAGAGTTGGGGTACTAACACTGACATTATGAGTGTACCAATCAGCTGCCCCCTAGAAAGGGGGGGCAGGCAGGGGGCGTAGCTTCGCATCGAAACTTCCTGGAGACGACTATACTTAGTAGGTAATTAATCTACTAAAATTTCATTACCTTGATTTGATGGATTTGTCTGACAGATGAATTAGTGCATTCAAATTATTGTATGCATTCTATTGCACTGGAAAATCTGTGGCCTATATTTTGTATGACTTAATGAGTTGTGCTACTAAAATTCATAAAATTTATTATATATTTATTAATGAAAAAGATTTCATAAGCTAAAGGTTGAGGCTTTGAGCATGTACTAATGCAACTTATGATATGTTTTACACTTTAAAAGAGTTATGTTCATCCAAAAATATTACAAACTGCTGGAAGATTGTGTGTGGTAGACCAGTGGTTAGAAAACATTGTAAGGCTAAAGTCACAGTTTGACTACCCTCAGTGTTTTTGTGATTAAAGATACGTTTTTATTTTATGGGAGTTGATTATATTGCTTAGTGACTAAAACAAAAATTGTACAGCTAATACTACATTTTGAATTGTTCATTTTTCTGAGAGGTCAAAGTATGTATGTGTATACTGCCTTTCTTATATATTCTCTTGTAACGAAATTAATTTGTGGAATTAATGAAAATTATGGTTGCAGTGTTTATATGGAGTTCGGGTGACAAATATTGATTTAAGTAGTCAAAATATTTTTTTCATAATGTATGTATGTCAGTTACGTCATTCACAGTAATCTTCCTATAATTCATAACAACTACTCATTATCTACACTTATTATTATACGCCATATTAACGCATATACCACAACCTTTCACCATAATTGTTCAACAGATAATTTATGAAAGTTATATAATCGTGTACCTCATATTTTTGTACCTTGTACACTAACATCAAAGTGTACAAGACACTTTGATGTTTATTGAAGTTCACAAGTAAGTGCCGGGCTCAAGGAAGTTTTACAAGTAGGTGAGGCGTGGAGCTGGAGTGTGGGGGCTAACATGTGGTAGCTGTGGTGGTTTGCTCTATTCTACTGTCACGCAGCTCAGAGCAGGTTCACAGTCGGTTGCTATCGGCTGTCATCACTTTGTAAGCGATGACAATGTAATACACAGCGTTAACGTAGCCCTGCCATAAGCGTTCTCATGGAGGGAAAGGATATGACAGTGCATTAGTTGTGTTAATTAGATACATCCTATTCAATTATCTAATCCTACCTTTGTAGCTGTCAGTTGATTAGTAAAAATATGAGGTACAAGATTATATAACTTTCAGGTAATACTCCAGATGAAAACCGAATTCACTTTGGTGGACGAAACTATTTTTTTCTGGTGAGTTTTGATGTGCTTTGAATTAATCTGATAGCTGTTTTTTGTCGCAATTATTTTTTTATTTTTTTGTTATGGTAGGTAAAGGTTAGGTTAGGTATAGGTTCAGTTAGGTTTAGATTGTGTTTTTGTCGTTTTTGTTGCAAATAAAAAAATAAAAAAATAAAAATTGTCGACAGAAACGGTTAGCAGATTCATTCAAAGCACATCAAAACTCACCAGAAAAAATAGTTTCGTTCACCAACGGAAGTTCGGTGTACATCTGAAAATTTACCAACTTTCATATCTGTTGAACAATTATGATGAAAGTTTGTGTGTGGTATATGCGTTAATATGGTGTATAATAGTAGGTGTAGATAATGAGTAGTTGTTATAAATAAAAGGAAGATTACTGTGACTGACGTGACTGACATGAAGATAACAAGTGCCTTAATTTTATTAGTGAACTGAATAATTATTCTCTTTTCTCTGCATATGAAATTTTTTCCACCTAGTCGTCCACTTTGACATGCTTTAAGTAAATATGTTATATATTTTTGTAATTGTACATACATTGACAAAAGAAAGATGAGTATAAATAAAGTATCAGTTAACGAAGTCATTCTATCTTTGTTCATTCACTGCTTAGATCAACATAGAATTTCAGGGTCATTTAATTCTCAAGTGTGACTATATTGTTGATTTTCACTGTTGTCTATGTGCATTAACAGAAAGGTAAAGGATGTGGTTATGTGACTAAGGGCAGTAAAGGAGAATAATATGTAAGACATATTATGTAATATGTAAAGACAAGACGGCTCCTTCCAATACCTGTAAGCTATAAAGCTTACAGGTATTGGAAGGAGCTGAAGCAAGTCCCGTTGCAGAAAGGTAATGGTACGTACCAGGAAGGTTGTGGCAATGTGCTTACTGAAGGTAGTAGTAACGTAGCAAAAACGTAATGGGATGTACCAAATAGGTTGTGAGAAGGTGATGGTACGTGATCAGAAGGTAGTACAAAGGTTGTAGTTACGTGCAAATGGTTCGCAAAATGTTGTATAAAGGTTGTCCGTTACGTAGTGAAATACGTATTTAGGACGTACCTGGGCGTCCACACAAATTCGTACTAGTTACGTATTTTTGCTACGTAAAAGTTACAAAACCGCTACCTTTATATTACGTAAAAAATACGTAACTGTGTTAGCTGGGCATCTCCATGGCATTTGCCCTTTGAGCCTGGGGTGGGTGGTGGGTGAGGACCCGTTACCCCGGGACACAGGGCTAGTGTCACATCCGGGTTACCACAGTTAGCTTCACCAGGTTTCCCCAGGTACCCATTTATCAACCCAGAAAGGGAGGAAGAATAGCTGGGTTGGCTGGTCACCGACTTTCCTTGTCCCGGATTCAAACCGGGGCACGCATATTTGTAGCCAGGCACGCTAGCCACTACACCACGGAGGCGACAAAGATAAGGCATTGTGTCGAAGAAATAATGGCATTCAGCTGGATTAATAGCCCAATTACTCCTATAAAATTGGGAGTGCTGATTGGAACAGGATCCATTCCAACTGTTCAAGTTGAG
>JACEEZ010007372.1:40972-109383 GCA_016584305.1 Chionoecetes opilio | reverse complement strand
TTTCCTTTCTATCCTCGGTGGAAGGTGTTGTTCCTTTTGTTGATACTTGAATAATGGGATTAAACTGCACAATGCTGATTCCATACAACAGTCCTTTGGCCTACTTGGATCAAGCGTTGTGAATGCAAGCTAGACATGGTTCCCACGGACGAAAGATAGCAGTAAAACTATAAGTATAATTATATATATATCACATATATATATAATTATATGTTTCTAAGAATACACTGATTCTTTTGATGTTAAGTACATGAAAATATAATGTATGGTAGTTGTAGTACTTGTTACACTTGTGTGATAATAGTTGTAATTCAATAATAATAGTGATGCAAGTTAATATATATGTTAGGAGTGATAACTGACTGACACTAGTAATTGTTGCTGTATATAATACACTATGATGATTTAGTAACTGATCACGTCATTCATACTCCTACCATTATTATTATCATTATAATAACAACTATTATTATTTTTATTATTATTATCATTATGATTATAAATATTATTATTATTTTCGCTATTATTATTATTATTTTATATATTATTAATATTATTTTATTATTATTATTATTATCACTATAGCTACTATCATTATCATATGTTAATTACGTAATTATTTTAAGTAGTGGTAGTAATAGTAGTAGTAGTAGTAGTGGTAGTTGTAGTAGTAGTTATAGCTGGAGACGTGGATATTTAGTTGATCCCTTTTTCTTTATCGTCTTATCTCGCCATTTATCTATCTTCCCCTTTCACGGATATCACTCATCACCAATCTTTCCTTATCTTTCCTTCGTTTCCTTCCACTCTGTTTATCAGTTTTCTTTTTCCTCTCGTTTCCCCTATTCAATGTTTTTAGAGGCGTATAAATTAGACGTCGCTCAGACGGTGGAGACTGCTCAGTATACAGGATGACGGAAGACGACATTCTGCGTCTATATACGTATATTGGCTCCTAATGACAAACTGAGGCATATCGTGCGGAGTATATGGTATCCTTACAGAGCTGGAGTGTACTGTTTGTTAGTCAGGGCCCATAAGGATATTTTTGGGCCTTTGGTTAAAATTTTCCAAAGCACTAAATTTGGCCCAGATGTTGCCCATGCCATGCTCTTTCGATTTCTGACGGGCGCCAAGACGGGCGCCCCTCGGGGCCGCCATATTGGCGAAATACAAAATGGCCGCCACCATGTAAAACCATGTATGATTCCACTTTTCAGGTGTTTTCGAGGTCGAGGAAACCATTTATAATGTTATTTTGATGATTTGAGGTCAAGCTCTACCCCTCAAATTCATCTTGAAGGTCATTTTCGGGTCAAACATGTCAGTTTTTGAGTTTTCTATTTCCTAATTTTCAGTCATATGCAGTTCATCCGTCTAATTACAAATGTACGGATTTTAATTTTATGAACTCTATGCCATATCCTTGTGTTTTATTTTTTATTTTTGCTTTTGTTTCAGATAATGCAGTGTCTGTGAGTGTCGACATTCTGAGATGCAACAGGGGTGCCTGATGCCATGCGGACCTGACGTCTACTAGTGTGAACTCTGTCTTCTACCGAAAATATTAATTGGGAACTCATTTTTCTTTGTCAATTGGACAAACCTCATGAAGCCTTGCAAACTCCTAAAGAATAGGGACTTGAATCTCTTGAGAGAGCTCTGAAAGACTTTAAAGCATTTAGTGCTGATACTCCTCCTCCTGGTATCAATATCACAATTAGTCAGCTGAATGATGGCTCAGGTATTGCAGAATCTCTGAAATCACATAAGGCTAAGTATCACAAAACCTGTAAGAGTTATTGTAGTAGTTCTCGGGTAAAACGGGCGAGAAAGAAACGTCAGAAAAAAACCGGTCCACAGAATAGTCCAAAAAAACTTAGGTCATCCAGCGAATTATATCATTTGAACAATGCCATGAGCTGTGCGATATGTGAGGGTGAGGAGGTTAACCTCCATAAGGTAGTCACTGATGTTAACCTCCACAAGATAGTCACCGATGTTGTAGATGCCAACCTCAAGCGTTGGGCAAAGACCAACAAAAACTTTCAATTACTTTGTAGACTGTTTGCTGTAGCGGCTGATGCACATGCAGGTGACACCTATTACCACCATCAGTGTTATGTCCGTTTGTGAGACTCTGCTCGCGCTGCCGAGTGACGAGAATCGGTGGGTCCCGTACCTCCACCCTTTGAACCCATCATCTGTGCTCAAATCGTAATTAACACTCAAATTTTGCTTACCACCTAAAACTGATACAACCACCATCACCATCTAAACTTCCACCACCACCACAGTTTCCATGTTCATTTTATTAAGATTTTGTATCATTACATACTAATTTACTCCCTTTCTTCTTTTGAATTTTTTTTCTCGTATATCTCACCATAGTCAGGGAGGGCCCTTAGCGATGATCGAAACTGCAGACACAACCTCATTCAAGCTTTCAGAGCTAGGCGAAATGTATCAAAACTTTATGAGTGAATAAGGTCGCCCATGCCGAGATAAAAAAGAGCCACATTCAACTCGATTCAAAGAACACTTTCTTGACCTCCTACCTCAATGTGGTGAGTTTTCAAGAAGGAATGATGGCAGAAAGGATGTTTATATATCGTACAAAGTCAAGGTTGCTGATGAGGTGGCAAAGACGTATAGGTCTCAAATTGAGGTAATTGATTTTGAGCGATATATTAACCGACATGTTCGACCAGAAAATTACCTTTCAGATGACCTTGAGGGGTAGCCCTTGACCTCAAATCATCAAAATAACATCAGAAATGGATTATCGACTTCGAAAATCCCTAAAAAGTGGTATTATACTGTACATACATGGTTTACAGACATATTTAACTGATTTTCCTCTAATCTGGGTGGCGGCCATTTTGTATTTCGCCAATATGGCGGCCCCGAGGGACGCCCGTCTTGGCGCTCGTCAGAAATCGAAAGAGCATGGCATGGGCAACATCTGGGCCAAATGTGGTGCTTTTGGAAGAATTTGAAACAAAATATCCCTAAGGGCCCTGACTATGTAAAGGTCAAAATGGCGAAAACTAATAAGGCGTAGCACTTCCATGTCGTGAAAAGATAATACCCTCTCATCACGACAGTTTTCGGGTCGGCCGAGGACTGCGCTATGAGGCACGTGTCAGAACGAGTAATACCACATATTTCAACATAGACACCATATGTGCGGTGGAATTTACTCCCATTTAGTGTAATACACAACAAGAGGTTGCTGTAGGGACCAAATTGGGTAATAATGGAGGAGAGTTTCACGTTCGTTTTCAGAGACACCAACTACTTTTTCTTGGCTTACAATAGGTGCTTGTTCTAATGGTGCTATTTTTATTTTGCGCAAACCAAAAAAAAAAAAAAAAAAAAAAAAAAAAAAAAAAAAAAAAAAAAAAACGAAACCTAACCTAACCTTGTTTTAATGAAACCTAACCTAACCTAACCTAACCTTACAGGTTTTAAAGAAACCTAGCCTAGCCTTAACCACAAAATATATATATATATATTTTTTTTTTTGGTTTACGCAAAATAAAATTAGCACCATTAGAACAAGCACCTATTATAGGCCAAGAAAAAGTAGTTGGTGTCTCTGAAAACTAACGTGAAACTCTCCTCCATATTAACCCAAAATTGGGCCAAAATCTTAATGACGTACTGGCACGTCACCCGCCTTCCTCGCCCACCCTACTATGGTCGTATGAGTACGTCACCCGCCGTATAAGGGTTAATCATTACAATATCTTTTTAGTAATCCGTATTGACGGCAGAAACTTTTCATATACATATTTGTGTTCTTCATTTCAATGTTTCATGATGATTGATTGATTGATTATAGTTTTAAGGCGCCGCAACTGCGGGGTTATTGACGCCTGCTTACAAAAGATACATGTAAAGTAAAACTAAAAAAAACAAAATTTAAGATAGAATAAAAATATTGAAAATTACGAAATACATAAAAGAACAAAAGTACATTAAAAACAATCATAAGTTAATATTAAAAACATCATAACTTGTTGAGAAGGCCAGCCTTCTCAATAAAGGTATGGACTTCATGTCCCGGAGAGAAACACCTCTCTCCCAATGCCAGGGAGAGACGGTAAGCACCGTCCGCCCCGCGACACCTGGACAAAAATTGCACACGTAGGTCCCCAAGACTGAGACACTCGACCAGCAAGTGCCGCACAGTTAAGGGGACCAAACAATCATCACAGTAAGGAGGGTGGCCCCCCTCCATGAGGAACCCATGAGTATATAGAGTGTGACCAATACGCAATCGTGCCAAGGCAGTCTCCCATCTCCGGGAGAGACCGCAGTAGCTCCAGTCCTCGATACTTTGGCGGATGGTGCGCAGTTTATTTTGCCCTATAGTAATCCAACGTTCTTGCCAACTGTTGTGAGCTGATCTATGGATTGCCGAGCGTAGGTCCGTAGCCGGCACTGCAAAATGTGATAGTGTTTCATGATGATATTTTAGGTTTTGTCTAGATATAATAATATGTTAAGAAAATAAATAAGTCATCCTTCACATGACAAACAATTGTTTTCTTTTACACGAGCAGAGGAAAATGTTTGATAGATTTTATGATAAACTATTAATAATGATGATAATCTGTACTGCTAATGATAGGAGTTATGATATTATTATGATTTTATATATATATTATTATGATATATATATATATATATATATATATATATATATATATATAATATATATATATATATAGATAATATAAAATATAGAGAGAGAGAGAGAGAGGAGAGAGAGAGAGAGAGAGAGAGAAGAGAGAGAGAGAGAGAGAGAGAGAAGAGAGGAGAGAGAGAAGAGGAGAGGAGAGAGAGGAAAGAAAAAGAGAGAGAGAGAGAGAAGAGAGATTATTTATTATTATTATTATTAGTTTATGGACAAAAGTTTCACAAACATTTTACCTTTTACATGTATAATTTTTCCCATACTTGCCCAAAAAATTTATATCTTACATATTTCATATTAACCAAAACAAAAAAAACAAAACACATCTACATGCGCAGTGTTTTCCAACCGGGGGGTCGCGGCCCCCTAGGGGCCACAAAAACTTATCAAGGGGCCGCAGGAGGGGAATCCCACATTTACAGTTAATCCTTTTCATGGCCAGTTTTTTTATAATTCATGATTACACAATGGTCTTAATCGAGATGTCCATTTTTTTCTATTTTTTCCCCCGGTATTTGCGTCTCCGAATGTGGCGATGATTTGATAATATATTAAATGTTCCTATCACAAAGTTTTTTAAAAAAGGAGGAAGTTTATTGTTGGAAGTTGCTTCCGGGGTGGCATAACTGTTTGCAATAGCTACCAGCGCGTTCCCCAGAGCGCAGCCCCCCGTGAGTCTTTTCATTCTGCTGACGACGGTGTGATTGCAGAAGGTGGCGTGACTGGCGTCCTTGGGGTTTAAATTTTTCGCTAATGTTGTTCATTTTTTTTGTTTGTTTTTTTTTCTTTTGACCACACTAAAATGAACGGCAAAAAATATGTAGGTCTTCTTCACTTTGAAGTTTTTTTTTCTTTTTTTCAGACTTATTTTTACTGTCTGTGAAAAAAGGACAAATATGTATTGGGGACCGCCCCTTCATAAAAACAAGAACTACCAAACAAACAGAGTGAGAGCTAAAAACTTCAGATGAGAGCAGAGGTCACATCGTGGAGGAAGATTAGTTTGGAGTTATGGACCAAAAAAAGGGAAAATGATGATATTTTCCCTTAACTATGGCTTTGAGTAAGACAAGTGCAGGTGTTGAAAAGCCACAGTGGCCCTTTTGCTGAGATATCCGAGAGATGAGCCCCAAATTAATTAGGCACTTCCAGGCAAGCTTTGTCAGTACAAGAAATACGAGAATTTTTAGCGCAAAGCTAAAAAAAACGGGCAGTTACAAGTGGGGTTTAAAGGCCATAACTCGGAAAAAAAAACTGCTTAAGATCTCATATATTGGGGCAGAAAATTTCCCAAAACCAAAAATACCCCAACAATTGGGGAAAAAATTGATCATCCTTTGTGCCCAATGAAATTGTCGGGGAAATTCAAGGGGATGAAAAATTTGGGGCTTAAAAAAAAAAAATCCAATAAAAATGACACTGTAAAAAGCCGCATTACCATGCGAAGACTTTACGGGAACAATGCACTGCACGTACCGTAAAAATGCTATCCACCAGCTGGATGAATCAAAACAGATGTGTCCAAAATGTCAATCTACTAGCTTTTGGCGCTATATGTGGGAGAATGAATTAGGGAGGAATTTTTTTTTCCCAAGAGATGAGAAACAAAACTACAGGTAGACGTGTTTCAAACTCTGGAGACTTTATGAAGGATAATGGAATCAGTTGGAGAAATTGATGGGAAATTTACTAATAGCGCCTGATGGGGAGGCGGAGCGGAGGGGTTAGCGTCTCCGACTGGCGTTTCGGTGACCGATTCGACCTGAAAAACCCAAAACCTTTTGCACCGTTGAGTGGCCTAAGAACACCCACATGCCCTGCCCATCAACTAAATTTTTCGATTGCGAGGCACCGGGGGACACAGGGGCCGGCAGAGCCCTTAATCACGGGCGTCACATAAGAATGGCCTGCGCCCTACGGGCGAAGGACCAACCATCACAGCCCTAAAAGGTGCCCCAGGTCTACCATCCCACCCCTGGGTCCCCCACTGCCTCAGGCGCTAAGGCACAAAAAAAAAAAAATAAAAAAAAAAAAAAAAAAATCGGGAAAAAACAAATTATTAATGGAAAGTAATACAATTCTGCTTCTATTTGATATGTTCCATTATAATTTTGTCTCACAAGTTTACAAAGGAGATTTTAAGTTTTTCTGATATTTCTTCGTCCTAATGACTTTTATTTAAGGTTTTACTGTTTTATATGTGATAATTTTTTGAACAAACATTTCCAAAAAGTAGCAGTATATTTTTTAACATGATAACATATATACTGCGGGGTATCCCTTGGGGGAATTTCCCCGGGGTCTAGAGTGAACGGGGGCCCTGGCAGCAAGATGGCCCCCCATAAATCGGTCATCAGTTCCTATTTTTTAAGGTACTCTGGGGGTATACAGGCAAACGACGACCTTGGTCCCCTAGGGGGTGTAGTGGCTATTGCGCTTAGCTATGAATTTGGGGGCCCCGGTTTGAATCGGCAGGACAGCGGCGGCAGCCCCCCCAGATGTTATCCTTCCTTTGGGAGGGGCGATAAATGAGTACCGGGGGGAACCGGGGGAAGGTAATTGTATAGTATGGGAAAAATTGGGGGATACGCTATGCGCGCGGGGCCGTTGCTCATTGAATGCATTAGCCTTTGATTGCTTGGGGGGAGAACCCGTTACCCCGGGACATAGGGCTAGTGTGACATAGGGTTACCACAGTTCCCTTTCCCCCAATTTCCCCAAATCCCCATTTTCGCCCAACCAAAAGGGAAAGGGAAAAAGCTGTTTGGAAGACGCCGACTGTCCTGCCCGGATTCAAAAAGGGCCCCCCCACAATATCGAGCAGGCGCGTAGCCATATACCATGAAGAAAATTGGGGTAACCCGGATATACACTAGCCGGTGTCCGGGGTAAAGTTTTTACCCCCCAAAAGGAAAATGCGACGGAGATGAGCACAGAGGCCACGCACAGCATACCGTATGCCCCCACCTTTACCTTACCTAACCTAGCTACCGTAAGCATATTTGAAGAAAAAGAAGTTGTGGGCAAAGTTGCACAAGGGCAAAATATTATTTGATATCCCAAATAACCAGTACTTTTTTCCCAGTTTGTTGGTTGCTGGTAAACTACATATATAATAAAAATGTTTACAGTAGAGGAACTATTTTAAACATGAGCATGCATTTCAGATTAGAACAAGAAATTACACAATGTATATCATGATTTTCAATAAAGCCTCAGATGACATCCTCTGTCTTTCAGCTTCTTGCTTACTGAATATGCCCTCTCGCCCCTACAACTACTTTCCATGTAAACCATCAACCTAACCTCCCGCATCCCAAAAGAACGTATCACCATAGTAACTAAGCATGTACCACATGCTCAATAAAACATACATATACATTCCATTTTACTCTCAAATAACCTTTATAGTGCTGTTGCATGCTGATTATTAATATTCATATTTGTGTACATAATTCCATAGAGGTATGTTTGGGACTGCACTATGGTTTTTTAACTTAAAAGGGGGGCTGAGGCCCCAATCAAAGTGAGGCCCCCAGCACCTAATGAGCAGGAACCAGTTCGAGGTATAACCTTATAGTCATTGGCTTATGTGCATGTATGGAAAAGTAGATTGTAAAATGTTGTATATGATTATATAATTACAAAGATATACTTTTTACTTTTGTATCATAGTAATTCATTTTCTTTCTGATGGATTTCTCTTTTTTTTAAGGAATAAGAGGGCACAAGTTATTAGCAGATAGCTTTCTTCTCCCAATGCTAGATTTAGACATCAGCACTCCTGTGGCAACCATCCGGGAAAGTGTGCATGGACTGTGGTGACCTGCCATGGTTGACACTTTCTTAAAGCTTGTCCAGGAGAACTTCAGAAAAATACAAGAAAAGTTCAATAAAAAGAAAGACATTTGGAAAACCATATCAACCCAATTAAATAGTAAGGTACGGAGTAAAAGTAAACCATTGTTTTTATTTAGATAATTTGCATTTGTGTGTATTGTTTTTTTCAGGTTAGGCATAATACTGATTGCCACTGCCTGTAGATGGGAAGGGGCCTAAGGAATAATAATAATAATTATGTTGGAGTAGAGAGAGGCGAAAGCTTATCTGAAACGGTTACCTCCTTGGTGAAAGCTCATGGTGGAAGTGAGGTGTTTGAGCTACAGTATAGGTATAAGGATCGACTCAACCGCTATAATTATATTGTAACTAGTGTTTTCCCTTGTTGATGTAATGTTCTTCGGTACATTTTTTATCACCCCTTATCCATTAATAGTTTTACAGAGAAAGAAAGCGCTATGTCTGCAACAAGACTTCCTGCTTATAACCTTAACAGACAGTTTCAGGTGAACTTCACTCACGATCAATGTAACTCCAAGTGGAAGAATTTGCTATATATGACATATAAGAAATTCATCGAAAACACTAAAACCACAGGTGTTGTACCAATTCCAATGATCTAAAAACTCAAAAAAATCCCAGTGGTGTGGCAGTTTTAATCAAAGGTGGTTTCACTGTTTTTTGGGCCCCGCGACTAAAATTTTTCATAAATTTAATTTCGCGAAAAACATTGAGCACGATTGAATCCCAAAAAAAAATATAGTTTTTCTGTTGTTCTACAAATTTATAGGATGACATGTTTCGAGGGAAAACTTCTATAATAGCAATTTAATGAAAAATTTACTGCCTGTGTAGCAAAGTTAATTTTTTTTTACATGTATATTGGGCATGAAAAAATTTGGGCGATTTTCCAACTTTTTTCTAAGCAGTAATGCTGCGTTGGCAAAAGTTGTCAAAAACAATAAGCAATGCCTTAAAAAAACGAAGAAAAGGAATGCCAAAATCGGTTTGCTGCGCGACAATGAGGTTTAATTAGGAGGCGAGTGCCGCGGCGGGGATGGTGGGGGGGGGGGCGGGGGGAGATTGAAATAAAAAAATTGCCACTTCACGCGTCGACCATTGCTTCCAGGCTTTTATTGTTTGATACACAATAATAAACAGGAAAAGATCCCCAGGTATGTTTCCCTTCTAAACATTCTTTATGACTATATATATCAAAAGGTAGCATTTACTCGCCCCCTCAACTATAACCCCCTTGTTTTTTTGGTTATAACAAGTTTTACAGAATAGGCTTCTAACAATAATATATAGAAAAAAAATCGTTCTAATATTTACTTGTGTGATTTAAGTGCGTGGAATAAGCCCATATTTTTTTTTCAAGTTGACAACTTTTCACCAAATTATGATTTAAAAAAACTCCCAGCGCCCACGGCATTTGGGAGTTGAGTTCTCTCTATTTCCCTAAGCCGGCTATTTGACTTAAATATGGAAGGCCATGACAGCCTTCCGAGAACCCCGTAAAACATCTATGACATTGGTGAAAAACGAGGAAGGGACCATTTCGGTGACTAAAATGTTCTTATTTTTATGTAATTGATGTTCGCCGACTAAGTTTGACAGGGGATGCTTGACCCCCCGTTGATTTTAAAACCCTGAAAATTTCCCCCTATGGCTAAGTCACACCAACATTTACATGGGTTTGACAAACCCCATTTTGGAAAATCAATAAAAAATACTTACAATAAAAAAATTCTTTAAATTTTCACAAAAATGAATAAATACAAAAATTTTTTTTTCATTTCCCGCCAGAAAAACGACTTAAAAAAAACTAATATTTTTAGGGAACTAAAGAAAACTTCAAATTCTGAATTTTTCATATCCCTTTTACATAAAAATTGATAATAATGAAACAGTTAAAAGCCAAAGTTTTAAAGTTTTGCCCACCCCTACCCAGGTTTTACGGGGACAATCAGTGAGAGAGTTCAACTAAACGAAAAACAAAGGGTACAAAAATGAAGAAAAAAGGGATTTTTTTGGGGTCAAAAAAGACAATTTTCCAAATTATTTCTTTTAGTATTTTATTTTTTATTTCATCTTTTTTGTCCAAAAAAGTCCCAAATGAATAGAAAATTCTGAGAGTAATTGATGATTTTGAGGAACACCAAATTTTAAAAACCATGTTTTCCCCATAAATTGAATAATAAGTTAAAGGAGTTTTTCATGCAAGTGAATAATTTACTTTTTTATTTTTTACATCTTAACTTTTTCATAAACCCCAAGCGACCCAAAAAAAAATCAATTAATATTCTGAGAGTAATATGAGGGGTTTGAGCAACACAAAACTTTTATAAAAATTTTTTTTATCAATTAATTGAACAATAATTTAACTAGGATATCTGTAAAAAAGTTTAAATTTTAAGTAGTGCTATAAACTTTATGTTACAGAAAAAATTAGTACTCAATGAACTTAGTGAAAAAAAACGAGTTACTTGCTTTATTTGATAGAAAAAAAACCATTAAAAAAAAAAATAAAAAAAAAAAAAAACCTAGGGCAAATCATACGTTCCCTTCTTGGGGCCCCCAAAAAACTCCAGCAATATTAGTACCCTATTTTGGGGTAAAAAAAACCCCTGAACATATTTCGTTATTACTGTAGGGGGGAAATACTGTATGACTGGTCGTATTTTGAACATCAGAAGAAATTAAAAAAAAAAGGAAGCTACAAGAGGCCCCGAGGCCTACAAATTTTGGGAGTTCCTGCACCTAACATACCTACATCACCTTCATCCACCCCCAGAACCTATTCAGCCCCCTTTAAAGCTCCCCAATGATCCGCACTAACGACCTGTTAATGAGTCCATTCCTATTATTACCACCCTATTTGTGAAAAAGTTTTTCCCTATTTCTTTTAAATCTACCCCTCCCCGTTGAATACGTTATTTCTTGTTTTTTTAAAACCCGGTTAGTACCGTAAGAACTTTTTCCCACCTTCCTTTTTTAAATGCCTTTTTCCCCTTAAAAACTTATATCGATCGCCCATACTTTGCGTCTCTCGCGGGAGTGTAAAATTTAATAACTTTAATCCCTTCAAACAATTTTTCGCATCCCTATATCAGTTTGGCACTTTTCTGCATGATTCTAAAAGGTATACCATCCCGAATATGGAGACCAAATATGAACCCAATAGTCTGGGTGAGGTCTGACAGAGCCAGATAAAGCTTTGAAAACTTCCGCATTCTACTTTTAAATTCTGGTAATGAATCCTAAAACTCTATTAGCTCTATTTTTAGCTTCCCCGTAAATTTTTTTCTAGGCGGAGGGGCGGGTTCACCCCCATTTCCAAGACTTTTTACCTTTTGATTTTTTCAGCTATACATTGGTTTTTGGGTATCTATTTCTAGGGTTTTTTTATCTACATTCATAAGCTGCACTTATCAAATTTTAAATTCCACTGCCCCCTTGACTACCCATCATTAAGTTATCTAAGTTTTCCCTGCAATATGTTACATCAGACGTGATCCAATAATCCTACCCTACCTTAGTATCATCAGCAAAATTGCGATTCATGTAATCCCAATCCAAGCGTTTTAAGTAAATCAAAAAAAAATAATGGGGCCCAAAACAGGGCCCTTTTGGAACCCATTGTACCTGTCCCCCTTTTGATTTTGAACCCTTTAAATTTTAAAAAATTTTTGCCTATTATTTGCCAAGCTCTTTATCCAAACGAGGAACCCTTTCCCCTTATTTCCCGAGCCTTTAAACCTTTTTTAAGAGTCGCTCGTGGGTACTTTGGCGAATGCCTTTCAAAGTCCAGGTATATTATATATAACCTTTTTCATTATCTGCCTCACATAAATTTTTTATAAAAAAATCAATAATTGGTGAATCCATGTTTTGAATATGATCAAAAATAGTATTTTTTTTGTGCTCTCTAATTTTTTTTGCAATAATAGTTCCCAATAATTTTTCCTACCAGCGTTAGACTTTCAGGTCGATAATTTGACTTTAGTCCTCTGTTTCCCTTCTTAAAAATGGGGAATACATTTTCCTTTCCTCCACAATAAGGGACATCGCCATCCCAACCGAATTTCCCAAAAAATGTGCTAACGACTCACCAACAACCTCTTGCATTCTTTAATATTCTGGGAACATTTCATCTGGTCCTGGCGAAATTAAATTTTTTCATTTTATTAAACCTCTTCCACCATTTCCCAGAATGACAATATCTTTGAGTTTCTCCCATCGCTTCCTTTGAAATTTTTTTATTTTAGTATTTCTTTTATCCTCCCCAGTAAAAAACTTTAAAAAATAAATTTGATTTTTAACATATCGGATCCGTATTTAAGACCTCACCTGCCTAATCTTAACGGCCACACTAATTCCCTTGTCTTGGGGTTTTTTTAACCTGTAGAACCCCTTTGGGTGCTTTTCGCCTGTCCTGCTACTTAATTCATAATTTTTTTAATACGTGTTAATTCTTTATGGTCCTCGCCATCACGTTATACTGTTTTTTGCTCACTGTCAGCCTTGAACCTTAAATACATGTTCTTTTTTCTCCAATGTTTTGTTTTTTAAATAGTGGTTCATCCATTTTTGGGCACCTTCCTTTATCTTATCGCCCTTAAATAATTTTTTTTTGTTTCCCCAAATTTAAATTTCCCTTTCAAAAAAATGTTTAATCCCCCTCCGCCCCGACCTCATTTCCAGCTTATCTGCGCCCGACCGAAAATTCCTTTTTCCTACTCCCCCCATTAAACACTTCTAGGTTTTTTAATTTTTGTTTTTTGGGTTTGTGGGGGTTTGTTTTTCCCTTTTTTAAACCCCCTTCCCCCGGGGTTTTTTTTTAAATTCCCTTTCCTTTTCCCCCCCCCCTTTACCCTTTTTTCTGGCTTTTTTTGATCCCCCCCTTTTTTTTTTTTTATTTTTTTTTGTTTTATTTCCTTCTAAATTGGTTCTGTTTTTGACTTTATTTTTTTTTTTTTGCAAAAAACTGATTTGTTTCGCTAAAGCTAAATTCCACCCAAAACCCCACCCGAATAATCCCCTCGTGTTTTCTTTTTTTCCTTTTTAATCCTTTTTTTGGCTTAGGAGTTCCTGATATATTTAACAATTCCTCTGGATTTCCCCCCTTAAATTAAAAACCCAGTTTTATATTCCTAATTGCCTTTTTAAAATAATTTTTTTATTGCAACCCCTTTTTTTTCCCAATAATTTGAATCCCCTTTTAAAAAGTTTGGAGGCCTATTTTCACTCACCCAAAAACCCTTTTCTCAAAGTTTCCCCCAAATACCCTAAACTCTATTGCTGATTGTTTTTTAAAAATATTAACACTCTGCGTTTTTTTCCCCCTTTTTTAAAAGGGGAAACTCCCCACCCCTACCTAACCTGTCTTTTGACCTATCTCACTATTGACCTCCACAAAAAACCTTTCCTGACTACCAACCTTTTCTGTTAACTTTTTTAAAAATTTACACAATTTTTTCCTTGGAAAAATTCTCTTTAAAATACTCCTCAGTTTGTATGTAAAACCTTTAAACAACCCCTTTTTTTTCCAATTTTCCCTTTCTTTTAACTTAACCCCCTCTCTTTTTCCCTTTGAATCATTTGTTCCCTGTTGAAACTTCCTCCCTTTCGCAATTTCCTTTACCCCCCCCTTCTAATCCGGGTTTTCCCCTTAAAAAACCTAGTGCAAATCCTCCCCGCAAGGGATTCAAAAAAGATCAACTCCTTTCCTCGAAAAAAAGTGCACCCCGTCTTTTGGGTAGAGGTGGTTTGCCCGAAAAAGAGGTCCAGCTGTCGACAAAGGCCCAACCATGGCTTTGCAAGAAATGCCAACCGGAATCAGAGCAAGAGCCCGGATACCACAAGTCGACAACAAAAACGTCTTGGAAGGACATCACACACCACAGGGACCCCACCTTTGTCCCTAACCTTACCTACAGCTTCCTTGAACCGCCGTAGCAATTCCTCATCCTTACAACCAACATCGTTTCCCCCAGCGCTCGTCAGACGATGGGGTTTTCCCTTGGTCCGCCATGCCCCAACTCTCTTATCAATAAAATAACTATCCCCCTTTCCCCGGGTAACTCCCGACTCAATAGTTCCCATTCGGGGCTGAGAGTGCTGTGAAGTGGGGGGAGGGGTGTACCAGCTTCTTCCTGTTTTAAACAGGGTCAGGCAATGGTGTCCTTTCCCATCACTTTTCAACACTTTTTGGACTTTGGGATTGGGGGAAAATTGTTGATCAAAGGGATTGTGGGACCCTCGGAACACCAAGATCACTGATCTTGTTTTTGCCGATGATGCAGTAATCTTTGCGGAGTGCTGGAGGTCCCGGGGAGGCTCTGAGAGCCACGAGGAGGCAAAAAATTTGGGACTTGAGTTCTCCTGGCGGTTTGGGGGCTTACTAGTGAAACAGTACAGTTGTTCTGCGTGCAGCGGGGCATGGATCTTTGGAAAGGTTTTCATTTCCTTGGTAGCGCGGAATAATGACGGGGGTCACTCAAAAAGTTTTACGGGGGGATTTGGGAAGCCCACGGGGCTATGGGCCGCTCAGCAGGAGTATTTGGGTTTTTCGGGACCTGTGCAGGGGGACAAAGATCCGGATCTTTAAAGGGTTGTGACCTTGTTATTATGTTTTTTGAGAATGGACACTACATACCAATTGAAGAGGGGCAATCGAGCCCTTGGAATAAGTGTTTTGCAGAATCATGGGGTTCGTGTGTGATTACGGTCAAATCAGCGATTGCACCGTGGATGACGGGCCATTACCCGCATAGGCCTCAGCGCCAACTTCGGCTAATGGGATTGACACGCTACCCTGAAACCCAATTTCCCCCCCGGGTTTTATCTGAAGAGGGCAATCCCGGGGTGGGGGAGGCCAAAGGGACGCCCACAAAGTCGTGGTGGGGAAGTTGAGTTTCTTGTCGGAGCGTTTTGTATGGGAAAGGAGCCTGCATGAGGACCCGCCGTGGTGGCCCCCCGAAGGGCGTGTAGGGTGGGCAGGTGACCGCCCCCTGGCGTATGCCCCCCCTAATTTATTGATTTAGGTTTGAAATCCCTCTTAAAGTTGGGAGAATAAAATCTTAAAGTCCTTGTTTTTCTTTTAAGTTTACTTGATTTCTAGTCATTAGCTATTTAACAAAACCCCCGGTTTTTACTTAATTTGTTTCTCTTGACCAGGTTTGCCTTTAAAGATGATAAAAAATCGGAATTTAAAAAAGCCAACCCTTGCCCTGGCTTCTTTTCAATCAGCCAAATACGTGCCCCAAAGTAAGGTCAGTATGAACAAAAAAATCCATCATTCAGTCCAACCCCCCCACCCCTTAGTTCCCCAGTAATTTTTCAAAAACTATTGTATTTTTATTAGAGCCCTTCCAGTCTAGGTAATTCCTTCGTTGTTCACCATATTCAATTTTTCCCCAAGGGGAAAGCCCCAAAATCATCCCTCATTGAGGGTGTCAGCTGAGTCAGGACACCCCCGCACAAGTGGCCTGCCCAGGGCTACCCGAAAGCATTCCGGGCCCCCCAGATGTCCTGAAGGAAAAGACAATCCTTTAGAGCCTGTCTATGGCCGGGTTTAAAGATGGGGACAACAATAAACAGGGTGGGGAGCAGACAGCGGCAGGAGGGTTCAGTGAGACCGACACCTGCCTCACACAACAGCCAGATGCGTAAGCTCCTACTGGGAAATACTGTAGCTCTGGAGGAAGGAGTCAAACTCTTAGCAGACAAAGATAAAAAGATGGAAGTCTTCCAGGAAGGACAAATACATAACCAAGAGCAATTACTGAAAGAGTTGAGAAGGAAAAATTATATAGCAGAGAAAAAGATATCTACAAAAAAAAGAGGCGGAGGAGTAGTAGTTGTAGTGACTGAGTATAGTCATGAGTAGTATATGTATTTTTTTCCATCCATCTTATTTTCTCCCAAATATGCAGGGTAGCACATATAAATTAAATCCAGAAAACACTTGTTTTTACACATACAGTTTCACTCCTCCTTTCATTCCTCCCCATCCAAGGCCCAAATTATTTATATACATGTTCATCCCCATCTATGGTCACAATCAGTTTAGTTGTAAATAGTTTGTTATTAATATTTTTTTTCATTTCACATTAATGTGCCATCATACACATGTTAAGACTTCAATATATTAGTTATAAGGCTCTTAATCTTTAAAGCATATATTTAAGATATATATAAGGCCCTATACCTTTAAAATATACATTTAATATATCTATAAGGCTCTTTACCTTTGAAACATACATTTCAGATCTGTAAGTACTTTAGTTTGACATTGTATTTAGATTTTTTTTTTTACTCCACTAATTTTAAGTGTATGAATATTTATAGCATTAAAAGCATTGATCAAATGGAAGGAAGGCATTTTCAGTACAACTTTTTAATACTAGTCATATTGTAAAATTAGGTACATGTGCAGTTTTTTTCTTTCATGATTTTTTTCTTTCTTTCATATGCACCTATCTTCTTGTACTATCCTATTTCCCTATACCAACTCCACGACTAAGTTAGGGGTGTACAAACAGTATTTTTTTCCTGTGCTATAGGTGTTTTCACTAAATTCCATGTATTCCTGTAGGGAAGAACTAAAGAATGTGATACACAAAATTGAGAGGAAACTGTGCTAAGAGTTAGATCCCAGACATTTCTCATCAGATTGCAGGTGAAGTGGTTGTCTTTCTTCATCACCGACTATGGGTTAAGAAACCAGCAAGTAGCATGATTGCTAGCGGAAAGGCGAGCCTTTGATAACATGGCGTAGAGCTCTTCTTTTTGCAACTGCATTTGGATTGTCAAAAGAGTCAGCACCGGTTGAATGTGATAACAATTCATCTGATGCATCCATGTTGTCTGATTCTTTATGATAATCTGTAAATTGTAAAGCCAGATTATGTAAAGTGCAGCATGCGATTATAATAGGTGTAACCTTCTCAAGGTTAACCTCAAGGCTCATTAGACACCTGAACCTATTTTTCAGAAATCCAAATGTATTTTCAATAACACATCTTGTCTTTGAAAGTTTCTTATTGTATATTATTTCAGCTGGGGTTAAGTTCCCATAATCCTTGAATGGAACCATCAATCCTGTCTGCAGAGTAAAGGGTGAATCGCCAACTATGTGCATATCATATCTTGGGAAATAATCATAAGAACATAAGAACATAAGAAACTAAGGAAGCTACAAAAGGCCGTGAAACCTACACGAGGTAGTTCCTGTTACTTAACACTACCCACATCCACCTTTCATCCCCATCTATGAATTTATCTAGCCTCCTATTAAAGCTCTCTAATGACTCCGAAATAACTACCTGTCTACTGAGTCCATTCCAATCATTTACCAAACTATTTGTGAACCAGTTTTTCCCTATTTCTTTTTTAAATTACGCTTTTCCAGCTTGAATCCGTTACTTCTTGTTCTACCCTGGTTACTAGCCACTTTCCCTACCTCTCCTTAATTATATCCCTTTATCCACTTAAAAACTTCTATCAGATCGCCCCTTACTCTGCGTCTCTCGAGTGAGTGTAAATTTAATAGCTTCAATCTGTTCTCATAACTAAAGTTACGTATCCCTTGAATAATTTTGGTCATCCTTCTCTGCACTGATTCTAACAAGGCTATATTCATCCTGTAATATGGAGACCAAAACTGAACCGCATAGTCTAGGTGAGGTCTGACTAGAGCCAAATAAAGCTTTAGAATAACCTCAGCACTTCTACTTTTAACACTTCTGGTAATGAATCCTAACACCCTGTTAGCTATATTTCTAGCCTCAATACATTGTATCCTAGGTCTGAGCTCACCCTCACTCCCAGATCTTTCACACCTGTTCTTTTCAGCGATACATTGCGTATGGTGTATCTATTACCAGGGATTCTTCTACCAATATTTATAACGCTGCACTTATCAATATTAAATTCCTTCAGCCATCTGACTACCCACTCATTAAGTTTATCTAAATCTCCCTGCACTATGCTTATATCAGACTGTGATCCAATAATCCTACCTACCTTAGTATTATCAGCAAACTTGCTGATATCACTGCTAATCCCACTATCCAAGTCGTTGATTTAAATCAAAAATAGTAATGGACCCAAAACATACCCTTGTGGAACCCCACTTGTCACCTGTCCTCATTTATATTTAGAACCATTAATTGTAACCCTTTGTTGTCTATCACTTAGCCAAACTCTTATCCAACGAAGCATCTTCCCCTCTATTCCATGAGCCTTAAACCTTATGTTCACATGCCTTTGGCTTGTTTCGGGAGTGGGACGTCCCCTCCGTCAGGCCATCGAGTCATGGTGCACCGTCTGCTAGTTGTCAAGAGTGTTTTGGAAGCTCGGGGAGTTTACACATTTTTATTGTGGATCACTTAAAAACGGCTGATTGGATGCAAAAAAGTAATAACATATTGTAGATATACTCGATAATAACTATATTTTGACTGCATTAAATCAGAAATTATGAAATGGTCTGGACGATTACTTTAAATCTTCTGGCGCCACTACGGTCTATTACATTAAAATAACAATTTATCGGATATAAATGCAAAGCGCCGTGTACAAATATGCATGTTTGTATATGAATTATATATGAAAATTTTAATAATCTGTAGCTTATATAGAGAGGGTGAGTTTGATCATAATGTTGGCTGCGAGACACTGCGTATCAACTTCTTATGTTTAGCACAAAAATTATCTATGTATGTGTTTTAAGCTTCCTCCTATAAAGCACAACAATATAATAGATATGGATATGCTAGTGAGAAATACATTTGACTAAGACTGTCATTCTTCACAGTCTGTGATCGTGTACATTATATCTGTTATTTTACACAATTTTGGGATTTCATGAAGATCACGCACCACAGCCTTGTTTGGGGTGGCCGATTTCATGTTGGTGAGAGTGGTAACCCAGTTAGATTAGGTTACGTAACCAATGTACAGGTTAAGTTAGTGATCTAGCGGGGGGTTATGGGGGCCCGCAGCCCCAGTTAGGTCATCCCAAGAATAATATCTGGGGTGGCGGATCTTCACGAGATCACAATTTTTGAATTTATAAGCCTTCTATGTAGATTTCGATTTCATTCAGAGAGAGAGAGAGAGAGAGAGAGAAGAGAGAGCGAGAGAGACGAGAGAGGGAGAGAGAGAGAGATGAGATGAGAGGGGAGAGAGAGGAGAGAGAGGGAGAGAGGACGAGAGAGAGAGGAGAGCAGAGGAGATGAGAGAGAGAGAGAGAGAGAGAGAGAGAGAGAGAGGGAGAGAGAGAGAGAGGAGAAAAGAGAGAGAGAGAGAGGAGAGAGAGAGCGAGAGAGACTGACGGAGAGAGAGGAAGGAGAAAGAGAGGAGAGGAGACGGAGAGAGAGAGACGGAGAGACGGAGAGAGAGAGATACGACACAATAGGACTCTAAAGACAATCAGTCGGGCAGAGTATAATAAAATACTGTGCTTAATGATTCATTATGAGGCAGCACAATGAGACTATTTGCTTCACCATCATGACCTTGCAACTGTTGACGTGAGTACATTAGCTTGTGCCCGGTGCGAGATCAGGCTGGGTACATGACAAGTGCAAGTATGTTGTCAAGGCAAGTACTGGCGCATTGGTTACTCTCAGGCAATAGGTGGTCGGAGACGGTGTTGTCCTGCTGTTACTTGTGTGTTTATACCTGACCCTCAGGAAGCCCCCAAAACTCCCTCCAGGTAAGGATATCTATTAAGAGAGAGAGAGAGAGGAGAGAGAGAGAGAGAGAGAGAGAGAGAGGAAAGAGCGAGAGAGGGAGAGGAGAGAGAGAGAGAGAGAGAGAGAGAGGAGAGAGAGAGAGAGAGAGAGAGAGAGAGCAAGAGAGAGAGAGAGAGAATGAGATGAGAGATTTTTCGACGACGAAGAGGAGAGAGAGAGAGAAGAAAAGGGGGGAATTTATATGCAACACATTACACAAATCTGTTTTATCAAGACTTATTGCGAGCTTATAGGACTATAAACTCTGGGGTATAAGAATTTGGCATTGTGATATGATTAATGGCGTGTTAGTAGTTAGGGGAGGCGGTAACAGGATCTGTGGTCAGCGTCTCGAACTAGCGTTCTCGGTGACCCGAGTTCCGATCCCCGGACGATAACCTTTATGTACCGTTCGAATGGCCTAAGAAACACACGAATTCCTGCGCATTAACTCTACCTTCGATTGTGAATGCATCGGAGGACACAGGGGGGAGGCATGCGCCCTTTAATCACAGGCGTCACTATAAAAATCCTGCCTGCGCCACCACAGCGAAGGACCAACCATCACAGGCAGCTCAAGGAGGTAACTGGAGACTGTCGCCGATTAGGAATGCGGGCATATCGGCGACTGTTCCAATTTCTCACTGTCGGCGACAGTTCTAGTTCTTGGATCTTGATATTACAGTCCCCATATATATATTCAATAAGCTTTTTAATCATGTTTCTAGCATTCAGGGATTACATACAGCAATAACTTGAACCTATCAAAGGCTTTCATGTGGGAGAATATACTTGTAAAGTTGTTCAACACACTTCTCCTGACTCCGCCCCTTGGAGACTTGACCTGCGCAGCATTCGCAAGCGACGCAAGCGCGATCGCAATAGTACGGCCCTAGGTGTCGTGAAGGACAACCTTCAACTCCCTCCTCCCCTTACTTGTTTCCTTCTCTCATGTTCTCATGCTGCTGTTGGCCTCCTCTATTTCATCATTGATCGAGACAGGCACATAGGAGAACGAACATATATAATATGAGCTTCCAGCAATTACTTGGAACTATCAAAAGGCTTCAATGGAGAGAAAATATACATGTTAAAAGTTGTCTCACCCTACAGCTTGACGCTGCCTCCTTAGAGATTAGCGGCGGAAGAAGTTTTAGAATATTTGTTCAGGACCATTCCCCCCCCACTGGGAGAGTCCCACGGGGTAGTGTCCTCCCACAGTCGTTGTTGCCCGAAGAAAAAAAACGAAGTAGCGAAATTTTGAAACCGTATATAATTGCAGATACAATTCATTAAAAACAATGCTGAAAAGGGTAGGATTAACAGTTATATAAACTACTGTGTATCATCTTCAGTGGCACATACAAATCAATAGGAGGATGCTATAATCGTAATATATGGGCCTGGGAGACATTATTGCAGGTGGCGCCTTTAGTGTTATCTACGTAGTAGTACGTATTTATTTAATTTGAGTTATTTATGTAATACTTGATAAATGCTTGGGGGTCGAGAAACCGAAACTGGATTCTGAAGGGGTCTGCGTGTATGTGTGTGTGTGGTGTATTCATCTACCGTATGATAAACAGTACAGTCGCCACCTGTATTGAATTCGCCAGGCGCCAAAATATTACGATTATAGGCATCACTACTGATTCATGTGCCACCTGAAGATGATGGATACACAGTAGTTTATATCAGACTGTATAATCTACCCTGTTTCAGCGTGTTTTATGTTGTAGCTGCCAGTATAGACGGTTTTCAAAGTTCGCTCTACGCATTTTTATTTTCGGGCGACGACGACAGCGGTGAAGGACACTCAGTAAATAAAACACTAGATGGCGACTCTACTGTTGATAGCCACTTGTAAGATATTTTTGTAATTTGTTCATTTATAGCCTAATATGACCACAGATGAAGACACAAAATGACACAGACTCTCTAGATAGCCCCCCATTCACTTTCCTGAAATCATGATGTAAGAAATGTAAGTATTACCGCCACCACCACGTCTGAAACAGAAAAAAAAAGTTGATCCTGGCGACTTAAAAGTTATCTACGGAGTATTATCTAGTATTTTACAGGCCAGTCGCGAGGCTCGTATGCCCCGTCTCCAATCAACATTTTAGCATTCATCCTTAGTGGTTAGTTTTGGCCGAAGCCAGCACCCGGAGGAGCAGGTCACCAAACCTCGGCTAAAAACCGGGTACCATCACTGCTGGGTGGACAGGGGCTCGGGTTTTAAGGAAACATGATTTTAAGGAACTGTTCGCTCCACCCGGGGATCGAAGACGGACTTCTATGTAGTGAACGAAAACGAGTGTGTGTGGTGTGTATCTCTCTCTCTCTCTCTCTCTCTCTCTCTTCTCTCTCTCATCTCTCTCTCTCGCTCTCCTCTCGATCTCCTCTCTCTTTTATATATGTTTATTTATTTATTTATTTTACATTATTTTTATATCTGAGCTTCAGCAATGACTGAACTTCAAGGCGTTTCAATGGGGAGAAATATACATGTAAAAGTTGTATCACCCGAGGCTGACGCCGCCTCCTTAAAAATTAGAGCGGAAGAATACTAGACGGGACAGCTTCACCTCCTCCCTTTTTCTACTCCCTGCCCTCATTCCGCCCTTTCCTTTATTTCATCCTTTATCGAGACAGAGAAATAGGAGCCACGAACAAAATATATATGAGCTTTTAATGGTTTTCCATGTTAAAACTGTCTCTGCACAAAATATGGGACATGTTATTGGCATTTGATATTGGGCGGAAGAATTAGTGTAAACCTCCATACTCAGGCTGTGCCCCTCTCCCAGGTGCACCAGCATCTCATTAATAGATACTTAGCTAGCCCACTTGCCAGTAGCTACTGTATTTATTTATTTGAGTTATTTTATATAATCATAATAAAGCTTTGGGGTCGATAAATAAATCAAACAGGATTTCCAGAAGGGGTTCTGGTGTGTATATTATATATTAGCATATATATACTATATATATATAATATAATATATTATAATATATAATAATATATATATTGTATATATATATATATATATATATTCTATATATAATATATATGAAGATTGAGTCATGCCATAGTGAGGCCTGAGGTGTGGTGTTTAAGGGGCTCCTCTCCCTCCCCCCGTAAAAAGCCGTTGTAAATAGCTGGTTTCACACTTCCGACCTGTCCGCTCTAATGAGTCCCGCGATCCCCAACCAGAGCCTCCCTCGCCCTAAAATACCCACACCTGTTTCATACACACACACACACACAACAGACACAGGGGTATTCCTGGTGTTCGTGGGTTAGCAAGCTCGGTTCACAACCGTGAAGTCCGAGTTCGATCCCCGGACGGAGCGGAAAAACAGATGGGTTGTTTTCCCTTAAAAAAAACCGAGCCCTGTTCCAACCCAGCAGTGGTGGGTGGGACATAGATTACTACTATTACTACTAATATCAGTGTAATAATGATAATTGATAATAATAATTTGTAATGAAATAATAATATAATCATGAAATATTGATGCAAAATGATTAATTGAATTATGATAATTATAATCCCCACTAACTACTACTACCTGTATTATGCTTCTACTTACTATATATTGAATATTATTACTATACTATCAAAAATATATATCATATCAGGCTTACCATTAACATTTATAATGATCAACGAGATTTATTGGAAAATTACGAAAAGGAAATAGAAGAGAGACCCGAAGCCGCGGTATTATGAGCTCTTGAGTGATTGACAAAACATGTAAGATAATGTGATTAGATGGGAATTGAGGGACGGCCTTAAGTCACTGAAATGATAAATTTAGTATATACCTGCCGACTCTTCACCTTAAGTCGAGCTCATGTTTTTGTGTTACCTGCTCTGCGCATATGTGACCCTCCACCTGCAAATGTGCTTCAAACAAACCTGCCTGTATTAATTATGCAGGTGCTTTTTCATAGGGCTCTGTACGTACAGTGCCAGGCTAAGGTGGGAAATATGGTTTGGTGCATGTATGTTCCATTACGACATTTATTAAGTGGCTGAAATCCGCCCTCCCAAAGTGGTGCATGACTCTATCTCTCTGAAATGTTTTTCCTGCAGTGATGCATATGTCAATGACATGATCAGAGAGATACACCAGGTTTCCTTTGTCCTTCATTGGATGAGTGAAACAGGCATTGTTTGCTATTCAATTTTGGCACGCTTAGGACATCCAAGCATGGTCACCACCCATGTAAAGAACTTCATAAATTTATTAGCCACAAATCCGCAGTATATTGCAACAATTTTGTTTGCACACTGAGATGTGGGCGTGGCTTGGATGTAACATAATTTATATCTCCTCATTACCACATCATCTAATACATATTTTTTCAGGACATGATTTATTATCATACTGATGAGAAAAATTAGTCTCAGCAGTTCTCACACATTTACCGGGCACATTTAATATTGGAATACCATAGACTCCAATGGTAAGCAGTTGCTCGAGCAATGTCCCTCTAAGGCCCCTAAGGGCTGTGACCCCTAAGGGCCTGGAGGGGAGATGGAGATTTGGAGATAAGGTTGGAGGGAAAAGGGAAGCGTACGTAGGTCTCTTCGGTCTTCTAATCTTGGAAAAAAGCCGGTCAGGTTGCATGTGAAGTGAGGAGACGATGAGGAGGGAGGATTACTCTCCTATATATAACGCATGTTGTCACTATCCCCCCCCCCCCCCCCCCGTGTTTTTCCGAACCGAAAGGCGTTCAAGGACACACAACAGTTACCCCGACTGTATAGCTCGAGTTGGTTTTTAATCCTCCAAGAACAGGAAATCCATGTGTGTTTGTGGAACAAACCGATGCCCACGTCAAGAAGCGCTGGAGTATCCTGGCTGTAGTAATGGATACATCGATATCACACAAGATCACTAGATAAGAATACAGGTCTGTCAAGGGAAAAAATCGACATAAATTGGGTGCCTGTAATGATTGCCTGCAGTATGCTTCATCAGTCACTGGATAATCCACTCACATCGCCTGGTGCGATGTTGAGAGAATGTTTCCGACCGTCCCTCACCTCCGTCATCACCAGTGACTAGCAGCCCGAGGCACACCAGTACCCCGACCCCGCACACGCCACCCCCCTACAAGTCCAATAAGTTCGGTACCTTCCCCAGATGTTCTTCAGAGGGTCACACCAATCGGCGTTAGCTTCCAGGACCATCTCCACTTCAGGAGTACAACGTCGTTCTTGATGATCCGATTCAGAACTTGAGATTGATGATATTCCTTCATATCACCAGCTATCGCCATCCTTCGTGGGAGCTTCTTCAGCGTGGCAGCGATCTTCTCTTCAAGAGGTAAACCTATGTCATAGATAGAATCTCAAAGGATGGTCAACGCGGAGTGGTTCGTGAGGAACAAGAGCACAATCGCAGAGCTGCAATACACAATTGCATGAAGATACATTTGTGTGCAATCCCAGCCACACACGGTAAATCTAAAGATTGGGCAGAGGCTCTTGTCAAGATCCGGCGCCACATCGCCAAAGAGCTAAGTGTCGACCTTATGCATCAGCTTCGACTCATTGTCAAGGAGGGACTCAAAAACATCTTCCACAAATACACCCATAGCTAACCTCACTAAGATGGATGCATTATTCGAGCAACGATCAATGTAGACAGAAAAGAAGACAAAACATCCCTTGAACTACAGTCTTGAATGGGTTGAGGAGGCCTTACCGAAGAATTTTGTCCAGGAAGACGTTAGAGTGGGTGCTATCGCCCACAATCCTTTTCACCGAGTTATCTACAGCTGGCCCTCCCAGGCAGAAAACGTGATATGTTGATGCAACAGTTAAGAGTGGTCCAGGCACCCTTCAAGCAACTTGGGGAATACAGCTTCATTGCTCAGGAACAAATGCATCAAACAAGTCCCCCTTATCCAAGTACTGAGACCAGACGCACTATGTGATTATTCTGCAGTTTTGGAGGGCCATCAAAAGCAAGACTCCCCAGCTGACGTAAGTTCTTCAGAGTGTGATGATGGACTTTGAGACTGCAGTTTGGACTTCATTTTGCGGCGCATATTTACCATGATCTGCAGTGTGAGAGGATGTCCTTTCACTGGACCCAGGCTGTGTGGAAACGGATCCAGCTTTATGGACTAAGTATTCATACTACAAGAAGAAAAAACACATATAAGTTTCTGAGACAGTGCTCTGTCTACATTTTCCTGCAGCAGGCAAATCCCAGAGGCCTCATCACCTACACAGTCTGGTCTTGCCGAACGCCACTTCTGGACGGTCTCATCAGCTGTTTGCGTACTGAGTCGACTGGATTAGTTCACGACCGTGCGGGTTTAATCCATACCAATGTCTGTGTTCGGACAGACAAGTGCGGACTAACAACGATGTAGAAGGGTGGCATAACAATCTGAATAAAAACTCTATGAAAGAGTCGGAGCGAGGGGCAATGTATATGAACTCATTGACGTGCTGTACAAGGAGTTGATCGTAGTTACCGTGCTGCAGCATCAACTTGTAGTCAAGCAAAATTAGAAAAACATCAGAAAAGGCAAGTGACTCATTATTTCAATCAAATGTCCTTACGTGCAGGGAGGCTACAGCAGAGAGCTGTCCCCTAACGCTTAGGAATAGGGATTGCAGGTTTTCTGTAATTCCATTTTCGTAATGTAAAAAAAAAAATTGTGATTGTACTCATATGTTTTATTCTTATTAATATTATTCATTATATATGCTTTATTAATTTTTGTAATAGTCAAATATTTTAATACTGCTTAAATTAAATGATAATGAATATTGTTATTGTTTCTTTCCCAAAAACAATGCATCTATTATTATTATTATAATATATCTTATCTGAATAATACAAAAAAACAATTAATACATTCTTAATTCTATCCTTATTGGTGGTTTTCGGTATAAGGCTGTATACTTCTTGCAGGGAGGGGGGAAGGGAGGGGAGAATGAGTTGTGAGAGACAATAATACGCTTAGCTTTCACCACAGACCAAACAGTTCACAAGAATGAAGGTCTACTTTGAAGGACAAATAATAGTTGTGGGGCTACCTGTACTGATTGATTTTGTGTTATTTATGGAGTGAAAATAAATGCTTGGGGTCGATACATAATTAACGAAACTGATTTCAGAAGGGGTCTGATATATTATATAGATATGTTATTTTATGGGGATTGGCAATATAGCGGGCATTTTGTAACATCTCTTGTTATAAGGCATGGACGGCCCTTAATGATTAAAGAATGAGTACAACTCATGCATGAAGGGTGCATGTGTGAGTGAGAGAGAGAGAGAGAGAGAGAGAGGAGATCGAGAGGAGCGATAGAGAGATGAGAGAGAGAGAGAGAGAGATGAGAGAGAGAGAGAGAGAGAGAGAGAGAGAGAGAAAGAGAGAGAGAGAGAGAGAGAGAGAGGAGAGAGAGAGAGAGAGGAGAGAGAGAGAGGAGACGAGACGAGAGACGAGAGAGGGGGAAAGAGAAGAGAGAGAGGAAGACGAGAGAGAGAGAGGAGAGAGAGAGATGAGAGAGAAGAGAGAGAGAGACGAGAGAGAGAGAGAGAGAGAAAAAAGAAAAGAGACGAGAGAGAGAGAGGAGAGAATGTGAGAGAGGGAGAGAGAGACCTGAGAGAGAGAGAGAGAGAGAGAAGAGAGAGGAGAGAGCGAGAGAGATGAGAAGACGAGAGAGAGACGAGAGAGAGACCGAGAGAGAGAGGAGCTTGGGGAGAGATGAGAGAGATGAGAGAAAGAGAGAGAGAGCAGAGAGATTCTATTATATCATAATTTCAAATATCTCATATTCCCTTCCTCAAGTGATCCTCCTCCACCTCTGAATTGAAAAATGATTTTAGGCTCTCACCTGTATATATATATATATAATATATATATATCATATATATAGATAATATATATAATATATATATATATAGATATATATATATATTATATATATATATATATAGATATATATAGTACAGTTGACCACCATTCAATTAAACATTTTGGTGGTAAACTGGCATCTATGTGAACGTGCAAGCATCCTCAGGGAAGCGAATATAAGTTTGTGTCTTCGCAAATAGTGCATAGGGCATGGAAAGTGGATGTAGGTTAATGACCATACATGTGTTGAGGAATTCACCACGTGTAAGACTATACAGGCTCTTGTAGTTTCCTTATGTGTTATAATGTTTTTCAGTTGTGGGTGGTCGCCACGCCCTCCCGATAAGCACTCCTCCGCACCGCTGAAAGGCAGTATAAAGGAGTGCAAAACTTTTCACTCGATATCACTACTAAATAAAATCCCAACATCTCACCTAATTAACTTAACCTTAAAAGGCTATATAGTCTCACAGGAACATTACGATGCGCAGCGCAGGTGATGTTGGGGCGAAAAGCTAGCATTTTCTACACTTCAAATTAATGTTTGGATTCAGTAAACGTCGAGCTGTCATGTAGACGTCTTCTTGTGTTCTAATCAAAGGACTTATTACTATTATTTACAAGCATGTTTATTACTATTGAAGGATATAGTTATATTACAAGGATCTTTCTTTGTCTTGAAGGACTTTATATGGTATCATTATCGGGCTATGTAGCTCTCTAGTAAAATTATGGGGTGTTTTTTTTTTTTTAGTAAAGCCGGCCACAACACACACCGGCGCGGCCATGTCCGGGCCGACGAAAAGGGGCGTGGCTAGAGGCGGCCGGCCGGTGTGTGTGGGGGGTGTTTTTAATCCGGCGAGGGCCTGTCGCAGCCGGCCGGATGAAAATCAGGTAGGTGCTTGAAAAATTCGTCCGGCGCGGCTGCCGCTGGTTGTGTGTGGGTGCCTTCCGCGCGGCCCGCCCCTCGTCGGCCAGCTAATGACTAATTGTAACAGTTATTAATTGATTTATGATAATATAGGTTATTATATATGGACGTATTATATATAGTAGACCGTATTATATATAAGTATATATATGGCTGCACATGCAGCCATCACCAACAAGTCATTTCGGACAGGGAATTAATGTTGTCCACCCACGTAGTCCGAGACGTGGCCTGTATTATTTTCATGAGGCGGCCGGAGGTGTATGGGTCTCGTCCGGCGAAGATGCCCCGCCAACTTTTTGTCGGCCGGACAGGCCGCGCCGGTGATGTGTGGCCGATTAATGAAGTGGTAATAAGGTATAGGTGTGGTATAATTATGGTTATAGTAATGGGTGGTATGATTGACTCCTTTTTTCTCAACTAAAGTGTCCTATTCCTGCGGATTTCTGTCTTTTATTTATGTTAGATAGTTGAACACTAGTTCGGCACCATTCAATTACAAAAATTGGTGGTCACTGACATCTAACAACATTAATGGGACAGAGGCCAGCAAATCAGAAAAGAATATTCTTGTTGTCTCGCAAAAAAAAAAAGTACTTGGGATGAAAGGTGGATGTAGGTGAATGTAAATGTGTTGAAGGAACTCCACGTGTTAGTCAGGACTTACCGGCATCTTGTTAGTTGCCTTATGTTCTTTGACTCAAGTGTGTTGTGGGGCACCGGGCGGTAGGTCACGCCCCTCCCGTTAAACCCGGCGCCTCATCACCGCCGCTCACACACTTTTGAAGTAGTTGCCTAGGATTCTTTGATATCAACTTACTAAATAATACCCACATCTCATTCTAAACAACCATTATAGGCCGACAATCACACTATTCAATATATAGGGAAGGACAGGATTAGGGACGGTATAGGAAGATGATTAATTTCCGCCAAAATTCCTCCACACGCCACCATGCGTGATCGTCTTCTTCTTGGGCCTCTACCGAGGAAGTACGCTTCAAACTAGGGCATCACTGGTTGAGTTGTACCACAGAAAGACCAGATAATGATAATATAAGTCTATCATACCAAGAAAGATCCTTGTACTACTTAATTACAAACCAGCAATAGTAAGAAAATCTGGTAAATAACAGAAATAGCCTTAGATAGTAAAAAAAGAACGGCAGGCAGGAGAGCTCGACGGCTACTGATGCGCGTCAAGCTGGTTAGAAAATGTACCATTTGAGGGCGTGCTACGGATTTCAAGAGAACGTAAAAACTAACTTACCAGTCTCTGTGAAGCATGTGTATACTTTCCCTATCCAATGACCTAACATTCCCCCAAATCCATGTCTTTATGTCTTATAGTTTTTGTGTGGTGAATTTTGTTAGTGTGAAAAAGTGAAAATTTTCAAGATTTTCAAAAAAAAAAAAAAAAAAAATTTATATTGCTCACCACATTCACCTTTAGCATGGAAATGAAAGGTTGAGTCAGGACAACACTGTCCGTATTGAAGATCTTTACAAGTTATATTCTATCTTTTTTTAAATTATTTTTTACTGATAGACTGTAAAAAAAAATGCAAAAAACACGGCAAAATACAGGTTTGAAAAAATATACAGGAGTTATGGTTTAACAATATTTTATTTTGACAATACGGATATCATGAGCACACCTTTCTCTTCAAAATAAAACAAACAGAAATAAAATAGCATAGAAAAATTGGTGGAGATTTAGCTCAGAAAGAACAAAAACTTAAACTTCCAGGAGGGGCGATTTAAGTTCGCGAGGCCATTTTTAAAAGGCACCGGCCTTATATCGTCCCTTCACCTCTAGTTTCTTTTTTTGTTCTCAAACGATTCCTTTCACGAATTGGTCGATTCTTTGCATGTAAGGATCCGCAGCCATGAGAAGGGTTCCCCCAACTCGGGCATCCATAAAACCCTCCTGTCCCAACATTGTAGTCGAGCACGCTTGTGCCACTGCAAAGTCTAGAATGTTTTATTAGCATTTTTGTATTGGAGCCAAAATTCCAAATACGCGAGTGTAAATGTTCATTTGGGTTTTGCGTTTACCTAACAAACATGCTTTCAATAATTTGTCTGTAGTTAGTCTTAGATTCAGCCCACATTGGGTGCATTCTGACGGCAATACAAAGTGTACTCTCATAGTTGTTTGTGTGATGGGGAGTCTTCTTATTTGCGATGGCACCTTTGGTAGAAGCAGTAGCTCCTCGGTAGACTGGGGCACAGTTGGTGTGGAGGGTTTATCACTTGATGAGAAATGAAGGAATGAGGCTAAATGTCATTCCTCATGTCCTTCACGCTCCCTCCCACATGACGTGCCTGATTGCTGCACTGTAGTTATTTTTGCCAATTTCCTATCACAAAAATCAGCAGTTTTCCTTTCCCTCCCATCACTTTCAACCTGATCTTGGTTTTTTCCTGTTTTGTCTTTGTATCGGTTACCACTTGTTCCTCACTTTCTAACGCTGTTCCTAATCTTTTCCAACATGATTTATGCACTCCCCCTTTTTCATATACTCAACACCATTATACGGGGCTTTATTATTGTTCATGCCAAATGAAGAGTTATAGGCAGAACTGTCACCGTCGGAAATAAACACTGTGGTACGTAGGGTGTAGGTCAGCTTATCCCAAACAACTTTCAGTGCCGCAGCTGTCTCCATGCACCAGAACTCCCGTCGTAGTTTTTCTGGCTTCCTTGTTTGTGTCCTTTTTCCACTCTTCCCATATCCTTCTTACAATTTTGGTATCTCTCTTTGTGCACTTTTACAGAACTTGCTGACAGTTTCGAAATCAAGTACACAAACCTGGTGTGCCTCGACTACTGCCACCCACAGCAAGTTTTACTGGTGGCTCGTTTTTGGCCAACTTTCCCATAGTATATGACCTTTATATTATATAATACCGTCTTGATCTGGTGGTGTAGTGTCTTTTCACAGCATCCCTGTCTTTTAATCACCTCTTTTGCCTTTGTTCGTCTTTGTAGAAATGCCTTGCGTTTCATGGTTACTTGCATATAACGGGGTATACTCATGTTTGAGTATGAGTTTGTTGATAGGAAGTGAAACTTTAACCAACTTCCATGGTTAGAGTACACCAAAGGTTCGTAATTGGGGGTGTCATCAACCTGCCGTCGCCACATTCGTTCCCGCAGTCCTTCACTTTCAGTGGAGTTTAAAATCCAAGGATTTGGTTTACAAAACTGAGACCTTTAAACTTTGCCCATAACATTGGCTGCCACGCAAAGTTGGTGTAAAAGTTCTCGTAGGTAGCTTGCTTCAATATGATGTTTCATCATTGATGGGAACAATGTGCAGCTGTTTTCCCACCTCCAACTTCCTTTTTCTTGGCAGATGAAAGGTGAAGCAGTGGTGTTGTGGGAGGTACAAGGGGTGGAGTGTGGCTGGTTGTGCGTTGCTGGGGACGCGTAGGCTGCTCCCTCTCCCTCTCCCCTTTCTCTCTCTTACTGCTTCTTTCGTTGCTTCGACAGCTTTCTTTATGTTCTTTATGTTCTAGTAGTTTAGATCTCGTCACTCTTCCCAGGTTTTAAACAAGTGTAGGGAAACAATAAGGGCAACAATGGGTCACAGGTCGAAGGTGGCTAGGGGAGAAACGTCCTTCCACTTGGACTCTATTAAGGCACGGAGCGTGATGAGAGGGGGCTTGGTATATGAGCGCGTGGACACGATGCCAGACACCTCCCAGAACCATATTACAGCAAAACAAAATAATTCTATCAAATTTTGAGTACAGTAACCCATTCAAAAATAGTTTTTGACGCATCAGGTTGCCAGGATGTTTGCAATTATTATATTTATTTATTACATATAAAAAAATTGAAAAGTTGATTACAGCCACAAAAACTTTGTGGAAGTGTAGGTTATCGTACTTTGGCACTTTTGGCATCAAAACATGAAATTTGGTAATGTACGATGAAATTCGCATTTTCACCATGGTCACTCCCTTGAAGCACTAGGACTTGCCCCGAGCATGGGCTCTCGTCTGGTTTGGGTGACAGAATCTTATAGAAGACCGTTCCATAAACCTTTACTCTTCCTTTACATTCTATTCCAAATGGCCTGTCGCCGAGAATTTTCCGCGTCGGCGAGCGTTCCACCGTCCGGCGACAGTTATCGTTTGATGCTTCGGGCGACAGTCTATCGGCGACAGTTCCATAAAAACCTCAAGGGAACACCAAAGCTGCATCCGAGCCCTGGGTCAACCATGAATACAAGGCACTATAGTCACATATGTAAAAAAAAAAAAAAATAGTTATTTGTTGTAACAGGTTGTAAGTAGTGTAGAATGTAGTTGCACTAACGATTGCAGAAGTGGTGTCAGTAGTAGTAGTATAAGTAGTAGAGTAGTCAAAAGCAGTTAATGAGGTCGTAAAAGTTGCACTGACTGTTTCAGAATGGTGTAGTAGTGGTTATAAGTTGTAGTAGATAGTTGCAGTTGTGTGTCGGTAGCTTAGTGGACAGCAGTTGGTAGCAGTTTTCGTTGTAGCCAAGGTCAGGTAGAAACGGCCGTGCCGTAACAACCCAGCAGATAAGCTAAATCTAATTAGGCACTGGAACGTCGTGTACCCAGCCAGAGCCACTTTTGGTATATATAGTACATTATTGTGTGACAAATGGACCATATCTAGGTACATTACAGCTCAATGTAACGAAAAACAATTTAGATGAAACAAATTAGGTTATGTTTGTTTCTTTATGCTAGTTAAGCGGAAAACAAATTCCACTAAAATGGATCAATATTTGGAGGCGCGTTCCCGCTAACGCCCTGTCGACCCACGCGTTTGGGTGATTTGGAGGGCCATATATAACCCACTGCGAACCCCGAATTGGTGGAGATGTAGGACCAAAGTTCCCAATTATTTCTGGCTAATTAAACCAGCAATTTTGATATCAATGCTGCACAGGGTGTAATCAGATGCTTTATAATTCATATAATCTCTCTATTTGCGGAAAACTCGAACAATGTAGCTATGTTTGGCCTGAATTAGTCGTAAATCGAGCTTGAATGACGATAGAAAGCTTGTGGAGATGGAGTGGAATCACATCATCATGGGGAATTTGATGGTGTTGACATAATTTTCTATTCTCGGGTCCAGACCTACCATAAAACTTTTTATCCCATACGTCAAAGGCAATTTTCCTTTAGCCGTTATAGTGTTAAGAGAGAGATGGTTTAAAAGAGAGGTGGAGGAAATGGCTATGAGTATGTGTTGGTTACCCATGTGCTCCGGTACCAGCAACATTAAACAGTCTCTCCTTCTGAATTTTGCGAGGTCAAGACGGTTGAGAATTGCAGTTATTGTTATTAGAGACCAAGTGCTTCTCCGCTGCACATGATTAGCAATGCAGGAGGGGTATTAAGGAGATCGACACATCTAGTTAGTACTCGTTTGGGAGGATCCTCCAGAAACTGACAGGGGTTTTCGGGAGCGCTGGTTATTTGCAAAATGGGGATCAAAGGACTTGTTGTTGCTACACTTGAGCCATCCTGTTCAAGTCCAAGAAAAATCTCAAGAGGTAACCATACTGTGTTTCATCGTGAGAAGTTGAAGGATTGACACATGCCAGACTATGCAGTGGCAGTCTCATAACCGTTTGATAGTGCTCGGTCCGCCGAGCACGTGTAGAACTGTGGGATACCTTCAAACGGTGGAAATTTTTCCAGGCTGACAAGGAGTGTATTGGAGGAGCGCCACCAGAGGCCAAAACGTGGTTTTGTCTCGTCGGAGGACGCTAGAGAATATCGAGGAGAGTCACCGCGCTGCCAGGCCTTGTTGAAAACCGGGACTAGCACAGAGGCATCTTGTCACCGCCCTGGGACTAGAAACCCTCCTGTGGAGAGGCAAGGAGAGGTGTCGAGGGCCATTTGAACGCAAATTACCTCCGACCGCCTACCGAGCCCTTGAAGAAGTCTGTTCCAAGTCTCCATCTCGGGCGAGTGCTATCCGAGCAGCAGATTGGCGCCTTCGTGTCGGACATGGATGGGCCGATGCTCGTCGCTCTGGTACCTTTGGGCCAGTTGTTCACGCTGACCCTCAAAAGTTGAGGCAGCTGGTGTCTAATAATATCAGGCTGAGCTCCTCAGAGATGGGGGTGAGGCAATGATCCGCGGATTGCATGCTGTCCTTGACAGCCGTCTGTGGCAGGACCGCAGGACGGCAACATATTCACCCGCGGTATACATTGCTCAGCATGTCAGGCAAGGGCTCGGCCCATCTCACTTGCGACACGGATCCGCAGTCATTTGCTGAAGCATCAGAGACTCACCGTCTGTGTTAACGCTGGAAGTCAACAACTTAAGTTGTTGTAATATATACATAGCGCTTCGGACCTGGTGAGAAAACGCCGACGTGAGTTTTGACAGTGGATGCTTGCAGCCAATGTTGATCTCAAGAAAGCGTTTGACTCAGTGAATCGTGAGTCACTCTAGGATCTTCTACAAACTTCGCGGGATTTCCTGCAAGGACTGGCTGGTTGATTGACTGGTCTGTACTCTGGGACTGAGAGTGCTGGAAGTGTGGGGGCAGGTGTATCCGCTTCTTTCCTGTGAATACAGGAGTGAGGCAAGGGTGCGTTCTTGCCCCATCACTTTTCAATGCTTGTACGGACTGGGTATTGGACAAGGTGGTAGATCAAAAGTGATTGTGGAGCATCCCTCGGCAACAGCCAAGATCAATGATCTTGTTTTGTGCCGATGATGCAGTAATCTTTGCTGAGTCGCTGGAGGTACTGGTGATGGCTTGTCGAGGCACTTCATGCAGGAGGGAAAGCCTTTGGGATTTGAGGTCTCCTGGACTCAATACCAAGGTCCAGTGTTTGGAGGATCACTGATTAAAAGACAGTTCGTTCATGTGTGCGATTAAATTTCTTGGAAAGGTTTACAGATATGGTAGCAGCAGTCCATAAGACGGGGGTCACGTCACGAGTCTAACGGCGGATTGCATAGCCACGGTGTTAGGACGCGCTCAGGCCGATTCGTTGGCGTTGTCGTTATCCTGTGCAGGAGGACAAAGTTCCGGATCTTCAAGTCGCTTGTCGATCCTTGTATTACTGTTTGGTTGTGAGCAATGGACACTAAAATAGCGACATGACGAAGGCGATAGTGCCTTTGGTAATAAGTGTCTTTGCAGAATCATGGGGTATCGATGGGATGATTTAGTGTCCAATCAGCGATTGCACCGTGTGACTGAATCGTAGCCAAGGCGGCTATATAGGGCATGTGGCATGCTTGCCTGAAAACCGATCCTTCCCATCGGGTTGTATTCTGTTTTTAAAAAGAGACAATACGGTGTGGAGGAGGCCATGGGGCGACACAAGGCTCGTGGCTGGGGCAAGTATATGTTTACCTGTCGAGAGCTGCTTGGTTAGGGAAAGGAGCTGCATGGACTCGAGCGTGGTGGACCCCGGGAGTTGCTTCGTAGGGTGGGCGAGACGACGCGCCCCCCGGTTATGCCTCCAATGATTGATTGATTGTAGAATGTTATTAAAATAAATTTACCTAGCTAGGTAGAATATCTGACGGAAGGTTAGTATGCATTTGTACAGATTGCATGTTCCAATATTGCACCATTATTTGTGTTGTATCTTCATACATCATTCTTGTACTAATGGAATATTTAAACATACCATAGGAGGTGCATTATTTTAATGTTTTCATAAGCCCTAACAGGAAATGCCCAAAATCAACGATAGCCTATTGGTCTTGATGTAAAGCGTTTACATCAGAATAAATGGATCAGAGATAAAAGGTATTTCAAATGTTCCTATAATGCTAATTATTAATACGAGAGTCATTAATAAAACATAGAAAATGGTTGTCGCCTCAAAAAATATTCGGTTATTAAAACAGATTAATCGCAATACATAGTTTGTTCTTTCCTCTTGTTACGTGCCGGCTGCAGGCAGACACAGCCCCGATACGTGCAACGTTATCGACTGAATAGTCAAAACATTTTATAATTATATTTGGTTCTTATTGACATGATAAATGTTAATTATATAAGGACACTTGTTTGAGACAACCTATAACAAAAAGCGCATATGAATTGATAATAAATGCATTGAAAAAATATCATGTATACTTCCTCAAACAAAAATGTGACATTTGCCATCTGAAGAGGGGAAAACATTGAAGAATAAAACCCAATGAAAACCACACTTAAAATTCATCTCATGAAAGCACAATAAACACCAAAAATATTGGTAATTATAGAGAAAAAATGAGGCAATTACTAAATATCATACAAAACATGGCAACTGAAATTACCCCTATCCTCCCCGTCAACACTGGCGGATTAATAGGGAAGTTGCCATTGTCTAAGAGCTACACTTTCTTCGACATACAATGACCTACAATGTTGCCCTCCTACTATCCATTGCTCTCTCAGCATCCTTCGTCTTCCATGTCGTCTCGCTCTCCCTTGCCTTACCTTTACTATCAAGCATCTCTCATTTGTTCTCGTTCTATACGTTTTGTTGGAGGGCAGAAAGAAATACATGGTTTTGTTTACGTTGGACCAATAGGCCTGTAAGCTTTTTATTTACGAGAGGGATCTGATAGCTGGCCATGTAATTTTAATTTGAAGGTTGTGGTCGTGATGGTTGGCCCTTGCCCATGGTCGGTACACTGTACCACCTGGTACAGGGGCAGGATTTGTCATAGTGACACCTGTGATGATTAGAGGCTCATGCCGACCTCCTGGTCATCCGATAACTAGCTGTTGAAAAGTACTGTTGATGGGCAGCATGTGGGTACTCCTCGACCACTGTTGCATGGGCAGCATGTGGGTACTCCTAGCACACTTGTTGACTGGCAGACATGTGGGTTACTCCTCGCCCACTTGTGATATTTGAAAATTTTGCTCCGGCGGGGCTTGAACTCGTAAGTACAAGTTCACCTTTCAAGGCGTAATCACTCTGTCAAGTTCCATTTGTGTCCTAATATTGAATCAAATGATCTTATATATATATTTGTTGAGCTTCACATATCCACCTGATAATTATGTGCCTGCTTAGTAGAAATACTTTGTGCATGCTAGTTAGAGAAGGACCAAGGAACCACCATCAAAACAGGACTAGTTTAGCTTCAGCCGTTTTTTTTGCGATGGTTATGCATTTGCAATTTTTGCCAATTGCAAATTGGTAACCTCATTAACTATAAATCATCATGGGAATCAATTATTAATTTATCAATATAACTATCAATCAATCCACACCTACGATGATGCTCCGGGGGGTCACTACGCTTGATCCCCATGCAGGGTCCTTCCACATTACCGGAAAATCTTTTTATAAAAAAAAAATTTGATAAAAAAATCAATTTTAAAAAAAATTTTAAAAAATAGCAAAAAAAACCAAAAAAAAATAGCAACAAAAAATAAAAATTTGTAAAAAAAAAAATTGTAAAGTATTTAAAACCCGTTTTGATAATAATAATTGAAAATGATAAAGGGGATAAAAATTTTGAAATTAAAAAAAGAAAATATTAATTAAAATATAAGTAATGATACTAGTAATATAGTAAAAATAATAATAATAATAAAAATAAAAAAAAAAATAAAAAATAGCTAGTGTAATTTAATATTAATGATAACAACAAAAACAATGATTAAAAACCCTGTCTTTATAGGAGTTTAAAAAATATGAACAAAAATCATAAATATAAAATCGTAGCAAAAATAAAAATAACAATAATATAATAATAAAAATAAAAATAATAAAATGAAAATAATAATAATAATACAAATAAAAACAATGAAAACAGTAATAAATATGGATGGGATGTATCTGTAAGAGACAATCCGGGCGCGGGGGGCGTCAAGGGGGCCCCCACAAGCCTCGGGTGGGGCAATTTGAGTTTCCGTCGAGATTTCCGGGTATGGGGAAGGCCTGAGGGGGAATAAAGCGTAGTGACCCCCGGGGCACATCGTAGGTGATTGATTGATAGTATATTGATAAATTAATAATTGTTTCCCCAATGATTGATTGATATATAATGGGTTTAAACCAATTGCAATTGAAAAAAATTGCAATTGCATTAACATCGCAAAAAACGGTAAAGTGAAATATCTTTTTGAGGGTGTTCCTGGTATTCTAACTAGCTTTTGCCAAGATTTCTACAAAGCATCACATAATTAAAGGTGGACAGGGAAACTCAACAAATATATAAAAGATATTTTTTTCAATATTAAGGCCCAAAAATGGAACATGCAGAGTGATTACGCTTGAAGAGGTGAACGTCTTACGATTTTCAAGCACCCCCGGAAAAATTTTTAAATATAAAACAAGTGGGCGGGGAGTACCCAATGCGCCCATCAACAATGGGCGAGGAGACCCACATGTGCCCATCAACAAGGGGGCGAGGGACCCACATGCCCCCATCAACAGTTTTTTCAACGCTAGTGTGGATGACCCAGGGGCGCAGACCCTCTAATCATCAAGGTGTCACTATGAAAAAATCCGCCTTACCAGTGGTACAGTGTACCACCATGGGAAGGGCCAACCAACCCCAAAACCTTCAATTTAAAATTAATGGCCAGCTTCAGATCCCTCTCGAAATAAAAAGTTTTAAAGGAAATATTGGTTAAAACGAAAAAAATAACCATGTATTTCTTTCTGCCCCAAAAAAACGTATAGAAAACGAGAACGGAATGAGAGATGGCTTGAAAGTAAAAGGGTAAGCAAAAAGGGGAAGCGAGCCCGAATGGAAGACAAGGAGGCTGAGAAAGAAATGGGATAGTGGAGGGCAACATTGTGGGTCATTGATGTCGAAAAAAAGTGTCTCTGAGCCAGGGCAAACTTCCCTATTAATCCGCACAGTGTTGAGGGAGGGATAGGGGGTAAATTTTTTTAGGTTGGGCATTTTTTCTTCTATTTAGTATTGCCCATTTTTTTTCTCTATAATTACCAATTTTTTTTTGGTGTTTATTGTGCTTTCATGAGAAAATTTTTAATGTGGTTTTCATTGTGGTTTATTTTTTTCAATGTTTTTCCCCTTTTCGATGGGAAAGATTTTTAAACATTTGTTTGGGAAGTTAATATATTTTAAAGTTTATTATTCAAAAAAAATAATGGCTTTTTTTTTTTTAAAAAAGGGCCTTAAATTAACATTTCAGAAATGAAAACAAATTTTGTTTTTAAAAATTTACAATTCCCCCCCCCCCCGGAAGGTCCCGGGGTGGGGCGTTTTCTCGCCCACCAAAAAAAGAAAAAAATTTGGGGCGTAATTTTTTTTCTTTTTTTGACCCCAAACCTTTTCTTTTTTAAAAGCTTCGAAAAAAAATTATAACTTTGAAAACCAACGACCTTTTCGTGTAACGTTTTTTCCATAAACCTAGGATCGGTTTGGGGCAAGGGCATGAAACTTTTAAATAACCCCAAGGGGTGTTTAATATCCAACTCAAGTGATTTGGAACAAACAAAAGATCAATATTGGAAAACACTTTTACAAAGCTTTAAAAACCTTTCCTAAATTCGTATAGGGTATGTAAACCAAACATAATCAAGGATCCCGGGGGCGGTCGCTGCCCCCCACAGAACCCGGGGCAACGCCATTCCCTGCGGCCCCTTTTCCCATAACACCTGGGCTATCCCCCACCGCCGTTGCCCCTTCCCCCTTACCCCGATTGGCTCTTTAAGAAAAAGTAAACTTTCCAAGATGCCACCCAATGGAACAGACGTCCCCTGTTTTTTTGACCTAAACACCCGGAAACCCCGGGTTTGAAAAAAACCCTTCCAAAGGCCTTTCCCTTTTTCAGGGAAGTGGCTCAAACCAAACATTAAAAAAACCCCAAAAGCGACTAAGCCAAGTTCCTGCCACGGAAAAACCCCAATTCGTTTTGGGGGTTCCCGGGGATGCCAATCCCCTTTAATTCTACAACCCCATTGTCCTAAAAAATTGAAAAACCCAAGTTTTTGAATGCACAAAAACGACTGTACTTTTTATCAGGAAAAATTTTGGGGTTTTAAAAACCTCCCCAAACTTCCCTCCTTAGTCCGAAAGCCATCCCCCAAACCCCACGCTGAAAAGGAAACCGGGAAAAAAAGGTAGGATCGGGTTTTGGAACCCCACAATCATTTTGATTAAACCCTTTTCCTTAAAAGTAAAAATTGGGGCAAGACCCCCCTTCAAAAATCCTGTTTACAGGAAAAAAGCTGGATCCCCTCCCCAACTTAAGGGGACTTTCCCCAGGTACAGCGTTAAACCCGTCCTTCAGAATGGAATTGGGATCCGGTACTGATGCCCGAGAAAACCTTTTTGGAATAACTGGCTGAAGCAAGTAAAAACCCGGGGGTTTTTCGTCCAAACGGGTTTTCAAACACGTTTTTTGGACACCAGGCAAACCGCGGAAACCCCATGCTTCACAAAGCTGGGATCCCTGTAAATAGACACCCCTTGCCTCATTGAGGTAAACCGGGAATTTTGCAGTCCACGGGCCGAACGGGCCTTCGGCCATAAATGGGGAACAGGCCCAATCGGGGGCTGCCGTTTTAAGCCCCGCCCAGAGGGAAGGAAAAAACCCCCAAAAGCCAGCGGTTCCCCCCCCCCCCCCCCATCCTCCCCCCTCCCCCGGGGGTAATTTGCTCAAATCCCCCTCGACACCCTCCCTTGCCTCTCCCAGGGGGGTTTTCTGTCCTGCGTGACAAGACCCCTGGCGTCCCGGTTTTCAAAAAGCCTGGCAGCGCGACCTCCTCGATTTCTCTAGCGTCCCCGACGAGCAAAACCACGTTTTGACCTCTGGCCTCCCAAACCCCCTTTGGGCAGCCGGGAAAAATTTTCAGTTTAAAGGGTATCCACAGTTTACAGGGTGCTCGGGGGACCAGAAATCAAAAGGTTTTGAGCCCCCAGATAGTCGGGGCAGTGTCAAATCCTTCAATTTCTCAAGATGAAACACAGTAGGGTTACCCTTGGATTTTTCTGGACTTGACATGATCCCAAAGTGTAGCAACAAAAAGCGTGATCAGTTGCAAATAATCAGCGCTCCGAAAACCCTGCAGTTCTGGGGGAAAACCCCCAAACGAGTACAAAATAGGATGTGGTCGATCCCCTTAGCTCCCCCTCCTGATTGCTATATCATTGCAGCGGAGCGCACTGGTCTCTAAAAACAAAACCGCTTCTCAACTTCTTGACCTCGAAAAATTCAAAAGGAAGAATGTTAATGTTTCTGGAAACCGGGGCCATGGGTACCAAACAATAACTCATAGCCTTTCTCCACCTTTTTTTCCCCTCTCTCTCTTAACACTAAGGCAAAAGGAAAATTGCCTTGACGTATGGGAAAAAAAATTTTTAGGTAGGTCTGGACCCGAGAATTGAAAATATGTCAACACCACACATTCCCCATGGATGATGGTGATTCCACCCCCATCCCACAAGCTTTATATCGTTCAAGCTCGTTTAACGACTAATTAGCCAAACATGCTACATTTTATGATTTTCCGCAAAAAAAGAGAGATTAATATAATTATAGCATTGAGTCACCCCTTTCACATTGATATCAAAAAGTTTAAATTTAAAACTGAAAATAAATTGGGGAACTTGGTCTACATCTCCACCCAATTGGGGTTCTGCATGGTTTATAGGGGCCCCCCAAAATTCCCAAACCGGGGCACGGCTTACGGAACCGCTCCAAATATTGATCCCTTTAGTGGAATGTTTTCCCCTATACCTAGCATAAAGAAACAAAATAACCTAATTTTTTTTCATCTAAATTGTTTTTCGTTACATTGAGCTTGTAATGTACCTAAGATATGGGCCTTTTTTTCACAAAATAATTCTATGTATACCAAAAGGGCTCGGTGGGGACACGCTTCAAGTGCCTAATTAGATTTGCTTTTTCTGCTGGGTTTTTACCAAGGGCCCTTCTCGACCTTGGCTACAACGAAAATGCTACCAATGCTGTCACTAAGCTACCACAACTGCAACTTATACACTCAACTTTACCCCCTACACCACCATTTTACACAGTCATGAATTTTACTACCTTTACTGCTTTTACTATACTACTACTATTTCTACTACTACGCCACCACTTCTGCAAGTTTGTGCAACTCTATTACTACTACTACTTACAAAAACCCGTTCAACAATAACTTTTTTTTTTTTTTTTACATATGTGACTATAGTGCCTGTAGGATGGGACCCAGGGGTGGTGGAAAGGGTTTGGGGGTTCCCCTTGGGTTTTTTGGAATGTCGCCGATAGGAACTGTCGCCCAAGCATCAAACGAGAACTGTCGCCGACGGTGGAACGCTCGCCGCGCGGAAAAATTTTCGGCGACAGTTCCATTGGGGAAAAGATTAAAGGGGAGTAAAGGGTTTTTGGGAAAGTCTTCTATAAGGTCTGTCCCCCAAACCCCGACAAGCCCCTGCTGGGGAAGTCTAGTCTTCAAAAGGGGGTGACCCGGGGGAAAAAGACAAATCATCGTACATTACCAAATTTCATGTTTTGATGCCCAAAAGGGGCCAAAGTACGATAACTAACTTCCCCAAAGTTTTTGGTGTATACGTTTAATTTTTTTTTTATATAATAAAATAAATATAATAATTGCAACATCTGCAACCCTTGATGCGTCAAAAACTTTTTTGAATGGTTACTGTACCAAAAATTTTTTAGAATTTATTTTTTTTTTCTGTAATATGGTTCTGGGGGGTCTGGGATCGTGTCCCCCGCGTCAAACACCAAGCCCCCCCTCACACGCTCAGGGCCCTTCATAGGTCCAAGTGAAGGGCGTTTTCCCTGCCACCTTTGACCTTGACCCATTGTTTGCCCTTATTTTTGCCCCCCACTTGTTAAACATGGGAAAAGGGGAGATCTAAATACCGAACATAAGAACATAAAAAAGCGTAAAGCAAAAAAAGGAAGCAGGAGAGAGAGAAAGGGGAGGGGGAGGGAGCAGCCTACAGCGTCACCGCAACCCAGCCCCCACCCCCTGCCACCCTTTTACCCCCACAACCCACTGCTCACCTTTCATCTGCCCAAAAAAAGGAAGTTGGAGGTGGGAAAAACAGCTGCAGACATTGTTTCCCTCAATGATGAGAACATCATATTGGCAAAACACCTACGAGAACTTTTCCCAAAAAGTTGCGTCAGCCAAGTTTTGGGGAAAATTTAAAGGTCCATTTGTAAAAAAAAATCCTGGATTTTTTAAACCCCACCCGAAATGTAGGACTGCGGGAACGAATGTGCGCGGCAAGGGTTTATGACACCCCAATACGAACAGTTGGTGTATCAACCAGGAAGTTGGGGTTAGGGGTTTATTCCCACAAACAAATCATCAGCAACTGAGTATGACCCCGTTATTGCCCAATACCGGGCACGCAGAGGCTATTCTACAGAGACAGAACAGAAAAGGGAAAAAAGGTGATGGAAAAACCGGATGCTGTGAAAAAACATACCACCCGATCAAGACGGGATTTTTAATATAAAAGGGCATATACATGGGAGTTGGCAAAAACGAGGCCACACGAGTAAACTTTCGGGGTCATTTGTCGAGCACACACAGGTTTTGAATGATTTTTGAAACTGTCAGAAGTTTGTGAAAAGTGCACAAAAAAGGAGAATCCAAAAATTTGTAAAAGGAATGGAAGAGTGGGAAAAAAAGGACCAAAAAGAATGCCCGAAAAAATACGCGGGAGTTCTGGGCAGGAGACCCCAAAAAAAACAACAAAAAAAAAAAATTTTAAAACCCCCAAAAAAAAAAAAAAAATTTTAAAAAAAAACAAAAAAAAAAAAAAAAAAAAATGGGGACAAGTGTGAGAACGACAAAAACAGGGAAAAAAAAGGGGTTTAAATGGGGGGGGTGACGTTTTGTATAGGAAAAATTTCAAAAAATATAAGGCCAAAAAGGTTAGTAAGGGGGGGGAAAGGGAATGCTTTTTTCCCCATTTTTTTTGGGAAAATAAACAAAAAGTGAATTAGGACACGTTTAAAACCAGAAAAAGAAAAACAAAAAACAAGAAGGTAAATTTTATGGGAAAGGAAAAATGGGCTGATATAAAGCAACTAAGCCAAAAAGAAAAACATGTTTTTTAGGAAACGGAAACCCCAAAAAAAACATTACCTCTTTTTTTGGGGTTTTCCAAGTAAAAACTAAAAAAAACAACTTTGGGGGCCAAGCTCCGGGCTACGTTTACAAAGTGCCCGATTTGGGGGAAACCCCCCCCAATCACCCAAAAAATGAAAATTGTAAAGGCGTGAAGGCCCCAAAAAAAAATGGGGGGGGCGAAATAAGGGGCCAAAAAACTCGCAAATTTAAATTGGAAAGAATTTTTTTTTTTAGAAAACCCCCCAATGCATTTATTTTTTTTTTTATTTGGAGAAAAATTTGTTCCGTACAAAAATTATTTTAAAAACCCAATTTTTAAACCCTTTTTTGCCGTGGCCAACATCTTTATAAAAAAATTTTAAAAAAAAAGGAAAAAATTTAAAAATTTTTTCCCCAAAGTTTGGAACCCTTCATTCTGAGAAATTAATTTGGGGAAAAAAAAGAAAATTTGTGAAAATTTTTTTTTAACAAAAAAAAAAACAAAAAATAAAGGGGCGAATAAAGGGGTGTTTAAAAGGTGGAAATTTAAATCTCCGGAAAGGGGGTTTTGTTTTTTTCTTTCGAAACCTAATCCCCCAAAAATTTTCCCTTTCCCATTATTTCCCGTTTTTTTTTTTTAAAAGGGTTATTTTCGTTTTTTCAAAATTTTTTTACCATTTTAATTGTAAAATTTTTTTAAACTTATTTTCTTTTTTGCTTTTTTAAATCCCTATCCCAGTTTTAAAACCCCTAATAAAAAAGAAAATAATGGGTCTTAATTTTTCGGAAATTTTCCCCCTAACCCCTTCCTTCCTCCCCAGAATTGAAAATTGTGAGTCTATTTTTTTTTTTTTTTGGGGTTTATTTATAATGAAAAAAAAATAAACAAAAACCCAAATTTGGGGGGGTTAGGCCCGGGTTAGGGGGGGGGTATACCCCCTCCCCCAAGAATTTAAAAAAATCAACTTTAAAAATTTTAAACCCCCTTTCCAAATACATTCTACAAAACCCCTTAAAAAGGTTTTTTTGACTTTTTTCCCGCCCCGGCTTTTTTTTTTATTCTACCCCCTTTTTTTAAAAGGGGATTTTTTTAAAAAAAAAGCGATTGTAAAATTTTTAAAAAGGAAAAACCCTTGTAAAACTAATTACAACCCCTTTCTTGGAAATAACCGGGGCCTGTGAAAAAAAAACCCCCCCCCCAGGGAGACCCAAAAAAAAACCCCCGGGGATGAAATTTTTCAAAAAAAAAAAACCCCCCCCCCCCAAAAAGGGGCGGGGGGGGGGGAAAAAATTTTTTTTTTTTTTTGTTTGACCTTTAAAAAAAATGATTCCCCCCTTTCCAAAAAATAAATTTTTTTTTTTAAAAAACATTCAAAAAAAAAAAAAAAAACCAAAAAAAAAAAATTTTAAAAAAAAAAAAATAAAAAAAAAATTTTTATTTTTTTTTGAAAGGGGTTGGGGGAGGGGCGGTACCCCCCCCCCCGTTCCCCGGGCCCATCACCGCCGTCCACACACTTTGAAGTAGTGCCTAGTTTTTTCTTTTTGATACAACTACTAAAAATACCCCACATCCATCAACCCAACCCCTTTAGCCGCAATCACATTTTTCAATATTAGGGAGGAAAGGATGGGCGGTAAGGAAAGTTTTAATTTTCGCCATAAATTCCTCCACACGCCCCATGGCGTGATTTTCTTCTTTTTGGGGACCTCTACCGCTGAGATGCTTCAAATAGCGCATCACTGGTTGAGTTGTACCACAAAAAACCCGATAAGATAATAAGTCTTCATACAAAGAAAGACCCTTTAAATCTAATTACAATCCAGCAATAGTAAAAAAAATCTTGAAAATAACGAAAAACCTTAGATAGTAAAAAAAAAAAACGGCAGGCAGGAGGCTCGAGGCTACTGATGCGCGTAAGCGTAAAATGTCCCATTTGAGGGGTGCTACGATTTTCAAGAGAACGAAAAAACTAACTTCCCAATTTCCTGTAAAAGTGTGTTATTTTCCCTACCCAAATGACCTAACTTTCCCCCCAAATTTCAGTTTTTAGTCTTATAGTTTTTGTGTGGTAAATTTTTTTTTAGTTGAAAAATGAAAATTTTCACGATTTTCAAAAAAAAAAAAAAAAAAAAAATATTGCTCACACTTTCAACTTCTAGCAGGGAAAAAAAGTTTGATCAGGACAACACTTTCCGATTGAAGATTTTACAATTATCTTCTATTTTTTTTAAATTATTTTTTACTATGAGAAAAAAATGGCAAAAAAGGGCAAAATAAGGTTTAAAAAAATATACGGGAGTTAGGTTAACAATATTTTATTTTTGCAATGGGGTATTCAGGAACCTTTTTCTTCAAATAAAAAAACAAAAAAAAAAATTTAGCATAGAAATGGTGGAGATTTAGCTCCGAAAGAAAAAAAATTTAAAAACTTTCCGGGAGGGGGCGATTTAAAGTTTGCGGGGGCCATTTTTAAAAGGCACCGGCCTTTATTCGCCCCCTTCACCCCTAGTTTTTTTTTTTTGTTCTTCAACGTTCCTTTCACAAATTTTGGTCGATTTTTTTCATGTAAGACCCCTGCAGCCATGGAAGGGTTTCCCAAACGGGGGGCACCATAAACCCCCCCTGTACCCAACAGTTCGAGCCTGCTTTGCCCGCAAAGTCTAGATTTTTTTTATTAGCATTTTTGTATTGGGACAAATCTCCAAATACGGAGTGTAAATGTTCTTTGGGGTTTTGCTTTTTACCTAACAAAATGTTTTTAAATAATTTGTCGTTTAGCCCTTATATTGGGCCCACACTTTTTGGCGATTTCTGAGGGAAAAAAATACAAAGTGTCTCTCATAGTTTTGTGGGATGGGGGAGCTTCTTTTTTCGAGGGCATTTTGGGAAGCGTCTCTCTAGATTGGGGCACATTGGTGTTGGGGGTTTTCCCCATCATTGAGAGAATGAAGGAATGGGGCAAAAATGTCTTCCTCTTCCCTTCACGCTCCCTCCCACATGACGTCTGATTGTCACTGTGTTTTTTGCAATTTCCTATCACAAAATCAGTCAGTTTTCCTTTCCCCCCCACATTTAAACCCTTCTTGTTTTTCTGTTTTTGTTTTTGTCTCGGTTACCATTGTTCCCCCCTTTTCTCAACGCTTTTCCCTAATTTTTTCCCAACAGATTTTGCACCCCCCTTTTTTTCTATCTAACACCATTATAGGGGCCTTTTTTATTGTTCAATGCACATAGAGCTTTTTTGGCAAACTGTCCCCGTGGGAAAAAAAAACTGTGATGTAGGTTGTAGGTCAAGCTTCCCCCCAAACAACTTCGTGCCGCAGCTGTCTCCATGCCCCCAGAACCCCCGTCGTAGTTTTTCTGGCATTTTGTTTGTGTCCTTTTTTCACTCTTCCATCTTTTACTAATTTTGGTATCCCTTCTTTGTGCACTTTTCAAAAAACTTGTGACATTTTCGAAATCAATTAAAAACCCGGGTTGTCCCTCGTACTGCACCACAGCAATTTATCGTGTGGCTCGTTTTTCCCAACCCCCATCGTTATGACCTTTATTTTAAAAAATCCGTCTTGATCTGGTGGTATGTTTTTTACAGCACCCCCGGGTCTTTTCCACCCTCTTTTCCCTTCTTTTCTGTTTTCTGAAAATTGCCTCTGCGTGCCCGGATTTGGCATATAACGGGGTCAATATGTTGCGATATTTTGTTGTAGGAAGGAAAACCCAATCCAACTTCCAGGTTGAGTACCCCAAGGGTTCGTAATGGGGTGTCATAAACCTTGCCGTCGCACTTTCTTTCCCGCAGCCTCACTTTTCAGGGGGAGTTTAAAACCCAAGGATTTGTTTAAACTGGACCTTTAAACTTTCCCCATAATTGGCTGCACGAACGTGGTAAAAAAGTTCCGTGGGTAGCTTTGCTTCAATAGTTCTCATCATTGATGGGAAAAATGTCGCAGCTTTTTTTTCCCCCCCCAAACTTTTTTTTTGGCGTAAAAGGGTGAGCATGGTGTTGTGGGAGGTACAAGGGGGGGGCGGGTGTGGCGGGCGTGCGTTGCTGGTGGAGTGTAGGCTTCCCCCCCCTCTCCCTTTCTCTCCTCCTGTTTCCCTTTTTCTTTGCTTTACATTTTTCTTTATTTTTTTATGTTCTTTATTTAAAATCTCGTCACTTTTCCCCATGTTTTAACAGTGTAGGGGCAAAAATAAGGGCAAACAAGGGGTCAAGGTTCGAAGGGGGCGGGGGAAAATCCTTCCACCTTGGACTCTATGAAGGCACTGAGCGTTTTAGAGGGTGGCTTGGTGTATAGGAGCGCGTGGCCCCGTCCAGACCCTCCAGAACCATTACGCAAAAAACAAAATAAATTCATCAAATTTTGAGTACAGTAACCATTCAAAAATAGTTTTTGACCAAAAGGTTCCAGATTTTCAATTATTATATTTTTTTTATTATATATAAAAAAATTAAAAAACGTGATACAGCACAAACTTTGGGGAAGTGTAGTTATCGAAATTTTGGCCCCTTTTGGGATCAAAACATAAATTTGGTAATGTACGATAAATTTTCGTCATTTTCACCATGGCACTCCCTTGAAGCCTAGATTCCCCCCCGAGCATGGGCTTCGCGGGTTTTGGGGACGACTCTTCATAAAAGACAGTTCCAAAAACCCCCTTTACTTTCCTTTAATCTTTTTCCAAAGGGGAACTGTCCCCGGAATTTCCGCGTCGGCGAGCGTTCCACCGCGGCGACAGTTCTCTTTTTTGATGTTTCGGCGACAGTTCCATGGCGAATTTCCAAAAAACCCTAAAGGGAAACCCCCAAAAGCCTCCCATCCGAGCCCTGGGTCCCCATCCCCTACAGGCACTATAGTCCATATGAAAAAAAAAAAAAAAAAGTTATTGTTGTAACGGTGAAAGTGTAGTAAAATAGTGGGTTGCCAACGATTCAAAGTGGTGGCAGTAGTATAGTAATTGTAGTAGAGAAAAACAGTAATAAGTAGAAAAATTTTTGCCTGACGTGTCAGAATTGGTGGTAGTAGGGGTAAAGTTGTAGTAGTATAAGTTGCAGTTGGGGTAGCTTAGTGACAGAGTGGTAGCAGTTTTTTTTGTACCCAAAGGTCATGAAGGGGCCTTTGGGGTAAAAACCCCAGCAGATAAAGCTAAATCTAATTAGGACTTAAAACGTGTGTACCCACCAGAGCCACTTTTGGTATAATAGTACTTTATTTTTGGACAAAAATGGCCCTATTGGTACTTACAATCAATTAACGAAAAAAAATTAATGAAAACAAATTAGGTTTTTTTGTTTTTTATGCTGGGTATAGGGGAAAAAAATTCCCTAAAGGGATCAATATTTGGGGGGTTGCTAACGCCTGTCGACCCCGCGTTTGGGTAGATTTGGAGGGGAATAAAACCACTGCAAAACCCCCAATTTGGGGGGGAATGTAGCCAAAGTTCCCAAATTATTTCATGTGTAATAACAGCAATTTGATATCAATGTAAAGGGGTGTATTTGCTAAAATTTTTTAAATCTCTCTATTTTGGGGAAAAAACTCGATACAATGTAGCTATGTTGGCTAAATTTAGCTTAACGAGTTGAACGATATAAAGCTTGTGGAGAGGGGGGAAATACATCACCCATGGGGAATGTGAGGGTGTTGAAAATTTTTTCATATTTCGGGCCCAGACCTACCATAAAAACTTTTTATCCCATACGTCAAGGAAATTTCCCTTTTACCCGTATATTTTGAGGGGAGATGTTAAAAGGGGAGGGGAGAAAGGGGCTATTTTATGTGTTGGTACCCAGGGCTCCGGTACCAGAAACTTTAAAACAGTTTCCCCTCTGAATTTTGCGAGGTCAAGAAGGGTTAGAATGCAGGGTTTTTGTTATTGAACCAGTGCTGCTCCCTTTCACGATATAGCAATGCAGGGGGGTATAAAGGGGATCGACCACATCCCATTAGTACCGTTTGGGGGATCCCCGAACTGCAGGGGTTTTTGGGGGGCGCTGATTATTTGCAATGATCACAGACTTTTTGTTGCTACACTTGGCATCATGTCAAGTCCAGAAAAAAAACTAAAAAGGGAACCATACTGTGTTTCATCTTGAGAAATTTAGGTTGACAATGCCCCTGACTATGCATGGCAGCTCAAAACCGGGTTTTATGTTCGGTCCCCCGAGACCCCTTTGAACTGGGGATACCCTTTAAAAGTGAAATTTTCCAGGCTGCCCAAGGAGTTTTGGGGAGCGCCGAGGTCAAAAAAGGGTTTTGTCTCGCGGAGACGCTAGAGAATATCGAGGAAGTCGCGTGCCCGGCTTTTTGAAACCGGGACTACACAGGGCTCTTGTCACGGAAGGGCTAGAACCCTCCTGTGGAGAGGCAAGGAGAGGGTGTGAGGGCCATTTGAAGCAAATTACCTCCCACCCCCCTACCGAGCCCTGAAAAAAAATTCTGTCCAAGTCTCCTCTCGGGCGAGTGCTACCGAGCCCGCAGATGGGGGCCTCGTGTCGGATGGATGGGCCATGGCTCGTTGTTGTGTACTTTGGGCAGTTTTTCACGCTTTTACCCCCCCAAAATTGAGGCAGGGGCTATAATATCAGTGTGAGCTCCCCAAGTGGGGTGAGGCCATGATCCGCGATTGCATGCTGTCCTGACAGCCGTGTGGCAGGACCGTCAGGACTGCAACAAATTTCCGCGGTATTTCATTTTCAGCATGTCAGGGCAAGGTGCTCCCATCTATTTTGCACGGATCCGCGTCATTGCTGAAGCATCGAGACTTTAACAGTCTGTTTAACGCCTGGGAAGTCAAAACTTAAGTTTTTGTAAGTATCCCCTAGCGCTTTTGTGACCTGGTAGAACGCCGAGGATTTTTACAGTGGATGCTTGCGCCCAAAGTTATTCAAGAAAAACGTTTTACTCAGGCATCGTGGTCACTCGGGATCTTTTACAAATTCGCGGGGGTTCTGCAAGGACTGTTGGTTTTATGACTGGGCTGTACTCTGGGACTAGAGTGCTGTGAAGGGGGGGGCAGGTGTATCCCGCTTCTTTCCTGTGAATAAGGGTGAGGCAAGGGTGCGTTCTTCCCCCTCACTTTTCAATGCTTTACGGGCTGGGTATTGGGCAAGGTTGTAGATCAAATGATTGTGGGGCACCCTCGGCAACACCAAACATGATCTTGTTTTTTCCGAGATCAGTAATCTTTGCGAGTCGCTGGAGGTATGGTGATGGCTTTCGAGGCACTTCAGAGGAGGGGAAAACCCTTTGGGGGTTTTAGGTCTCCTGGCTCAAGACCCAAAGGGCCAGGTGTTTTGGGGGCTCACGATTTAAACGTACAGTCTGTTCATGTGTGCGATTCAAAACTTGAAAATTTTAATATTTGGGAGCGCAGTCCATAATGACGGGGGTCACGTAAAAAGTTAACGGCGGATTGGCATGCCCCCGGTTATGGACCGCTCAGCACGATTATTTGGCGTTGTCGTTACCGTGCAGGAGGGGCAAAGTTCCGGATCTTCAAGTCGCTTGTGTCTTTTATTACTGTTTTTTTGTGAGACTGGCACAAATAGCGACATGAAGAGGCGAATCTCCTTTTGGGAAAATAAGTGTCTTTGCAGAATCATGGGGGATCGCTGGGGTGATTTAGTGTCAAATCAGCGATTGCACCGTGTGACGAATCGTAGCCAAAATTCGGTATATGGGCATTGGCTGCTTTCCTGAAACCCATCCTTCCCCCTCGGGTTTTACTGTAAAGACAAACCGGTGTGGAGGAGGCCAAGGGGGCGACCCCCAAAGGTCGTGGGGGGCAAGTATATGTTTCCCGCGAGACTCTTTTTTAGGGAAAGGAGCCCGCGGGGACCGAGCGGGGGACCCCCGGGGTTGCGTCGTAGGGGGGGCGAGACACGCGCCCCCCGGGTAGCCTCCAAAGATTTATTGATTGTAGAATGTTAAATACATATATAGCTAGGTCGAATATCTGGGAGGTTTTGTTGCATTTTAGACTGCATGTTTTCTCAAATTGACCATTCATTTTTGTTTTTACTATCATACATCACTTGTAGTAAGGATATTTAAACACCCCTGAGTGCCTTATTTTAAAGTTTTATAAGCCTAAATAAATTTCCCAAAATCAAAGATAGCCTATTGGTTCTTGATGAAAGCTTTTACTTTGAAAAAAATGGATCAGATATAAAGGTATTTTAAATGTTTTTATAATGCTAATTATAATACAAGTCTTAATTAAAAAATACGAAAATGGTTTTGCCTCAAAAAAAATTCGGTATTAAAAAAGATTATCGCAAAATACAATTTTTTTTCTTTCCTTTGTTACTTTCGGGTGCAGCAGACCCGCCCGATACGTGCACCGTTATCGACTGAAAAGCAAAAATTTTATAAAATTTTTGTTTTCTTTTTACGTAAATTTAATTAATAAGGCATTTTTTGAACAAATATAACAAAGGCTATGAATTTAATAAAAAAATCATTTAAAAAAAATCATGTTATTCCCAAAAAAAATGTACATTTGCCATCGAAGAGGGGAAAAAAATTTAGAATAAAAACCCAATGAAAAACCACATAAAAAATTTTCTCATGAAGCACAATAAAAACCAAAATATTTTAATTATAGAGAAAAAATAGGGAATACTAAAAAGAAGAAAAAATGCAACCTGAAATACCCTATCTCCTCCCCAAAACTGTGCGGATTAAAAGGGGAAATTGCCATGGCTCAGAGCTACACTTTTTTTGAAACAATGACCTACAAGGGGTTTTTCCCCCCCTACTATCCCCTTTTCTCTTCCAGCCTCCTTTTTTTCCCGTCGGTCTCGCCTCCCTTTTTTCCTTCCTTTTATTTTAGCCCTCTTTTCTCGTTTCGTTTTCTATACGTTTTTTTTTGGGGCAGAAAGAAAAACTGGTTATTTTTACGTTTTAACCAAAAGTGCCTGTAAACTTTTTTTACAGAGGGATCTATAGTGGGCCCTGTAATTTTAAATTGAAAGGGTTTTGGTTTGGGGGGTTGGCCCTTTCCCCGGGGGGTACCTGTACCACGGGACAGGGAGGGTTTGCATAGTGCACCTGTGATGATTAGAGGTCCTGCCGACCTCCCGGGGTTCGAGCACTAGCTGTTTAAAAATCTGTGATGGGCGATTTGGTACTCCCCGCCCACTTGTTGATGGCCCATTGGGACTCCTCGCCCCCTTGTTTATGGGGCATGTGGGTACTCCCCGCCACTTTTTGATATTTTAAAATTTTTTCTCCGGCGGTGCTTTAAATCGTAAGACAAGTCCCTCTTTAAGGCGCCCAATCACCCGTCACTGTTAAATTTGTGTCCCTTAAAATTGAATTTAAATATCTTTTATATATTTGTTGACTTTAAGTCCCCCTTATAATTTTGTGCATGCTTAGTAGAAATACTTTGGCATGTAGTTAGAAGTACCCGTGAACACCATCAAAACAGACTAGTTTCAGCTTCAGCCGTTTTTTTGCGATGGTTAATGCAATTGCAATTTTTTTGCAATTGCAATGGTAACCTATTTATACTATCAATCAATCATTGGGAATCAATTATTAATTTATCAATATACTATCAATCAATCACCCTACGATGATGCTCCCGGGGGTCACTACGCTTGAGTCCCCATGCAGGGTCCCTTCCCATACCAGGAACTCTCGACAGGAAACATCAACTTGCCCCAGCCACGAGGCTTGTGGGCGCCCCCTTGACGTCCTCCGCGCCGGATTGTCTCTTACAGATACATCCCATCCCATATTTATTACTGTTATCATTGTTACTATTTGTATTATTATTATTATTGTCATTATTATTATTATTATTATTATTATTATTATTATTAGTTATTTTTATTATTGCTACGATTATTATCATTATTATGATTTTTGTTCATATTTTAATCTCCTATAAAGATCAGTGTTTCAATCATTGTTATTGTTGTTATCATTAATATTATCATTATCACTATTGCTATTGTTATTTTTGTTTTTATTTTTATTATTATTATTATTATTACTATTATTACTAGTATCATTACTATCATATTTTAATTAATAATACTATTATCATTATTATCGTTATCATTATCATTATTATTATACATATCCGTATAATACTACAATTACTACAAATGTTATTATTGTAGCCTATAGGTAGCTATTTATCATTGATATTGTTTATCAATTTCACTGCCACGATTCCATTCACTTTCTTTGTCTGATATTGTGCTTTTGGTCTCTACGTATAATTGCAATTATGGTTACTAACATCGTCCTTGCTAGTATTGTTATTTTATTGTCGTTATTATCAATATTATTAGTTTCATCATTACAACCATTCATGTTACGAATATTTCATGATCATCATCGTTATTATAACCTCTTTACTGCTATCCTTATTATTTTTCTATAATTTATCTTGCTATTATTATTATTGTTGTTAGATATTTTTATTTTTTAAGATGTTTTTTGTTATTACTATTATTATTATTAGTAGTAGTAGTAGTAGTAGTATTATTATTATTAGTATCACTATTATTATTATTACCATTATTATTTATATTTATTACTATTATTGTTATTATAATCATCACTATTATCAGTATCAATGTTATTGTTATAGTATCATTATATTTCTACATTTTTATTAGTTCTTCATATTCTAAAGCTGCTATATGAAATTTGAAATATCACAAGCCATTATTATTCCCATCATTATTGTTATTATCATCTTTATTAATAAAGGTTTTATTATGGTATTTATTATCATTTTATCAGTTAGTAGTTATTGTTGTTATTATTATCATAACTTTTATATTATTACTATATCATTATTATTAACATTGTTACTATCATCATCTTAGTATTATTAGTTTTACTATTATTATTATTATTATTATTATCATAATTATTATTATTATTATAATTATTATTATTATTAAAATTGCTGCTATAATAATAATAATAATAATCATTATTATTATTATTATTATCATTATTTTAATAAAAAAAATTATAATTGCTGCTATAATAATTGTAATAATAATAATAATAATTATTATTATTATTATTGTAATGATTAATGATACTAATCATACAAAACAATTTTTTTTCCATTGCTTGTTAGTGTTAAAATATTAGGTCTTACGAGAAGCTACGTCTGCCACACATACATGTTTAAGCAGACCATACAAGAGCTTCGGCTCAATGGACCAGGGTTTGTGATCTTGGTAAGATAATTGTGATATCTGAAAAAAGCCAAATATATATATATATATATATATATATATATATTATAATATATATATAGATATATATATATATATATATAATATATATAATATAATATATATATATATATATATAATATATGTATATATAGATATATATATATATATATATATATATATATATATATATATATATATATATATCAATCAATCAATCCCGGTGGGAAGGATCGGTTTCAGGGAGCATGCCTTAATTGCCTTATGCCCATATAGCTGAAGTTGGCGCTGACGGACTATGCAGGTAATAGGCTTCGATTCAGTCTCACAGTGCAATCGCTGATTTGACACTTAATCATCCCAGCGATACCCCAGGATTCTGCGAAGACACATATTACCAAAGGCATCGATTCGCCTCTTCAAGTCGCCCTTTAGTGTCCATGTCTCACATCCATAGAGTAAGACAGGGATCAAAAGCGACATAATGATCCGGATAATTTTGTCCTCCTGCACAGGTACCGACAACGCCAAATACTCGTGCTGAGCGAGTCCATAACACCGTGGGCTATGCTAATCCGCCGAAAGACTTCTTGACGTGACCCGTCGTCATTATGGATTGCGCTACCAAGGTATGTAAAACTTTCCAAAATCTCAATATCCACGCCGCACGCATAAACATCCTTTACTGTTTCATCTAGTAAGCCTCCAAGCACCTGGACCTTGGTCTTGAGCCAGGAGACTTAAGTCCCAAAAGCTTTGCTTCCTCGTGCAGCGCCTCGAGAGCCATCACCAGGACCTCCAGCGACTCAGTAAAGATTACTGCATCACCGGAAAAAACAAGATCAGTGACCTTGGTGTTGCCGAGGATGCTATACAATCACTTTGATCAACAACTTTGCCCAAATACCCAGCCCATACAAGCGTTGAAAAGTGATCGGCAAGGACGCACCCTTGCCTCCCCCCTGTATTCACAGGAAACTTTGCTGGATACACCTCTCCCCACTTTATGGGGCTCTCAGTCCCAGAGTACAGGTCAGTCATCAAATCAACAGTCCTTGCGGGATTCCCGCGAAGTCGCAGCAGATCCCAGAGTGACTCACGCTGCACTGAGTCAAACGCCTTCTTGAGATAAAACATAGGCTGCAAGCATCTCCTGTCGAAACTCACGTCGGCGTTTCACCAGGACACGAAGCACTAGGAAAACGGTCCGATGTTGATTTACCAGGCATAAAACCCAGACTGCTGAGGTCTCTGATGCTTAGCAGATGACTGCAGATCCATGTCAGCAAAAGATGGGCAAGCACCTTGCCTGGCACGATGAACTGTCATACCGCGGTAATTGTTGCAGTCCCGACGGTTCTCTTTTCCTTTCTAGATAGGGACGACCAGCCCCCTTTTCCAGTCAGGGGGAATGATACTGACACGGCAGTCAGGACAGCATGCAACCCGGGATCATGGCCTCCCCCCCAGCTTTGAGGGGGCTCCGCACTGATATTACAAATACCAGCTGCCTTTCCCCCCCCCAACTTTGCTACAGCTTCTCTGAATTCGTCAAGAGAAGGTGCGGTTTCGTCAATGGGAGGATCAGCATCCACTGCCCGTAATCCATTGGTGGGGAAGCTGCCCAATAGGAGGGCCCACCGTGAACCACTGCCCAAAGTACTCAGCCCAAGGGAGCCATCTGTCCATCCATCCCCGACACGAGGCGCCCATCTGCTGCTCGATTAGCACTCGCCCGAGATGGGTACTTATACTATGAATAGTGAGATATCTATGAAATTTCCTACCATCTTTAGTAAGGACGGACATAGTTATATTAAAGATACATTGAAATAATCTTTATCAGTTATAACTATAAAATGTACACGATGATATAAATATTAATTTGGTCACAGTGACTATGTAATGCCCGGGAATTCGAAGAGATAGGATGGAATTCCTATCATACAATTCCCGGGTTACGTCTGTAAGAAGGAAAAAGGTTTCAATCTCCATATGTTGTTCTGGGCAAGTTGTCACCTAGACCCACCCATATGGGGGAAAACAGGTTATCTTTATTATACTAAGGTCAATCAAAACTTTTTTGTTCGTGTAATATATATCTTCTATCATTTTTTTTTCTTTCTATCTCCCACGTCTATCTTCCCCCCTCCCCCCCTCCCTCCCCCATACACTCGGATACGAGTCCAAATGCGTGGGACATTTTTTTCGCGATCATCGGTAACTAGTAGATTCAAAACTTTTCATCCTCCCTTACCCTCCTGACGGGATCAAGGAACGCTCTTAGATTCTTAATGTCCTTCAAAATAGACACAATAGTGTCAGATCACGTTCATAAATGGGTGGGTTAGTCGAGTTATTCGCTAAATTGAAAGTGGACCAAATTTCTATTCCGACTCCAATACCTCGTCGCTCTGAAAACCTTTGTTCGTAGGCAAAACAAAAAGGAGAACACCTTTCCCTGGATATTAGAGTAAACATTTTAAATTCTTCTATATAAAAGTAAAGAACGTATTATAGGCAGCCATTTCATATATATACTTGTTTCATTAGTTAATTAGAGTCATTCGAGGTTTGTAATCCCTTCAGGGGAGGCCGGTCCAAAGGATCCGAACTTTCCCTTTTTTTTTTCCTGCTTCTCCCAACCTCGGTTTTTTTCCTGCCACGAGGGAGCCAGTCTCTCACTCACTTCACTCCAGGTAAGACCTCAGTAACTCGCTCCTATTTCCCCCCCCCCACCTTGTTATAATATATCTATCATATGCTTATATAGGTAAGTTGTTTAGTTTCATTACGCATAGGAGACCTGCCCCGTCCTTATAAGTGTTATTAACGCAGTCTCTCACTCACTTTACTCCAGTTAGTCTCTCACTCATTCACTCCAGGTTTCCGACGGATGTCCCCAGTTTTGGAGAAAAAAACCCCGTCACATTTTTTAAGTGAACGCGAACAACATTATTTCTCTTACATTCCCCCCCCTTATATCTCCATGTATGCCCACAAGTGTTCAGCGGCATGTTGTATCGTAGATGGTAATTCTAAGAATAGGATTCAGTGAGGGAGGTTTGCTCTGGAGAGCTTTCCTGTGCCCGGGTTAGAGAGCTTTCCCGTGCCGGATTAGAGAGCTTTCCTGTGCCGGACTAGAGCTTATATATGTGTCTAAGATCTCAAACAAGAGAAAATACTATTTCATAATGAATAAATAGGATGATATTAAAAATATAGTTTCTTGGTTATTTGTAAAACCCCAGGTGATTATTCCGTGTTATGGCAATACTTCCCCAAAAACCTCCAAAAAGAGTTTCAGCCTCACTCGGTGAATACTAAATATCCACCCGACTACCAATAAATCCTATATTAAAAAAGTGCTCAGGGAGTAAAAACCCTAGAACTACTCCCCCTGAGCTGGTGGCAGCATTTTTCCCTTATAACCTTAAGTTCTCCCATTTTAGTAATCTCCGCATCGAGAAGTGTTGTACTATAATTAATAGTGAAGTCATATGACTAATTCAACTCTCAATTCAGTTTTGACGATGAAATTTTATTAATCAATGGAGTATTCTAACACATTAATATCAATCACTAAAGGTGACCCGAAACCCACGAAAACCCTGGCATCACAACTACACTGTGGGAAAATTATATCCAGCCTGGTTGTGTGTGTGCAGGGGTTAACTAGCCATAGATAGATAGTAATACTAGTGAGGGAAAGTTTATGTAAGGGTTATTTAATATGTACAAAGTGGTTATAATAAAAGTAAAATCCTGTAACACAGCATGTGAGGGGATATACATGTCTGTCGCCATCCCTGTATAAGTGCACCCGGTTTCATCATCATTTTCAGTACTCACACGTCTTTTCAGTCACTGTTGTTTGTATAGTTGATTGAAAGTGTATGTATGTATATGTTTTGTGTGTGTGTGTGTGTGTTGTGTGTTGTGTGTGTGGTGAGAGTGTGTGTGTGTGTGTGAGTGTGTGTGTTGTGTTTTGTGTGGTGTGTGTGTTTTTGTGCGCGCGTTTCATTCATCATGGTCTTATCCACGCGAGTCGGACTCGCGATCGCCAGTTTCACCCTCCCGTAAAGAGCTTACATAGAAGCTCGTCGTGACCGATTTTGGGTAATTCTGGGACCCCACACACCACATACAGCCATCCCCTTTCTTAAGGGGGACAGTAACCCCCCGGGAAATTTTTCAGTGAAAAATCCCCGGCAGCAGTGAGGATTCGACCGGCTTTCCACAGAATAGCAGGCCAACGCACTATTCACTTGACCATCGGGGCGGTGTGTGTGTGTGTGTGTGTGTGTGGTGTGTGTGTGTGTGTGTGTGTGTGTGTGTGGTGTGTGTGTGTGGGGTGTGTTTGTGGTGTGTGTTTATGTAGTTGTGAGTTACAGGAAAAAGTAGGCACTGTCCAGTCTTCAAAACGACATATCCTGCTTAGCTTTTAAGTTGGAAAAATTTTTGGCATGTAACGCCTCTTTATTTATTGAATAATTTTGTTTTTACCTCACAAAGGACTGGCCAAGGGCATAAAAAAAACAGGTAATAAAAAGCCCGCTTGGTTGCCAATCCTTATAAAGAAGACAGTAAGATATAATGAAAGGGGGTGAGCCAATTTAGTTCGGGAGGTGTCTTGTCACTTTTTCTTGACAATATTGAAGTCGTAGGAAGGGGGAAAAAATGGAAACAAGAAGAGAGGTCCAGAGTTTACAAGTGAAGGGATGAAAGGGAAATATACTGATTAACTATTGCATTAAGAAGATGGACGAATAGGGATGAGATTGAGTGACAGTCTTTTTGCAGCGATGCCGCGGGAGGGGGTAGACAGCATGTTCAGAAGAGCAGTGAGCATGAAAATAACGGTAGAATATAGCAAAAGAAGCAACATTGTGGCGGTGATTTAAAGATTGAAGATAGTCTGCCAGAGGAGGGGAGTTGATGAGTCGAAAAGCATTTGACTCAACCCGGTTTAGGAGAGCTGTATGAGTGGATCCCCCCCAAAAATGTGAGACATACTCCATACATGGGCGGATATTTACCTTTTACAGAGCAAGCAACTGGGGGGGAAAAAAAAAGTGACGCAGACGCCACAGGACACTTAATTCTTAGAAGCTGTTTTAGCAAGAGAAGAGTATGAGATTTTTCCCGTTCAGATGTTTAGTAAAGGATAGTCCAAGAATGTTCATTGTAGAAGAAGGAGATCGTTGAGTGTCATTGAAGAAAAGGAGATGGTTATCTGTTAGGTTTTGTCGAGTAGATAGGTGAGTAAATTGGATTTTTTAGGCATTGAACAAAACAAGGTTTGCTTTGCCACAATCAGAAATTATAGAAAAATCTGAAGTTAGGCGCTCGGTGGCATCGGAGATCTCCGTTAATCACTTTGCTCCTCTTGATAGCTAAAGTCTAATGAACGACGTTGAAAAATCCCGGTTAGAATCATCAGCGGTAGGGGTGAATAGGCTTTCGTTAGAACATAGAAAATCATTAATGAAATATAACAGAAAGAGAGTGGGTGATAGGTACAGTGAACCCGGGGAACACACTATTGATGACTTAGGAGAAGAAGAATGACCGTCTACAGAAAAAAAAAAAAAAATAGCGCAATAGAATGGTTTGAAGGAAAAACTTAAGATGAAGGCAGAAGAGAAGGATAGAAACCGAATGCAAGTAATTGAAAATAAAGGATTGTGCCAAACTCTATCAAAAATATTTTGAATGTCAAGGGCAACAGCAAAAACATTTCACCGAACCCAAAAGAGGATGGCCGAGATAGTTAGGAAAGCTAGAAGATCGCCAGTAGATTGCCCTTTTACGTAAAGGAAAAACCGTACTGACGATCAGATATAAATTGTGAGTAGAGATAACGTATATATCAAACGCGTTTAGGAAGGCAGGAAGTCAAAGCTATAAGACGGATAGTTTGAAGATAAGCGGTACCCTTCTTAGGAATAGGTTAGATGTGAGCAAACTTACAGCAAGAAGGAAAGGTGAAGTAGATGACAAAGACGGAAAAAATTTGACCCGGTAGGTGCAAGCACAGAGCACAGATTTGAGAACAATAGGAGGGACTCGTCAGGCCGTAAGCCTTCCGAGGATCTAGGCAGATAGTGGTCAACAAGAAAACATCATTATGAAGTATCTTAATAACAGGGCATAATATAGTCAGAGGGTGGAGGAGAAAGAAGGAACAAGTCCTTCATTAAACCTATAGTGGAAATTCAGCAAAGGTTTGAGCACAAGAGTTCAGCTTTAAAAATAGATGATACAGCTGCGAAAGCCATCTGGGAGTAGGAATATAATCTCAAAATTTAACATGAAGGGTAACGGTTTCAAGATTACAAAGCTGTCACCCATGCCTAGGCTGAACATGACACCTTCTGAGCAATATTAGACTGAATGGACACTTGATATTTTGATTTGGGACCTCACAGTAGGTTTATTTTTTGCAAGGAGGTCCAACGCGAAATATCTGATTTCTCAAAAAATACAATTTTTTTATAAATGACCAATAATGCAGTTACACTTTATTTTGGTGTCAAAATGAGCAGGAATAAACAAGCCATATTGTAACATATTGCTTTATGCTATAATAATGAGTATTAGACTAGGAATATTATGTGAAAAGGGGCCATTCGCGAATACGGATTTCTCGCAAATACAAAAATATCAATAGAATGACCAATAATGCCGGTTACAAACTTATAATTTGGTGTGAAATGAGCGGAATAACAAGGCCATATGGACAAAATATTGGTTATGCTACTCACTTAATGAGTATATAATTACGTATTACAAACATATATAAATCTAGTGAAAAATTTAAGTAAACGCAACAGTGAACGATGGACGAAAAAGGCGCATCATGGAAATATATGCAAGTTTACATGTACATGAAAGGGAAATGAAAGAATGTCGTGTTAAGTCACTCAGAGTCCGTTTCAAATTTGCCACATGTATGGGTTGTGACCACCATCGTTATTACAGGTACAAGCACTTCAAGTTTTTGGCCATACAAGAGGCATCTGAACGCCTTGCACAATTTTGCGACGTGCAGCAAACTATGTCTGTGAACTGTTTGGCAGGAGGATCGTACACAATGGACGTGTGGGTGTAGTTCTCCCCTTGTAGGCATCCTCGACCATCCACTTCCAATGGGCGACTCGATTTTCAGGGATTGGTACATTGGCCTGGAACCACACCTGAGCTGTGGTGGGCGGTTTTCATGTGTTGTTCCAAAACATTTTCGACTTTGCGGTGAATGCTTCCTTGGTCTTAGTGCCCTTTTGAAAACATGCGGTATCGCACATCGTTATGTTAGTTTCGTCGAAGTGGTGAGTAAAATTGCGGCCAGAAGAAACTCTTCCACACCCGTATATGGTGGATGTGACAGCGTGCCCAACGTCCGAGGTCATCCAAGCAATGCCCCAGCTCCCATGTTGCTGGTAAATACCCTTCCAGGTCGTTCTTTCCGTGTCCACTTGGTTGACTGACTGTGTCCAACATCCTGTAACCGCATGGTACACCAGGATGTTACGCTGCATTGGTCGGTGTCAACTGTATGTCGTGCAAAGCCACATAACGCCGTCCTGCCTTGTGCCAGTCTATCCAGAGCTCTCCACTTAATTGTCCCGCGACGTGTCGTGAGCAGTACCAATACGTCGGGTCCTGCACTGAGACTATTGATCCGTTCGTATCCAATCCATATAGGCCGCCTTGGCAGCAATAGTATAAGTGTATCGGCCCCCTCGTGAGATGATTGCAGCTGTTCAACATCCAGACCCCGTGACGATGCTACTTTGGTTCTTCCTCAAACCCCACATGCAGTGTGATCAACTCACAAGTGGGTCGGCTCTTTTGCCTCCAACATCTTGATCGCTGAGAACACTTGGTAAGATTTGTATTACTTGTTTTTTAGTAAGTCCATGAACTGCTTTCAGTTGGCAGGGAGTGGAATCTCTCTGCTGTCGATCGCGGCCGGATAGAAACGTACTCGCCCCTCTCTCCTTCCCGGTTCCCAGACTTGATGAGTGATACGATATCGATCGGAAAACCAATATCGGACTCATGAGCAGTGCTCATTGAAATGACTTGATGCACTGAAGACAATCAGCCAGATCTCAAATGATTGCCCCCGTTGGTTTTCCAAGGATTGTCCAATGCCGCACCATCTATGATAAAAATGTCTCCCAGCAAAAGAACTTTGCAGGACCTCAAAACAGTTACTTCCATCCTACAAGATTTCCGAGCGCAGCTTTATTCGTAGGACGTAGGCGTCCTGGACGTGTCTGCCAATGGACAGTTGCCGACCGGTGTTAGTTCATGACTCAGAAGACTTTTAGGGTCTATCTCCACGTCCGGACGCCTGTGCCACAAGAAGCCGCCTGAAACAGGAAGCTGTCGCTTTGATGGTTTTGACCCTTTGACTAGCATCCTTCCTCGTTTCTAGATGTGTACATTGTAGTCAGGTAGGACTCTGTGCACTGTTTCAATTTTACATGAAAGCCGACACTTGTTGCAAATCCGTGATCACAAATCTTTTTTTTTTGGGGGATTCTTTTATTCTCCATTGGTTTTCAGCGCGTCAGTAAAGCGTTCTTGCTGTTTTCAGGGCAAGATCCATATCATCGGACAGGTCAACTCGCGCCTGCGTTGCTCTCACTGTCAAATATTTGTGAACGTGATAATTTTTCCTGTAGCTTTTGAAAATCTTTTCTGGCCATCTTTATTGCTTGCTGGACCGACTCTTTGTACGCAGATCGTGCAATCTCGGTGTCAATCGATTGCCATGCCAAAACATTGAAGTGGTTTCGTCAACAATTTCGGCTTTTTCGCTCGTTCTATTTTTGTCAGGCACCATTGTCCCTGCACTTGTCTGTCGCGTTATTCTATCAGACCACCAGCGACCTTCCCGACTTTTGTTGGCGTGCTCCAGTGCAAGATTATGGCACTTTGGTTGACGTTCTTGCGTGTTTGATTTCACAACGAAAGTCACCATCCATGAAAGTGTTGGTAGACGTCTGGATGTGGAACTGCTAATTGACTTATATCAGCACCAATATATCACTCCCCAGCGTGTGTAGGTTTGTGTGGGTCGTAGTTAGGTACAGCGGAACACTGCAGGTCTAAGTACAAATATTTATCATCACCATAACCGTTATAAACAATATTATATAATCATCATCGTAGCAGCGAAACAATAACAAAAAACAGTAATGGCGGCGGCTTCAGTGTCACATTGCATCAGCCTAAGCCTCTTTCATATAACAGCCGTAAGTAACGAATTATACCATAACACATGTATCACGAGCCACACAAGATTGTTATATGATAATTAATGAACATAAGAGCTTAAATACCCTCCTGAAGCAGGCATATAATGTAAAATTCACCAAATTGGGCTCGATGAAAATTACTGATGCACGTGAAATCGAATCATAGATGCAACAATAAACAACAGAATCTAGTCGATACGTCTATCGTTTATAAAGGATTCAAAGGATTAGGAATCCTTTACAGTAGTTTTTGCCATTCTTTTTTAACATTTCCCAAATTCTATAGTATAAACCAATATTTTTACAATATGGCTTGTTATTCTGCTCATTTTGACACCAAAAATAAGTTGTAACTGCAGTATTGGGTCACTTTATTGACATTTTTGTATTTTGAGAAAATCAGATATTTCGCGTTTGACCTCTTGCACAAAATAACCCACTGTGAGGTCCCAATCAAAATTTCAAGTGTCATCCAGGCTAATATTGCTCAGGAGGTGTCATGGTTCAATCCTAGATGGGTTTGATAGCTTGTAACAAGCCGTTACCCCTCATTTGATTTCTGGGCCCCTTTTCACATAATTTCCCAGTCTAATCTGGGTGAAACATAGGAGGGAAAGATGCAGACAAAAAATGTTAGAGATGGTATTAGATAGATGCCAGAAGTCACGAGGGCGTTTTATTCAGAAAGATTTGACGTTTCTATGAATTTAAAGGAATTTTTGGTAAGTTAAAGAAAATATTTGCACGATTACGGCAGAAATATAACGAGCACGAGTTTCAAAGAGATGGATGGTTACGGTAATGTCTGTGAGCTGCCTCTCTATCTCGGACACCATGAGAACAATAGAGTTAAACCAAGATGACGGGCTTTAGGATAGAGAAAGTGTGTGGAATGTACGCCTCCATGCCAGTAACAATGACCTCAGTTATGATCCCTGTACAAAGAGATGAGTTTCTGACATGGAAGCAATACTAATTCCATAGAATATCTGAGTAGTACTCCCTTAGATCATCCCACTTAGCTGAGTTGAAATGCCAGAAGCATCTCCGCTTAGGTGGGTCCCGGTGTCGTGTGAGCAGCAGTCTGTTTACGAGGTGCAGTCCGTTTACTAACAAAGACTTGTTGATCAACAAAGCCGGACCGCTTGTCACACGGTACCGTGTGTACATCATTGTCGCTTTTGACTGAATGTCCGTTCAATTAGGGGATGACAAACTTTTTTATTCTTTCATAAGAAAAACATTCATGAATCGAATAATGCGTTTTTTCTTTTTTTTTCTGCTTTTTTTTCCTATAGCGCCTGTAGGCAGTGGTGACCCAGGGCTCGGATGGTAGACTCTGGAGGTTCACTTGAGGGCTGTGATGGTTGGCCCTCGCCCGTGTTGGCGCAGGCAGGATTTTTATAGTGACGCCTGTGATTAGAGGCTCATGCCGCCCCCCTATGTCCTCCGATGCACTCGCAATCGAAGGTAGAGTTGATGGGCAGGGCATGTGGGTGTTCTTAGGCCACTCGACGGTGCAGAAAGGTATTGGTTTTCTTCGGGGATCGAACCCGGGTCACAGAGAACGCCAGTCGGAGACGCTAACCACTCCGCTACCGCGCCTTCCCAAAACTGATGTGAAGGACCATTAAATAGCCTTATGTAGTGATTCATGAGTGAATTACGGAATACAGCATCTTGCTAATTAACCCGTGGGCTGCGGCAAGCCTTCCGGAAGGCTCTGCTGAGCGACTGCGGCAAGCCTTCCGGAAGTGCAATTTTCAATTGCATAAAAAAACCGCGCCAACATTCGTAGAAGTCTACAAACTGTGTCACATATACGCCTTGATGTCAGCCCTTGATAACACACACCATCATCTGCCTAACTACCCTGTACGCAGAGATTTACCACTCCTTGGGTTTTTCCCAAGTCTTGGATTTAGGCCCTGGCGTTGGGATTTTTGTTTTTGGGACTTTGGAGGATTTTTCAAGTATTTCTCCAGTAGTTTATCCAAGGTACGGTAAAAACGGTACCAGACCTTGAGATAAACTACTGGAGAAATCCCCTTGAATAATCCCTCAAAATCTTGGGAAAATTCCAAGGAGTGGCACCCCTTACCCCACACAGCAGTTTCCGCAGCGGTTTGGCTGCACATTCGCGCAGATATTTCAACTCCCCACAACCACACCACAACCCCATACGTTTGGGGTTAAAAATAGATATTTCCGGATGCGGAAGTTTTACTACTTGTTACCTTCTTAGTATGGTTATTTTACGGATAACGGGTTCACTCCATGTTGATACTGGTGGACTAACCTGTAAGGGGTGATTGCCGGATGATGCCACTCTTGACGGGCAGGTAACTTGCTTCGTTGCCGGGAGGTACACACAAATAAAGTTGGTATTAGGGCTAAACTTTGGTCGAGGTGCGTTCTTACGTAATTTATAAGTATTCTTTAGTGAAAGGATTCGAGTAAGACAATACAAACGATATATATTAAAATATATTATGTACACAGGGAAGGTTTATACATTAATAATGTCACGCTTTTCCGTTAAGTAACGGCCAATGAAATAATGTCTAATAGACAGAGCCGGGAACAGTTAATGGACGTGACAAGGTACTCCACACCCAGGTGGGGGTACACACAGACACACAGGGAGGTGTGTGAGTAGGAGGCAGGTAACACGTTCCTGGGATCTAGTGTCTGCTGCCCTCTCTGGGCCAGTTGCAGCATATAAGGAAGGAGGCCGGAACCTGTTGTTCC
>JACEEZ010007372.1:10000-27043 GCA_016584305.1 Chionoecetes opilio | reverse complement strand
AAGAAAAGGCTAAAAAGAATTAGATGTGTGTAAAGCAATCAAAATACTGATTCCGCCTTTGACTAGTTTGTGTTGATACGTCTGCACAGCTCTCCACGGGTCGAGCAGTTGCAAACTATTCCTGACTATCCCACCCGTGAGGATACGACGGTCGGCAATATCCACCAGCCGGGACTCGACGAGAATTCTTGTATATAAGAAACATAAGAACATAAGAAAATATGGAAGCTACAAGAGGCCGTGAGACCTACGTAGTTCCTGTTACATAACTCTACCTATATCCACCTCTCTTCCTCAGCCATGAATTTATCCAGACTCCTTTTAAAGACCCCAATATACTCCGCATTGACCACCTGACAACTGAATCCATTCCAACTATTCACCACCCTATTTGTGAACCAGTTTCTTCATATTTCCTTTTTAAATCTACGCTTTTCCAGCTTGAATCAGTTACTTCTTGTTCTACCTTGCTTACTAGCCGTAAGAACTTTTCCTACATCGCCTATATTGTAACCCATTATCCACTTAAAAACTACTATCAGATCGCCCCTTACTCTACGCCTCTCGAGTGAGTGTAGATTTAATAGTTTCAATATATTCTCATACCTAAAGTTACGCATCCCATGAATAATTTTGGTCATCCTTCTCTGCACTGATTCTAACAAGGCAATATGCATCCTGTAATATGGAGACCAAAACTGAACCGCATAGTCTAGGTGTGGTCTGGCTAGAGCCAAATAAAGCTTTAGAATAACCTCAGCACTTCTACTTTTAACACTCCTGGAAATAAATCCTAACACCCTGTTGGTTCGATTTCTAGCCTCAATACATTGATTACTAGGACGGAAGTCTGAGCTTACCCGCACTCCCAGATCTTTCTCACCCTCTGATCATTTCAGCGATACATTGCGTATGGTGTATCTATTGCCAGCATTTTTCCTACCAACATTCATTACGCTACAGTTATCAATATTAAATTCCATCTGCCATCTATCTGTCCACTCATTTAATTTATCTAAGTCTCCTTGCAAAATATTTACATCAGACTGTGATTCAATAATCCTACCTACCTTATTTTCATCCGCAAACTTGCTGATATCACTACTAATCCCATTATCCAAGTCGTTGATTGTCAATCAAAAATAGTAATGGACCCAAAACAGACTCTTGTGGAACCCCACTCGTTACCTGACCCCATTCAGATTTAGAACCATTAATTGTAACCCTTTGTTGCCTATTACTTAGCCAAGCTCTAATTCAACGAAGAACCTTCCCATATATTCCATGAGCCTTAACCTTATTTAAGAGTCTACCGTGTAGCACCTTGTCGAATGCCTTACTAAAGTCCAGGTATATTATATCATAATCCTCATCATTATCTGCAGTTTCATAAGCTTTTCTATAAAAACTCAATAAATTAATGAGACATGATTTACCTTTGGTGAACCCATGTTGTGAATCATTTACCAAACTATGTTTTTCAAGATGCTCTCAAATGTTTTTTGCAATAACAGATTCCAATAATCTACCTATGACTGACGTCAGACTAACGTGTCGATAATTTGACATTAATCCTCTGTCTCCCTTCTTAAATATGGGAACTACATCTCCCTTCCTCCACATTAACGCCACTTCCCCTATATCAATGGATTTCCTAAAAATATGCAATTACGACTCATTAACAGCCTCTTTGCATTCTTTTAATACTCTGGGATAAACTTAATCTGGTCGTGGTGACTTGAAATTCTTCATTCTGTATATACCTTCTTCTATCATTTCCCTAGTTATCACAATATCTTTGAGTTTCTCATCATCCTTTCCTCTAAACATCTGTTCACTATCAGGTACCTGCTGTTTATCCTCCTGAGTAAATACACTTTAGAAATAATCATTTAAAAGTTTACACATATCCTCTGCCGTGCTTACAATCTCCCCCTGCTCATTTTTTAATGGCACACTAATTTCCTATTCTTTGATTTATAAACCTGAATATATAGCCCAATACGTGTGTCCCGAGGAGGACACTGTTCTAATACAGAGTTGAGTTTGGAGTAGAACATCTCCTTCTCTTCAATTTCACATGCACACCTCGGTAGGAGCGTACACTGCAACAAGAGACATGAAACCCAGAGTGTTTCATCCTCACCAGCATCATACCCTCATCAACCGGAGCAACCTCAACAACAGATGGCTGCAGTTTGCTCGAGATGCCTATTGCTACTCCTCGGACACGGGTACCATTGCTCATGCAGGACAAATAGTAGGTGTAACCCCCAATGCTAGTCTCGCGACTGCCAGACCTCTTCCTACTGAGCCTACTGAGTACGCCCGATAGGAGAGGTAGTCGATGATCATCTGAGAGTTTCAGAACGTTATAGGAGCCCACACGTAGAACCCTCCGGAGGTTTATCCCTCTAGTGATTCGACGGGCAGGTGGCGCCTCTACACCTCCGGCCACCCCCAAAAGAAAATATATTAGAGTGCCTTTCCACTTAATTTAATGTGCGGGATTTCCGAGGGCTTTGCCCCGCTCTCGTCATAGGCAAACTTTGCCTATGTGTCGGCATTGAAGAGTTCTGCTTGGTCGGGTCCTCCGGCAAAACCGGGCCAGGGGCACGGTTTCCTAGCCCTCGATTGTTGCCTTGTCCCCGGCCTCTACGTCTTATTGTGTTTGTGGCTATAGACCTATAATTTTACATGAAGGGGATGCAAATCCCTCCCTAACCAATCTATGTCAGGGATTGGCCTTACTGCTCGCCGTGGCCAGGAACGCAGAACTCCTTGTAGGGGTTAATCCCAGGCTGCTCACTATTGAGATAAATCATGTGCCTGCTGTCTGGGCTTGTGACATGAATGGACTTAGCATATCTGATGTAGGAGGCGGTGTTGAGACATCAGCTGACTGCTAGGCAAATACGGCGGCGGTTGCTGCAACAGACTGAAGTAGCCAGCTGATTCTTCCCTTTGTCTATCTCAGACATTTTACGTGTCTTAATGCTGCATTTCATGCTTCTTAATAAACCAATGCCTAAACTGCTCGGATCTGCTGTTTAACAGAGACACAGGACAGGGATAAAAGAATAAATTTCAACTATAGCTATCATTACTATTTTATTACTTGTTTTATATTATTAATATTACAATAATAATAATTAAAATAATAATAATTATTATTATTATTTTTATTATTATTATTACTATTGATTTGCCCTTTTTTATAACAATTCAAATGAACCTATATATATATATATTTTATTTTAGAACATATTCGATACTAAGGTCCACACGTTTTTCCCCGGCTGTTGTACTTAAAAAAAAATATAAGGCATCAGGTCCATAATAGAGTCTCAGCTTAATGGACTGCGGCTTGTATATAAGTATTGTATGATTAACTTTATGTATGTTATGCTAAGCCTAATCAATCTCTCTCTCTCTCTCTCTCTCTCCTCTCTCCTCATCTCTCTCTCTCTCTCTCTCTCTCCTATCTCTCTCTCTTCTCTTTTCTCTCTCTCCTCTCTCTCTCTCTCCTCTCTCCCCTCTCTCTCTCATCTCTCTCTCTCCTCTCCTCTCTCTCTTTGTCTCCTCTCCTCTCTCTCTCTCTCTATACTCTTATATAATATAAAATATATAATATATATATAATATTTTTATATATATTAATATATATATATATATATATATATATATATATATATATATATATATATATATATGATAATATGTTTTTTGTCATTTTTCATCTCCTAGGACCTAGTATCCTGGAAGGCCAGGCTTTAGACCTAGTTAAAGATCCTTTAAAGATAAAAGACATAAAGACATGTATGATTAACTTTATGTATGTTATGCTAAGCCTAATCAATCTCTCTCTCTCTCCTCCTCTCCATCTCTCTCTCTCTGTCCTCTCTCTCTCTCTTCTCTCATCCTCTCTCTCTCTCTCTCTCCTCTCTCTCTCCTCTCTCTCTCTCTCTCTCAAAAAAAAAAAAAAAATAAAACTTTTTTCTGTATATATATATTAATATATATATATGATAATATATATATATAATATATATATAATAATATATATATATATATTAATATATATTATATATATATAATAATTGTTTTTTGTCATTTTCATCTCCTAGGACCTAGTATCCTGGAAGGCCAGGCTTTAAGACCTAGTTAAAGATCCTTAAAGATAAAAGACATAAATTATCGCCATCAGGTTATGTTATTTAGCCATACCAGCGAGAGTATTATTGGAGAGGAGAGAGAGAGAGAGAGAGAGAGAGAAAAAGAGAGAGAGAGAGAGAAGAGAGAGAGAGAGAGAAGAGAGAGAGAGAAGAGAGAGAGAGAGAGGAGAGAGAGAGAGAGAGAGAGAGAGAGAGAGAGAGAGAGAGAGAGAGAGAGAGAGAGGGAGAGAGAGAGAGAGAGGAGAGAGAGAGGAGAGAGAGAGAGAGAGAGAGAGAGAGGGGAAAAAAAAACTACACCTACAATTATCACAATCCCCTGCAGATGGCGCGTTGGTGGTCGTGTTTTGATATTTCTGTGCAACCTTAAACTCATCAAGCGTGCGCTGGGAAAGCTTGAATTCTCGGACAGACCAGATTTCCAGACCTTCACAACATACAGCCAAGGAAGCCTTCAAGGTATTGACAAGTGATTGATACACCATAATATTAATAAATATACACTTATAATAATAATACAATAATGATAAGTATATATAAATGAAATATATACTGAGTCTTCAACATATTTCATATAGTTATGGAAAGTCTATAGAGTTATTTAAGTCGCAGAGTATAGCTACACAAAGTATAGTCTTTGAACAGGATAAAATACTTTATCAAAGTTACCCCATTTTTTTTACAATAATATTTATCAGCAAATGCGGAACTCATTGATGAAACATGACTCATCTTTTGTATCATCAGGGGGCTAAATTTACAAGTTCATATGATGCAAATTCGGAATAAGTATTTCACCAGTCAAGATTTTTTATTTGACATTCGCGGGCAGGCATTCTTGCATTACCTTCCGCAGGTAACATGAATGGTCGCGAAAGTTGAAAACCTGCAAAAACCTGCTACCCCGCCTCCCTGGAAAACTACCCCTGGACCCCTCATATCCTTATATAACTAAAGATATAATTATCCAAAAGCTGTAAAACTTTTAAATACCAAAGTACAATATTATTTCACAATATAGTAAAGTAAAATACCCACGAGATGCAGACATTATAGTGGTTACTGTTAGACTAAGGCGGAGCAGTGGGCGGGCGCGCATGTGCGGAGGTGCATTGTGCGAATTTGTGCAGATTGTGCACACGTACACGCAGACGCACACGAGACTGCTTTTCCCCCAAACGGCATCAAACACGGCACCAAGGAAGCTAGAAAACGTGTATCTAGCTTCCTTGCATGGGACTGAAGCGTAAAAGGTATACACACACCCAGTTCCTGGAGTGAATACGTTTTTTTTTATCGGGAGGATTCTGTCTGAAAATCCGTGAAAATGTACCAGTTTTGACAGCATATTTGTATGTCTTTAAACCATTGCTGTCGATCTGTATGCGTATTTATGAACGTGTCCTTGTCTTATTTTATTCTTTATATATGTTGGTTTCATGTCTGGCTCAATATAAAGAGGTAGGAGACATTTTAATTCAGGTCAGTTATGCAGCAAGTGAATAATAGGCCAACCCACTGGTTATCTCCTGCCGCACGGCGGCGCGTCGATCACACGCGCACCACAGGGCAACCCAGAGTTAGGTATCTTGTTGTAGAGCAGGGGTGGGGGACCATTTTACTATCAAGGGCCATTTGGATATTCATGACATCATTCGCGGGACATAAAAACTATCAAATAAAAAATCAGCCTGCTTTTTTTGCCGACGAGAACCATGCGTGAATTATACGTGTCTGTCCCGTTATCTATGTGTCTTATCCGTCACGTAATGGACATGCTTGTCCCTTAAAATTTACTTTATAAGTATTATGCATGCACTTTATAACGATTTATGTTGGTATTGAAAAAAAATTCCTAGATTTATTGGATTTCGAGTCTCGTCTGCATGTGGTTGCCTTGGCAAGGACTGACCAAATGGTTTTGCGGGCCTTATACGGCCCGCGGGCCGGACGTTCCCCACCCCCTGTTGTAGAGGGTCTTTGGTGACACAACGAGACCGCGTGATTAGCCCCCACATTATCATATCTATTAGCTTAAGGGACCCAGGGCCCTCCCCACCAATTATAATTTATCAAAACCACGAGAGTTAAAACGCGAATGTTTAGGGTCAACCTATAAATAAAATTTAAGTATAATGTGGCTATACCACTTTTCCCTTTATAGAATAAGGGGATGCCTTACATACTCATATGCAATAGATCCACAATGCATCAAAACTTTGCATGTTTAACTGTGATACTATCTGCGTCCGCTTCCTCTTCCACATGACTATTACGTAAAGCTATAAACTGACGCCACAACATTGTGATCTGTGAAAATCATAAATTTTGGTCTTTAAATTTAGCTTTTTGAATCTGCAAATAATGTATGTGCTTAAAAAGATTTATTTTTTAATTATCACAAGTAACTCACCAAGTAAAAAATGCAACAAAAAGCGCGCTTAGTTGCCAGTTCCCTATTCAGCCGACAGTAAAGATTGTAGAAAAAACGATTGTCTAATTTAGTCGGGAAGTGTCCTTGACACCATCATCTCGGAAATATTTAAGCCGTAGGATAGTTTGAAAAATATGAAACATGAAAAGAGTTCCAGATGACAGTAAAATGGATGACAGGGTGAAAACTACTGGTTAACTCTTAATTAGGAAGATGGACAGAATAAGGGATGATATGAGTAAGAAAGGTCTTGTATCAGCGAGGGGGAGCGTAGGGGGGAGGCACATGCAGTTAGCAAGTTCAGCAAGAACATTGAGGCATAAAACTAACGTAGAAGATGGCTGAAGAAAAATGCATTTGCCGGTTACAAAGACTGAAGACAGATCGTGTCAGAGGAGGGAAGTTGATGAGACGAAAATATTTTAGATTCTACCGCGTTTACGAGAGCGGTAATGAGTAGATCCCCCCCAAACAGGAAAAACAAACTCCATACATGGGCAAATAAGGCCCCTGTACAGAGCTAGCAACTGTAGCGAGAAAAAAAAATGGACGACGGACTGACAGGACACCTAACTCTTAAAACCTCTTTTAGCAAGAGATGAGTTTTTTGAGATTTCCAGTGTTTTCAGATTTTCAAGTAAAGGAAAATTATAATAAAAATTTTTTTTTAGAAAAGGGATTACGAATGAGTGTCAAGATGAGGAGGAAATAGTTATTTTTCAAAGGTTTTGTCGATTAAAGAGTGAATAAAATTGATTGTTGAGGGCATGGAACACAGAAAGGATTGCGTCTGGGCCACAATACAAAAATGTAAAATGTAATCAAAATTTAGCGCTCGTGCATGTCCCATGAGTCACTTATTTTTCACTGTTGAAAAATGGAGCCGTAGAATTATCACGCATATGATAGTGGAGAGACATTGCGTTTGACCTAAAATATCATTAATGATTTTAGAAAGAAGAGTGGTTGATAGGACAAAACCCTGAGGGAACTACACTTTTGATAGCCATAGGGAAGACAATAACAGTCTACAAGCAGATGCAATATAACGGTTAGAAAGGAAAATTAAGATTTTAGATGCAGAGAGAGGGATAGAAATTCGATGAGAGTATTTATAATTTGAAGATTTTGCCAGACTTATGCCAAGGGCGACAGCAACGACTTCAAACGAAACTGCCTAAGGAGATGACAAGATTCAGTTAGGAAAGCTAGAAGATCACCAGAGATACAATTAATGGTTCTAAATTCTGAATGTGGGCAGGTGACCAGTGGGGGTTCCACAAGGGTCTGTTTTGGGTCCATTCTATTTTTTTATGTTACAAATCCACGACTTGGGTAGTGGTGGATTAGGAGTGATATCAGCAAGTTTGCGGATTATAATACGGTAAGTAGGATTATTGGATCACAGTCTGTATTGAAAACATATTGCAGGGAAACTTAGGTAAACTTCATGAGTGGATAGTTAGATGTCAAATGGAATTTAATATTGCTAAGTGCAGTCGTTATGAATGTTGGAGAAAAAACCCTGGTAATAGATACACCATACGCATGTATCGCTGAAAAGGATCAGAAGGTGTGAAATATCTGAAGAGTGAGGGTGAGCTCCGACCGGTCCGACCTAGGAACAATGTATTGAGTCTAGAAATGACCTAATATGGTGTTATAATTCCTTAACAGAAGTGGTAAAAGTAAGTGCTGAGTAACCTGAGCGGGCTGCTAAGCTGAGGTTATTCTAAATATTTTTGTCTCTAGTCAGACCTCACCTAGACTCTGTGGTACATTTTGGTCTCCATATTTACAGGATGGATATAGCCTTGTAGAAACAGTGCCGTAAGGATGACCAAAATTTTTATTCCAAGGGCTGCGTAACTTTAGTTTATATGAGAAGAGACATTAAAGCTATTAAAATTTTACGAAACCCACTCGAGAGACGCAGAGTAAGGGGCCGATCTGATAGAGGCTTTTAAATAGTATAAGGGATAATATGTAAGGAGAGGTAGTAAACGTGATTACAGCTAGTACTTTGGGTAGACACAAGAAGTAACGGATCAAGCTAGGAAAAGCGTATGATTTAGAAAAAAAAAAGTAGGGAAAAGTTGGTTCACAAATAGGGTGGTTAATGGATTGGAATGGGACTCAGTAGACCAGGTCAGTTTGTGCGGAGGTCATTGGAGGACTTTAAAAGAGGGCTAGATACATTATGGATGGGGATGAAAAGTGGATTTGGGTAGGTAGTAACAGGAAACTACCCTCGTGTAGGTCTCCGGCCTCGTGTAGTAACGTCCTTATTTTTATGTTCATTATTGTTTTATATATAATATATATATATTATATTATATATATATTATATATATTATATATTTTAAAATATATAATATATATATATATGAAAGGATTATTATATATATATATATATATATATATATAATGTGACCAAAATCTTTTCTATATTTTTACATCACAAAGGACTGGCCAAGTGGCCAAGGGCAAAACAAAAAAGAGGTGAACAACAAAGCCCGCTTAGTTGCCATCCGAATAAAGAAGACAGGCGGATATAAAAAAAGAGGGGTGGGGTGTTTAGTTCGGAGGTGACTGTTACTCTGCTCTTGAAAAAAGATTTTAAGCGTAAGAAGGTTGGGACAAATAGAACAGGAAGATAGTGTCTAGGAGTTTACCAGTGGAAAAGAGTAAAAAGATCCTGACTACCTCATTGCATTAGGATGATGGACAGAATAGGGGATGAAATGAGTAGTAAATTCTTGTTGCAGGCGAGGCCGGGCAGGGGGGGGGGGGGGGCATGTATTTAGCAAGTTCCACAGAAGGACATGAGAATGAAAATAACGGTAGAAGATAACTGTTTATTACAGTAAATATTGATCCAATCAAAGACTAATCTAATACTGGACCTTGCTACTCATTTTGGTCTATTTCCAGTGGAGGCCGTTTTGCACGATTCCTGCCATTTATCGAACATCACTCCTTTTCTGTTTCCTATGGTTTTATCAGGTATATATGATATACCGTTATCTTCGGTAATGTTTTTTCTATAATAGTCTAAATAAAAAACAGTAAAATGCAATAACGAAATGTGCAATTATGAGAGAGTTTAAGCAATATGATGAACTTAATAATCACTTTGAACTCAATCGATCATTTAATATTGTGCGAAAACAATATTTAGAATTGCTAGCGATAGAAAGAAGGCGGATTTTCATTCCTTTTCCATTGCTATATTTCGTTTTCTGATAAATGAATCAATAACCCTGCATAAATTAACCGTTAACAAAAAAATACATCATCTATCGGGATAATAACCCGATGGATGATGCTATTTATTTAGTTAACGCTAATTTATGCATTGGTTCTAATTCATTTATCAGAAAAGAAATTAGCAATGGAAAGCTTATTAAATTCCGCTTCTATTGATATGTTTGCATGTAAAAAGTCTTCACGCAAATATCAAATTGCGATGAGTTTAGTGAATCTATAATATTATCATGTTCATGCATATTTTCTTCAGAGTCTCATAATGGAATATCTTTAGTGTATTTTAACAGTTTTTTATTTGATATATGATAGAACAAACATTCACGAAGATAACAGTCTATCATTTATACTGATATTCCCTAAGTCTACTGTGATTCATGGAAGGGACCAATTTTTAACTTGGCCGATACGATTGATGATTTCTTTTTTTAGTTAACGCTAATTTAGGCATGGTGGTAATTCATTTTAATCAGAAAACGAAATAATAGCAATGGAAAGCTAATAAAAATCCGCTTCTTTCTATCACTATGAGTTAAAATTTTTGTCGGCCAAAATATTAAAATTTTTGGGCGCGAAAAGAGTTTATAAGTAGCTATTGGATGTCATTGCATATTTCTTCACTCATCAGTCATAATGGCATTTCTTTAGTGTATGTTACTGTTTTTCATTTGATATAATTAGTTAGAACAAACAGTTACGAGATAAGGCGGTTATCATATATCTGATAAACCTTAGGAGGTAAATAGGGGTGATGTGGCTAAAATGGCAGGAATCGCAAAAGACTGGCCTCCACTGGTCCATGGGGCGGGTTGGCCGGGCACGATAGCAAGTCCAGTATAGAGTAGTCTTTGATCCATAGTTAACCATCCATATTTAAACAGCTTCATGAACGAACTTGTTAGTTCAAATATAGAGTTCCCTGGAATGTGTATATCAGCCTCACTTAACAAGGATTTACAACAGACAATATGTCCCTATAACTCTCTTTTTTGTGACCTACTTGGACCTACTTTACTTTATTGAATTGTTAGCCTATTCGAGATCAAGATTATCTCCGTAGAAGTCCTTCCCTCAAGTCTCCTCTTGATCGGGGCCGCCACGCGGTCTCCATCTTTAGGCAACGGTTCCCCATGGCAAACATCCACGCGTCGCTTTGTCCTCGCGCCAATTAGAGGGACCTTTGGTATGGGGACGAGCAAAAATAGAGCTGGCCTTCAGGAGGAGGCAGCACTCCTGGTGCAAGACTTTAGGAAACCACAGGCAGAGATGAGCCTGTGATCCCTGTCCCCTTGGATGGCGGTGCTCAACGTGATATGTAAAATGGTGGCAGTAAAAGATTGGTGGGTGTGTTTATGCTAGAAGAGGTGTGATCGAATTTGCAGTGCAAATGCCATGGAATGGAATAGTGATGTGATTTTTATGTATATATGTACTGCTCAACAATCTTCTATCTGAATCGTCAGTACGGTTCCGTAAGGAAGGGCTATCCTACTGGCGATCTTCTATCTTTCCTAACTGAATCTTGAGCCATCCTCCCTTTAGGGTTTCGGTGAAACTTTTGCTGTTTTGCCCTTGAAATATCAACAGCTTTTGATAGAGTCTGGCACAGAATCTTTAATTTCCAAACTACCCTCATTCGGTTTCTATCCTTCTCTCTGTACCTTCTTTTAAGTTTCTTTTCAAACCGTGCTATTGCAGCTACTGTAGACGGTACCTTGTTTCTTTCCTAACATCTATCATAGTGGGTGATTCCCCAGTTCTGTCCTATCAGCCCACTCTCCTTTCTATATATTTCTTACTGATCTTCTACGTCCTAACTCATAAGCCTATCCACTCCTACGCTGATGATTCTACCCTTGCATTTTGCAACGTCGTTATTAGACGTCCAAACCTCACAGAACTAAGTGATTCCCGAGAGATGCCACCGACGCCTAACTTCTGATCTTTCTATTATTTCTGATTGGGGCAAAGCAAACCTTGTTTTGTTCAATGCCTCAAAAACCCAATTTCTTCACCTATCTACTCGACAAAACCTTCCAGATAACTATCCCCTCTTCTTCAATGACACTCAACTGTCTCCTTCTTCTACAATGAACATTCTAGGACTATCCTTTACTAAAAATCTGAACTGGAAATCTCACATCTCATCTCTTGCTAAAAGAGCTTCTAAGAAGTTAGGTGTGCTGTGGCGTCTGCGTCCTTTTTTTTCTCCCTCCCAATTGCTTGCTCTCTACAGGGGCCTTATCCGCCCATGTATGGAGTATGTCTCACATGTTTGGGGAGGATCCACTCATACAGCTCTCCTAAACAGGGTTGAGTCAAAAGCTTTGCGTCTCATCATCTCCTCTCCTCTGACTGACTGTCTTCAATCTTTAAATCACCGCCGCAATGTTGCTTCTCTTGCTCTCTTCTACCGTTATTTTCATGCTCACTGCTCTTCTGAGCTTGCTAACTGCATGCCTCCCGCGGCCTCGCTGCACAAGACTTTCTACTCATTCTCATCCCTATTCTGTCCATCTTCCTAATGCAAGAGTTAATCAGTATCTTTACTCTTTCATCCCTTTCACTGGTAAACTCTGGAACTCTCTTCCTGTTTCTATTTTTCCACTTTCCTATGACTTAAATCTTTTCAAAAGAAGAGTAACAAGACACCTCCCGAACTAAATTGGCCTACCCCTTTGTTTTTATTTTATTCTCTTACTGTCTTCTTTATAGGGACTGGCAACTAAGCGGGCTTTGTTTTACCCATTTTTGTTGTGCCCTTGGCCAGTTCCCTGTGATGTAAAAAAAAAAAAAAAAAAAAGTACGATCTCCACTTTCACGAATTTCAATTTCGCGATACGATGGAAAAACACTATCTAATGATATTAACTTTTATTTTGCCACTTTAATGATAGCTCTTTTGCATGCTGAGCATATATAATAATATTACATATATATATAATATATATATATATATATAATATATATATATATATATATATATATATATATATATATATATATAATATATATATATATATATATTATATATATATATATATATATATATATATATATATATATATATATATATATATATAATATAATATATCTATATATATATATATATATATTTATATATATAATATATATTATATATATATATATATATATATATACATTTATATATAATATACTATTATATATATATATAATTATATATATATATTACATATATATATATATATATATAATATATATATATAATATATATATATATATTATATATATATATATATATATAATATATATATATATATATATATATATATATATATATATATATTATATCTGATATTTCAGGGTGACAAAGACACTCGTCATACTTGGGGTTGTTTATGCGCAACGTTTCGCCAAAGGCATTTGGCATCATCAGGCTAAAAATAGTTAAAAATTTAATATATTGCAATGCTAAAAAGCGGACATCTAAAAAATTATTTCCTAAGTAACAATAAAATATCCTATATTATCTAAAATTACTAACTAATAAATAAAATATAATTTGTACTTAACGGACCTTGGGTGTGTATGCTGTCTGAGTTGGTAGAGGACTGAATGAACACTAGTTTCGTGGGTAACATTTCAGCTTGTGTGGAGCGATCGAACCGAGAGTCGGGCAATCGAGACAGTGATAGTCATTTGAGTATATGTAGTTGGTGTGTATACTCAAATGACTATCACTGTCTCGATTGCCCGACTCTCGGTTCGATCGCTCCACACAAGCTGAAATGTTACCCACGAAACTAGTGTTCATTCAGTCCTCTACCAACTCAGACAGCATACACACCAAGGTCCGTTAAGTACAAATTATATTTTATTTATTAGTTAGTAATTTTAGATAATATAGGAATATTTTATTGTTACTTAGGAAATAATTTTTTAGATGTCCGCTTTTTAGCATTGCAATATATTAAATTTTTAACTATTTTTAGCCTGATGATGCCAAATGCCTTTGGCGAAACGTTGCGCATAAACAACCCCAAGTATGACGAGTGTCTTTGTCACCCTGAAATATCAAGATGTACTACCAACTAAGAAAATCAATATATATAATATTATATATATATATATAGTTATATATAATATTTATAAGATATTTTTTATATATGGGTATATTTTTTTGGTGAATATATTTTAAGAGTATATATAAATTTATTTAATATAAAAAATAAAATTTTTAAATAAAATTTAATAAAATAGATAATATTAAATTTATAAAATTTATATATAAAAAATATATATATTTAAAAAAATAAAAAATATTAATATGGGAATAAAAAAAAAATTTATAAAATTAATATATTAAAATAAAATAAAAAGGATATATATAAATTTTATATAAAAAAGATATAAAAAATAAATAAAATATAGATATAAAATAAAAATTTAAAATTTTATAAAAATAAAAAAGATATTTTAAATATAAGATAATATATAAAAAATAAGAAAATAAAATTAAATATATAAAAATATATATATATAAATAAAAAAGATTAACATTTTCTATATATATAATAAAGTAAAATATAAAAATATATAAAATTATATAATATAATATATATAAAAAAATTAAATTTTTATTAAAGTTTAATATCTATATATAAAATATAAAAAACATATAAAAAAATATATAAAATACATAAATTTTAACATAAATGTAAACAACCCCATATTAAAATATAAAACTTAAATATAATACAATACAAAATTTATCAAAAAAGGAAAATTAATATATTATAGTATTTTAAGAAACAAAAAAATAATTTTAAAAGTTAAAATATATAATAAATATAAAAATAAAACATAAACATTAATTAAAATTATATAAAATAGTATATATATCAATTTTTAATAGTAAAAATATATAATTCATAAAAATAACATAATAACAAAATAAATTACCCACCAAAATATTTCCAGGAATGATAATTAAAAATTAATATGGATTTTCCCTTTATTATATAAGAAAAATATAAATATATATATAAAAGGATTTATATAATATATATAAAAGGATTATATATGGGTTATATTATAAAAATATATATATTATCTAGATAATATAAAATATATACTTATATTATACAATATAATAAAATTATGGGGAATTAAATAGATATATATTATAATATATAATATATATAATAAAATATAATAAAAATAAAACAAAAATAATATAAAATAATAGATAGTTATATAAAATTTTAGATATAAAAATTTTAAAATATATAATAAATATATTTTTGTATTAATAATAATTATATATTAATATATTATATAAATATAAAATTAAAAATATTTATATATATAAAATTTATATATATATATATATATAATATAAAAATATATATCAGGAGGAGAAGAAAAACGGGCAGGAGATTTTTTGAGAAGATCTCTTTAAAAAATTTATAGCTAGTTCGGGTTTTTAATTATTTTTTTTAAAATATTTTTTTTTTGTCTTAAGAGGGGTTTTTTATTCTTTTGTAATAATTTTAGATTTTCGCCAAAGCTTTTTCTTTTTTGCTGAAATCGGGTTTTGGGGGTTTTAAAAACCCCTTCTTCAGAGCATGTGGAAAGTTTTTTCCCTCAGTTTTTAGAGGTGACCCATGATTAAGCGTGGAGTGAAGCGTTATTTTTTGATAAAAAGCCCGGGCTGCCGCGCAGCTTAGGGGCCCCCCGGGTGTTTGGGTTTAAAATAGCTTTTGCTTCCGTTGTTTTTTGGGTCTCCGTGAGTGGGCGACGCTTTTTTTGCTAAATTCCCCCTTTGTTTCTCTGTGAGAGGGGTGTTTTTTTAAGCCTTTTTTTTTCCCAGCTTGGTAGAGTTTGTAGGCGTTTGCCGGGACTTTAAAAGTTGGGGTTTGTGTCTTTTATGTAATTTGTTTTCTAAAATTTGGAATTTCCGCCCCCACATCTGAAACATTTTCAACCAATTTGTTTTTTTCTTCAAAAAAATGTTCTTTTGATGATGAGGGAGTTTTGTAATAGGGGGATTTTTGGGGGGTTTCCGGTAGTTAGGGGGCCCAAGTAAGCCCCGTCGCGACGTTTTCTTTGGGCGTCAGGCAGTGACGGCCAAAAACTGTGAATTCTCCCCCACCCTACATCGACATGACGATAACGAAAGCTATCTCAAACCGTCTACTTGCCACCAAAATTTCCCGGACCCCCCAAAAAAGTCAAGCAACCCAAAATTTTTCGTGGTTTTTAAGCTCTTTAAAATAAAGTGGGTGATGTGACGTAGTTTACAAGGAACCCAAGAAAAAAACTATAGGAGATGAGGGGAGATCAAGGAGTATATGGGAAAGTAAAAAAAAAAAAGAGGCGTTAGGAAAGGTTGGGGTTTAGGGGATGGGGTGTACGGGGTTCAACGGGTTTTGAAATGAGGTTCAGGGAGGAAGGGGGGGGGTTGGGGGGGGGGTTTGAAGGAGGGGGGGGGGGTTGGGGGCAGGGGGGGGTTTAGGGGGGGGGGGGGGTTAGGGGCCCGGAGGTTGGGAATTCGGCGAAACGGGAACAGTAATTTTAGGTTATGTAAACAGGGGTGGTAAATTTACGTGTGTGGGGGTTGGGGTGTGTGTGTGTGTGGGGTTTGTGGTGGTGGGTGGTGTGTGTGTGTGTGTGGGGTGGGTGTTTTGTGGGGCCCGTGCGTGCGTGTGTGTGTGGGTGGGGGGTTTTTCGTGTGTGTGGGTGTGTGGGGGGTTGTATGTGGGGGGCGGTGTGTATGTGCTTTGGTGTGTGTGTGTGTGTGTTTTGGTGTGTGGGGGGTGTGTGTGTGTGTGTGGTGTTGTGTGTTTTGTGTGGTGTGTAGTTTTTGGCGTGGGGCGGGGCCCGGGGTGTGTGTGTGTTTTGGGTGTGAGGTGATTAAAAACCGTATGGGGTTTAAAGGGTTTATGATTGGGGTCTCGGTTTTCACACCTCAAAAACCCCACTCACAAGTCACAAAAACTAATAACCTACCTTTAATAACTAAACCCCTTTTTTTAACCTACTCACAACACCTAAATAGCCCACTCAAAAAACAAATCATAAAAAATCATAACCCACTTACAAAAAAAACCCGAAACCCACTCAAAAACAAAATACAACAAACCATAAAACACTAACAAAACATAAACCAAACCCATAAAATGTAAA
>JACEEZ010007372.1:0-5000 GCA_016584305.1 Chionoecetes opilio | reverse complement strand
TTATATATTTTATATATATATATATTTATTTATATATATATATATTTATATATATTTATATATACGTATAAAACTAGTTGAACGTCCTTTATCCGGCATTTTGTTTTTTTTTTTGTTTTTTTACATCACAAAGGACTTGCCAAAGGGGTCCAAAAAAAAGGGGTAACACAAAGCCCGCTTAGTTGCCAGTCCCTATAAAGAAGACAGTAAGAGAATAAAATAAAAAAGTGGTATCCGGTACCAAACCCGTACCCGGGCATTTTTTCACGATGAAAAATCAGGACGTTGCAAACTAGAGGTCGAGTGCACTTTAAGGTCAGGTGAGAGAGGTCACTTCTCGCAAGATGTCACCCACGAGGAAACTCCGCCTACACGCTCGCGTGTTCTTCTTAGTCTGGATAAATAACTGATTTAAGTTGTAAATAGCTGCAATGTACAGCTTTTGCTAATAGAATTTTCTTTACAAATATATCACACACTCACGCCGGCACGATGGTTAAGTGGATAACGTGCTGGCCTGCCATTATGTGATACCCGGTTCGAATCTCACTGCCCCGAGGATTTTTCACTGACTAATTAGGGCGGTTTCTGTCCCCCATTTCACCCCATCCCCCTTTAGCAAGGGGATGGAGGGGTGTTGTACCAGCATTACCCAAAAGATCGGAATAATGAGCTCCAAGCTCGCCCCCGGGAGGGTGAAATTGGCGATCACGAGTCCGAGTTTCGTGGAAAAACCATGGGTGAATAACAACACACACACACACACACCAACAGGAGTGGGAGGATTGTCCCCATCAGTCCTGCCGAAAATTTCGAGGTCAGTACTCTTCCAGATAGAACAGAAAAGAAAATGGAAATGAAACACACCTAAAATAAAAGGAGCAAATATATGAAAGATATAGGAAATGAAGAGAAGAGGAAACAGGTGTGAGAGAGGAAAGGAGGGAGGGAAAGAGGGAGGAAGGGAAATTGCGAACGAATGAGGATTGTCCTTTTCAATAAGGGTCTAATCCCATAATTGACCAAGTACGAGATATGGCAGGCCGCAGACCACCGAAAAAGTCTACGTTTAAAAAGCTCTTTATAATTGGTTCTACTCTAAGAATAGATTCAAATGCTTTAGAAAAGGCAGGAAGTCAAAGCTATAGGGACGGTAGCTTGAAGGATTAGAACGGTCACCCTTCTTAGGAACAAGTTGAATGTTTGCAAACTTCCAGCAAGAAGGAAAGGTGGAAGTAAAATAGACAAAGACGGAAAAAATATGACAGGCAGTGTGATAGTACAGAAGCACAGTATTTGAGAATAGGTGGGACTCCGTTAGGACCGTAAAATTTATGATGATAAAGGTTAGTGGGGGGTTATAGAAAAAATAATTACAAAGAAATTTAATGACAGGCATAATAACAGAGTCAGAAGGTGGACAAGAAGGGGGAACAATCCCTTCATCATCCATAGGATAATTTTGATCAGAGGTTTGGGGCAAAGAGCTTAGCTTTAGAAAAACTTTTGAATGAGACAGCTGTGGAGCCATCTGGATGATGGCTCCACATAGGAGAGAAAGAAGAATAAAACTTGTTTTAGATGTTTTTAGATAAGTGCCATTTGTCAGAAGATTAGAGTAAAGAAGAACAAAAAAGATTTTTTACAGTTTCTATCAATGTCACCTCCGTGGTGTAGTGGCTAGCGTGCCTGGCTACGAATCTGGCGGCCTGGTTCGAATCCGGGGCCCGGGCAGGCCGGCGACCAGCCAAAACAGCTGTTCTACCTTCCTTTCAGGGTTGATAAATGGGTACCTGGGGTAACTTGGGGAAGGTAACTGTGATAACCCGGGTGTCACACTAGCCCTGTGTCCAGGGTAACGGGTCCTCACCCCCACAGGTTTTAAGAGCTAATGCACAACGGAGATGAGCACCGAATACCACGCGCAGCTTAGCGTATGCTCCCATCTTTACCTTATCGATGAAGGGAGATTTTGGGGAAGTTGAATAAATTTGGCATGATTTCGGACCCAAAAAAATATAAGGCAGAATTTCAGGAAATGGATGGTTACTGTACCCTCTGTTGAACTGCCCCTCTATCTTGGACAGCACGGTAACAAACTTGTTAAGCCAAGTTTTACGGGCTTTAGGATTAGAGAAAGTAAGTAGAAAATATCCGTCCATGCCAGAGACAATGACATGAGTAATGTAATGCGCTCTGCACAAAGATATGGGTCGCTACCGTGGAAGCAGTAATCATCCATGGAAGAACAGAAAAGTACTGCCTTAGGGTTCCAACTTAGCTGAGTTGAAATGCCAAAAAAAAAACCTCCGCTTAGGTGGGTCCAAGGCTGCAGCGGAGTGATAGGACAGGTTATGAAATATGATTGTGATCAGAGGAACCCAACAGAGCGAAAGTTTTACAGAGAAAAAAGAAGGGTTATAGGATAAGAATGTTAAGAATGTTGCATGGTCGGGTCTCCAAGGTAGAAGGCGGTAGCAGAGTGGTTAGCATCTCCGAGTGGTGTTCTCGGTGACCCCAGCTCGATCCCCGATGAGAACCAAAATCCACTTAAAATCTTTCTGCACCGTCGAGTGGCCAAAAAACATTACATGCTGCCATTAACTATACCTTCGATTGCCCAAATGCATCGGAGGACACAGGGGTGCGGCATGAGCCTCAAATCACAGGCGTCACTATAACAATACTGCCTATGCCACCACGGGCGAGGGCCAACCATCCCCAACCCTCGAGTGAGCCTCCAGGGCCTACCATCCCACCCCTGGAGCTCACGCCCACACGCGCTATAGGAACAAATGGGATAAAAAAGGAAAAAAAAAATCATGAATACGGGCAGGGTGCTGCACCAGCTGCTCTCGGTCATTAATGATAGATATTGTAGGATTGTCACCAGGCTGGTCGGGGAAGGGGGTTGATAGCCAAGGCTGGGGGTGAACATTGAAATTCCTGAGTTCTGAAAATTTATTAAAGGAAAATGAAGTGAAGATATCCTCCATTTGGATGTTAAATAGTCGAAGAATTTTATATAGTCTGAGGGATAGGTGAGATAATACAGCACAGATAAAATAATATAGTAAGAGAGTGACATTAACGTCAAGTCCAGATGGTAGAAAATTTGAAGATATAATATAAGACCGTTTGGGGACGAGAGCAAATGATGGCGTTGCATACATTAATTACGCAACAGCCAGCTTTGGATTTAAAATGAGGGTACAGAGTGCAGAGAGAACAGAAAAAGAACTGCTGACGGCAGTGCTCACAGACACCTGGATTTTGGTGGAAATAGAAAATTTGGTCTAGAGGAAGCGGTGGGATTAAAAATCGGGAAGACCGAAAGTTAGATTTAAGATCACAAATGTTGCAGAAACTTAAGAAGACAAAAGTTAGAGGACGTATCAGAAGACACAAAGACACCTCGAGTTTTCACCGTTAGATCGGTCTGGGATATTTATGGTTCAGACAGGGGCTCCGAGGTAGGGTGAGTCATAGTCATTTCAATTATTTTTTAATGAGGACAGATTATGTGTGATGTTCATTTAGTGCAGTGTGAGTAGTGAGAGATGTCTTTCGAGTGGGAGGCTACAGCTACTCTCTCGTATATTTGAGACACTAAGGATATAGACAGAGAGGACACGAGGAGTTTCATTAATAAGTCTGCAGCATCCCCTCCATCCCGTTAGGAATCTCCCCCGGGGGTTTTTCACAATGGCAGCAGGTGCCTGGATGCCTATTCAGGATTATAATTAATACATATTTACCTCATACTGGTTTTCCCCGACATAATTATGGCGTGTTTTTACTCTTGCAGACACACGCTTTGAAATGGACGACCCACGTTTTAGATTTCATTCAGTTGCTGAGGAAATGAAACCCGAGAATTTGAGGGCTCAGTGACGCTATTTAAATTTTCCCTTCATGGCTGGGCAAAGATGCGCCGGTCTGGTTGCAACAACAGTTGGGTCTTGTGACCCTGCAGAAGACTACTGAGAAATTGGGCAAACTTTGCTGAAGTGAGTGAAATCTAAATTTTAATTATATATATATATATATATATAAAATATATATAAGATAAAAATATAAAAATAATATTATATATATATATATTAATAATTTTAAATATATATATATATATATGTGTGTGTGTGTGTGTGTGTGTGTGTGTGTGTGTGTGTGTGTTGTGTGTGGGTGTGTTAACTGTTTTCATAATTTTTTTGTCAGGAATCTGTGAAGCAGCATGAAGATACACTGACCCTCTTCATCGCAGAGATCTTATCGATCAATTTCCTGATGAGCATAAGGAGGACCAGGACCCTTTATTCAAGGGAGAATTTTGTTATTGCAGTCAGAAGGTTTAACACTGGCCAGCTCTCTCTCTCTCTCTTCTCTTTCTTTCTCTTCTCTTTTCCTCTCTCTCGCTCTCTCTCTCTCTCTCTCTTCTCTCTCCTCTCTCTCTCTTTTATGGAGATGGAGTCTTTTCTTAGATAAGTTTAGATAATTTTCAGTCATCGGCAGGAGAGGACTCTGATGCTTTGGACCGACCTCTTCCCTTTGCTGGGCTGAGACCACCACCTCCACAATACTTTTGGACCATCCTGTACCTGGGAAGTACCGGGGGTGCAGGAGAGGGTGCAGCAGGAATCGACGTGTAATGCCTAAAGGAATCACCCCGCAGTACCAAGACAGAACATGAGGCTGGAGAAATAGAATAAGGGTGCAAAAGGATGATTTAAAGGAAAACACACCACACACACAAAACACACACACACACAACACACACACACACAACACACACACACACACAAAACACACACACCACACAAACACACACACACACACACACACACACACACCCAAAACACACACACACACACACACACACAAAAGATAGATAGATAGATAGTTTTATTGACCAAGCTTTTTACAAAAAATTAAAAAATATATTAATAATAGACAAAACACCCAAGTCAAAAAAAAAAAAAAATCCCACAAATTTTTAAAAA
>JACEEZ010007371.1:232500-238929 GCA_016584305.1 Chionoecetes opilio | reverse complement strand
TCTCTCTCTCTCTCTATCAAGGTTTTCTCCACCCACGGGGATTATTTTCCACCTTAAAAGGAGCACAAAAGACCTCTTAAAAGGGATTTTAAAACTACCTCAATACTCTCCCTAAACCTCATTTTTTACCCTTTCCAATATTCGGAAAATAAAAAAAAAGGATTCAACGGGAAAAGGTAATTTAAAAAAAAATGGGGAAAAAAACGGGTTAAAAAAATAGGGTGGTAAATGATTAGAATGATTCGTAGAATTTTATTGGAAAGTCTTTAGGGAGTTTTAAAAGGGAGGCTAGCTATGTTCATGGGGGGGATAAAGGGTGGATTAGGTGTGTTAAGAAACGGGAAATACCTGTGTAGGTCTCACGGCCTCTGTAGCTTCCCTTATTTCTTTTTTGTTTTCTTCCTTTTTCTTATGAGGGTTAGCGTCTCCGAGTACGTTCTGGGTGACCTGGTTCGATCCCGACAAAAAACCAAAACCTTTCTGCCCGTCCGAGGGGCCTAAGAACACCCACTCTCCCCCAACCTACTTAAATTGCGAGTGCTCGGGGGACACGGGGGGGGGGGGCCCCATACTCAAAAAAATCCGGCGTCACTATAAAAATCCTGCCTGCGCCCCCAGGGCGGGGGCCCAACCTCACATCTCAAGAAAACCCTCCGACACCATCCGAGCCCGGGTCACCCCCCTTTCCCCGGCGCTTTTGGCACAAAAAGTAAAAAAAAAAAAAATAATAATAATAAAAAAAATACGGAAAAAAAATGAAACTTAAAAAGAAATGGTGAAACTGCTTTTTTCACATATACTTTGTAGAATGTATAGCTAAATGATGAGTATATTTCAATGTCAAGAGCCGTCCGTATATTTTGAGATTTAAAAAAAATTTGAGTGGACAATTTCCAATCACCACTAGGGTGGTCGCTCAAAAAAAATTGAAGGACTATCTAGCTTCATACCCCCCATCAACCCCCAAAATCACGCATATTCCCCAACTCTATGTTAGTAGTGTTTCCGGTCAAACCTTGGCGTAGCTCCGAAAATAACCATAGAATTTTTTTTCGAAAAAAAATCCTCATTGGTTCCTAACAAAATTACCTTGAAGTTTCCCGGAAACCACCCTACCAACCTAAACCCACGAAAACCCAAACCGACGTATTCAAGAGTAAACGCGACATACTCTTCCAGAAAACGGGAATTTGCCTCCAGCTCCCCTACAACCCCTCGTCACCCCTCAGCTCTCTCAAGGCCTCACACACACACCCTGCAGACCCATACACACTCCCCCTCACCCCTACACACACCCCAGCACCCCTACACACTCCTCCTCACTCCTCAACTCTCTCAAGGCCTCACACACCCCCTGCAGACCCATACAAGGCCGTCAGTTCCGCCTCGTCAAGTCTGGGGGGAATAAAGGACCGTCTAGACATTTTCCTCTCCTCGCCCTGGTCTCCCGAGCGTGTCACGAGAGCTGGACACAAACGACGCGACTTTGTTGTTATATACTGTAGGAGCTTCTTCTTCCGCCCTCTCTTGGCGGTAAATAGGCGTGAAAAGTACCTTGTTGGGCTATGGGCTATTTTTCTTTTATATATACTGTAGGAGCCTCTTCTTCCACCCTCTCTCGGTGGTAAATAGGCGTGAAAAGTAGCTTGTTCGGCGTTTTTTCTTCTTGATATTTATGTATTTTTCTATTCTTGGATTCCTGGATGGTATTTATTCTTCTTCTTAGAATTATATTTTATTCTTTTATTCTTGGATTCTTTGATATAATTTTTTCTTCTTTCGATTTATATTTTATTCTTTTATTCTTTTATTCTTGGATTCCTGGATGGATTCTTTTCTTTTGTGGATAAAAAAAAACACCCAAAAAATGTGAAAAGATGAAGTTCAAACATGGGCTTACGTTTGAGGATTATCTTACCCTAAATATAAGTATGTATGTACGCAATATAGTACGCTTAATGCATTCATATTTACATGGAAGGTGAATGTTGTGTTTCTTGTTCGCGAGTTGAGTTTTTCTGGCAATGAGAGAGAGACAGTTAGCGAGACAGTTAGGTTGACGACGAGACGAGACAGTTAGGGGAGACGAGACGAGCGAGACAGTTAGGTTGACGACGAGACGAGACAGTTAGGGGAGACGAGACGAGCGAGACAGTTAGGTTGACGACGAGACGAGACAGTTAGGGGAGACGAGACGAGCGAGACAGTTAGGTTGACGACGAGACGAGACAGTTAGGGGAGACGAGACGAGCGAGACAGTTAGGGGAGACGAGACGAGCGAGACAGTTAGGTTGACGACGAGACGAGACAGTTAGGGGAGACGAGACGAGCGAGACAATTAGGTTGTTGTGGTGAGAAAATACGATTAATTACTGAGACTAAATTGATATATGGATTCGCGTATTTAGGTAGACAGAACTATTAAATTCTATATAAACATAACTGTACATACTTGCATTAAATGTCCCAGGTTCCTCCACCAACACCACCACCACCGCCGTTTCCATCAATACCTTAACTTACAATACTCTCAGCAACACGGAAGGAGATTACATGAAACACAATATTACAAGAAACACAATATTACAAGAAACAGAATATTACAAGAAATACAATATTACAAGAAACACAATATTACAAGAACACAAGAGAAGGAGAAGGGGATGAGGCATAACACAGGAATACAAAGGATACCAAACACTGAACAAGCAGCCATTCAGTAACACAATCACACATGTATTAATTTTCGATAAACTCTAACATCCATGCGTGCCAGAATCTTACCATATATAAGACAGGAATATAAAGGATACCACATAACAAGCAATCATTAACTCCTTAACCCCTTTGCTATAAAAAAATGTATGTTGTCGAGCCATAAAATCACGAAAAGTCACTGAATATACCAAATTAGTTAGTCGACAAGGATACTAAACAGGTCAAATCTATAAAATATTACTTATATTCACTAAAAATCGTCTAGTGGTAGTCATATTATAATGGAAATGACGTTCTGGGTCTCAAGGGGTTAACCAGCACAATCTCTTATTTGTATTAATTTTCTATAAACTCTAACATTCATGCGTGCCAGAATCTGACCATATTCATTAGCATTACTTACACACAGGAATACAAGGATACCAAACACATAACAAGCAATCATTCAGCAACATTCTCCATTCTCCAACATTCTTCAGTCTCCCATTTGTATACATTTTCGGTAAACTCTTAACATTCATGCGTCCCAGAAGCTTACCTTTCCTCATTCATTAAGCAGCATAGTCTCCCATTTGTATTAATTTTCGGTAAACTCTAACATTCAACATTCATGCGTGCCAGAATCTTACCTTTCCTCATTCATTCAGCAACACAATCTCCCATTTGTATTAAATTTCGGTAAACTCTCACATTCATGCGTGCCAGAATCTTACCTTTCATCGCGTGCCTGTTGGTGCTAGCGGCCGCGAAGACCATAGCCGGCGCGCCCTCGAACGACTCAGACGGGGAGGAGGGCAGCGGGTATACAGTCGTGCCCGTGGACGTGACCAACGAGGTGTGCACGAAGGGCCTGCCAGAGGACGAGTGCATGATGCGGGTGTCAGGCAGGGGCGAAAAGGAGAAGATTTATCTGCCCATGGTGGAGGCTTACGCGACCATGGGCTTCACGATCCTGCAAGAGCGTCCCAAAAGTATGAAGGGGTGTTTCCAGATTTGCTGTCACGGCTCAGTCTTCTACCTGGTGATGGGGAAACTGTGGTGAGGGGCTGACTATTCTAGACGCTCCTTTGTGGCGGGAAAAAGACCCCCCCAAAAAGAAGAAAATCTCAGGGGATTAATACACACTTAAACACGTGAGGAACATTCTTAAGCCCATCAGATAGGAGTGCACCCTCTCAGATCAGTCCCCTCACCCTCCCCCCCCCCCCCCTAACACCTCTCGTTATCTTCAATACCATTACTTTTATTCTCATTTCTTGTGTTCCATTATATTATATTGTACAACTTAATGAAAATAGTATTGTGTATCAGATTAGGTTAGGTTAGGTTTAGTTAGGTTAGTTAGGTTAGGTTAGGTTAGGTTAGGTTATAGTTATTTTTTGAGAAATACGTACTTCAATTTTTTACCGTTGGCCAGTTTCTTGTATTGTCAAAAAAAAAAAATAATAATAATAATAAAAATTTGCTCTTAGCCAGTCTCTTGTAAAAAAAAAAAAAAAAAAGAGATAAATGATATATATATATATAATAAGGAAAGCTCAGGTAGATTCCTCGGTGCGAAAACTTTTGACACACCTGCACTACCTTATAACATACCGTCACCGTCGCTGCCCAGGTAACGACAAGACCCGAGTGACACGTAGCAAGTATTTTATTTTATTATTACATATATATACTTTTTTCATCACAAAGGACTGGCCAAGGACACAAAAAAATAAAGAAGCAACAAGAAGTGAAGGTGGGAGGGAAATAAGAAATGAAAAGGGGGATGAGAAAAAACACAGGATTACAAAGGATACCAAACACTTAACAAACAGCATCAAATATCATGGTTAAATTAAGTTGTTTGAATACACGGAAAAGATTTGGAGGTAGAGGGTGAATAGGAGGACAGGAGCAGTGTAGCCTTTGATGATATAGGGTATAAGTAATAAATAATAGTGAGGCGAAGGTATACATGGCCTGTTATCATCACCGTCATCATCATTACACGTCCCTCCTTTGTCTGTCACGCACATAATAGATTAAGGAAAGTTATCGCAATGAGTAAGCAAGGTGACGCTTTTACCTACACGCCATATACCCCCCTCTCTCTCTCTCTCTCTCTCTCTCTCTCTCTCTCTCTCTCTCTCTCTCTCTCTCCTCTCTCTTCCTCTCTCTCTCTCTCTGGTAACTTTCTATTCACGCTTTCATCATCGACTTTTGCAACATTTTTTCACATCAACCTTATATTTTTCACAACAACACTTAAACTTACACGCTATATACTCTCTCTCTCTCTCTCTCTCTCTCTCTCTCTCTCTCTCTCTGTCTCTCTCTCTCTCTCTCTCTCTCTCTCTCTCTCTCTCTCTCTCTTTCTCTCTCTCTCCAAGCAAGCCAGTAGTAAGTGCATGAATATATATTTTTTCTTTCTTTTTCCATTGTAGGGGAACATAACGACAGGACGGGATGCAATGGTGTGGGAAAGGGAACTGTGATGAAAGATATACACACTCCAATCAGTTATATGTCCCCTTCTCTCTCTCTCTCTCTCTCTCTCTCTCTCTCTCTCTCTCTCTCTCTCTCTCTCTCTCTCTCTCTCTCTCTCTCTCTCTCTCTCTCTCTCTCTCTCTCTCTCTCTCCTTCCATTTCCCTTCATTCAGTGTTATTTCACAAACTACCTTCATTTATGTTTCGTCTTTCATCTAGAATGGGTTCATTTCCTCCTAACTCTCTCTCTCTCTCTCTCTCTCTCTCTCTCTCTCCTCTCTCTCTCTCTCTCTCTCTCTCTCTCTCCTCTCTCTCTCTCTCTCTCTCTCTCTCTCTCCTGTACCTTTCTCTCTCTCTCTCTCTCTCTCTCTCTCTCTCTCTCTCTCTCTCTCTCTCTCTCTCCTCTCTCTCTCTCTCTCTCTCTCTCTCCTCTCTCTCTCTCTCTCTCTCTCTCTCTCTCTCTCTCTCTCTCTCTCTCTCTCTCTCTCTCCTGTACCTTTCTCTTATATGAATTTCACTTTCTTTCTTTCAAATTATTTTCTTCAACACTTTATTACATCTTACACATACAATTATTTTCTTTCCTATTTATTTTCCTCCTAGACATACATTTTTCCACCATAAATTAATCCCTATTCTGCTTTACTTTCTCCTTTCCATCTTTCTCTTCTTCATCACGTATTACCTTCCATATATTCTACCTTCTAAATTCTACTTATAAATAACTTTCCTTTCCCTCGTAAAACCTTCTCTTTTTTTCTACTTTTCTCTTCATTTTCATTTTTCTCTCTACTTTAACTAAACATTCTCTCCACCGCCAATTGTTATGTCATTCCTGCAATCTTCTAATGAATTCTTTCGTATCTCATATTTTGTTCTTAATGCTAATATGACTGAAACAAAGATATCCGTACTTCCACTAATGCACAGCCAAATACTCTCCCGGGAGTCACACACGCGGGGTTTTTAAGCAGTGGGAAGTGGGATGCTCCGTTAAGGGTCTGAGTCTTTTAGTCGCAGGGATTTAAGCGGGAAAGAGTTTGATGCTGTTAAAGTCGCTCTGGTGTGCCCCAAGGCGGATTTGAGGTCCCTTGGTAATCTACATTCGTGATTCACTTAAGCGAGGGAGCTAATGGTTTGATGTGTATATGCATAATTATATGTATATGTCAAGTGCACACACACACACACACACACACACACACACACACACACACACACACACACACACACACACACACA
>JACEEZ010007371.1:220000-222500 GCA_016584305.1 Chionoecetes opilio | reverse complement strand
AGAGAGGAGGGAGAGGAGAGAGAGAGAAGAGAGAGAGAACGAAGAGAGAGAAGGAGAGATAGAGAGAGAGAGAGAAAGAGAATGGAGCAGAGAAGAAAAGAGAGGAGAGAGAGAGAGAGAGAGAGAGAGGAGAGAGAGAGAGAGAGAAGAGAGAGAGAGAGAGAGAGAGAGAGAGAGAGAGAGAGAGAGAGAGAGAGAGAGGATATTCACACGGTAGCGTCCAGGACACGAAGGATGAATAGATTTTCAATAAATTGCCTGGAAAACGAGATAGCCGCCTGGAATCCTGAATTTACGTCCACGATTTTTTGGGTCATATTTACGCATATTTCTAGCCTTTATTTTTCAGCTTAAAGTGCAAATCATCAAAGAATGTGTTTTTTTTTCCTTTTTCGGGGAATTTGTCGAAGATTGGAATACGTTGATTTTCGTAGTCTTTATTTTTTATTTTATTTTTTTTTTTTTGTCAATGGTTTGTTAATGTTTTTTTGTGTCTGTTTTTTTTTTTTTTTTTCCTTGATTTTTTTTTTGTCTTGGTTTTTTTTTTTGTCTTGGTTTTTTTTTTTTTCTCCTGGCTTTTTTTTTTGTCTTTTTTTTTGTCTTGGCTTTTTTTTTTTTTTTTTTTTTTTGTCTTGATTTTTTTTTTTTTTTGTCTTGATTATTTTTTTTTTTGTTTTTTTTTTTTTTTCTTTGTTTTTTTTTTTTTTTTTTTTTTTTTTTCCTGGTTTATTATTTTTTTTCTTGTTTGTTTTTTGTCTTAGTTTTTTGTTGAAAATATAATTCGTTTATTTTTCTTTCTCTCCCTCTTCTGCCTTTATCTGTCACTCAGTTATGGAGTCCCTTAATTCCCTAAACCCATTTTAACCTCCTTATCTAACCCTTAACCCCTTGAGACCCAGAACGTAATTTCCATTGTAATTTGGGTACCATTAGACGATTTGTAGTGAATCTATGCAATATTTTATAGACATGACCTGTTTAGTATCCTTGTCGACTAACTATTTTGGTATCTTCAGTGACTTTTCGTAATTATATGGCTCGAAAACACACACTTTTTTATAGCAAAGGAAAGATCTGGGTGTGAAGGGGTTAATTAAGACCTGCTATAGGCCTACACTATCCTATCCCTCCATTACCGTCCATTTCCCTTCCTTTCCTCTTTACCGTCCACTTCCCCTCCCTTCCTTTCCCTTTTCCCGTCCACTTCCCTTCCTTTCCCCTTTACCGTCCACTTCCCTTCCTTTCCTCTTTCCCGTCCCCTTCCCCTCCCTTCCTTTCCCCTTTACCGTCCCCTTCCCTTCCTTCCTTTCCCCTTTACCGTCCCCTTCCCTTCCTTTCCCCTTTCCCGTCTCCTTCCCCTTCCTTCCTTTCCCCTTTACCGTCCACTTCTCTTCCTTTCCCATTTCCCTTCCCCTCTTACTTTCCCTTTTTCCGTAACCCTTAACACGCTCTTGCCTTCAATTTCCTTTCCGTTAGGAGTTTAATCGCTCCTCTCACTCCTCTCCCATTCTGCTTCCTGTTCCTTGTCACTTTCCCACTGCCTCGCGACGCCCTTAGGCAGATAAGAGCCTCGTGCCCTATATAGCAAGCCACTTAACTAATGCTTCGTCACCGCCTCTAGAATTGCAACCTCGATGTGGTAAAAGTGATGTAAATAGGATGGTTGAAAAATTGCTGAAATGGATGATTGAAAGGAAGGATGGTTGAAAAATTACTTAAAATTTTAGGATGGTTGAAAAATGACTTAATAGGATGGTTGAAAAAATACTTAAAAGGATGGTTGAAAAAAAGGATGGTTGAAAAATTACTTAAAAGGATGGATTGAAAAAAAGGATGGTTGAAAAATTACTTAAAAGGATGATTGAAAAAAAAAGGTGGTTGAAAAATTACTTAAATGGATGATTGAAAAAAAAAGATGGTTGAAAAATTACTTAAATGGATGATTGAAAAAAAAAGATGGTTGAAAAATTACTTAAAAAGATGGTTGAAAAATTACTTAAAAGGATGGTTGAAAAATTGATTAAAATTGATTATAAGGATAGTATAAAAAATTGGATGGTTGAAAAAGTTATTAAAAGGATGAGTGATTTTTTTTTGGTGTGATTTTGAAAAGGATATTTGTGTGATTTTTTTTCTCTCTCTAATTTACTAAGTGTTATTTTCAAGGTTCTTTGTAATTTTTTTTGTTTTCTCTCTCTCTCTCTCTCTCTCTCTCTCTCTCTCTCTCTCTCTCTCTCTCTCTCTCTCTCTCTCTCTCTCTCTCTCTCTCTCTCTCTCTCTCTCTCTCTCTCTCTTCTTTGCCAACTTAATCCTTTCTACCCTTGTCTTCATTCAGCCGACTTGTCTTCCTTAATTTTCTTCCCTCCTCCTCCTCCTCCTCCTCCTCCTTGTCTTCCTCCCTCCTCCTCCTCCTCCCTCCTCCCTATCCTCCTCCTCCTTCTCCTTCTCCTCCTCCTCCTCCCTCCTCCTCCTCCTCCTCCTCCTCCTCCTCAGTCAGCTT
>JACEEZ010007371.1:202500-215000 GCA_016584305.1 Chionoecetes opilio | reverse complement strand
ACCTCTGTATTACTTGTTGTTATTATTACCACTGGCACCTCTGTATTACTTGTTGTTATTATTACCACTGGCACCTCTGTATTACTTGTTGTTATTATTACCACTGGCACCTCTGTATTACTTGTCGTTACTATTACCACTGGCACGAATGTTACTCGCTATGTTAATGTTATTATCTTTAAATGCTAAACAAAAGTAATAAATTTAGCACTTTATAATTTCTGAGTTTAAATTCACGTAAAATATAGACAAAACACACCTCTATGTCTTTAAATACGATGTGTGATAATTGAGTGCATTCATAAACGTGTAAAATAAGTTTGAGATAATAAGATATAAATAAAACATCCTATATAAGATGTAAGTAAATATAAGATGAAATATAAAGATGTAATGGTAAGATGGGAGATAATAAGGAGAGGTGTCAGAAACGTCAGTCGTCCGGAGAACCATGTGGCTTGTTGTAATAGTTGTGGTTCTGGGAAATGTACACAAGGGTTATCATGTTTAGAGGTGATTACGTTGAGAGAGAGAGAGAGAGAGAGAGAGAGAGAGAGAGAGAGAGAGAGAGAGAGAGAGAGAGAGAGAGAGAGAGAGAGAGAGAGAGAGAGAGAGAGAGAGAGAGAGAGAGAGCGAGAGAGAGAGAGAGAGAGAGAGAGAGAGAGAGAGAGAGAGAGAGAGAGAGAGAGAGAGAGAGAGAGAGAGAGAGAGAATAAACTAGATCAATAGGGAACGCATGTTGAATTAAGACAAACTGACTCAAAAACTGACATTTAACGAGAGGGTCCGTTTGTATGTATGTGTGTGTGTGTGTGTGTGTGTGTGTGTGTGTGTGTGTGTGTGTGTGTGTGTGTGTGTGTGTGGTGTGTGTGTGTGTGTGAGTACTTTTCCCCCTCATTTGCTTCCTCATTCATTCCCCCTCCCCCTTTCCCTTCATTTTCATTCAGTCTCCATCCTCCTCCCCCCTCCTCCCCCTCCTCTTCCCCTTCCTCCTCCTCCTCCTCCTCCTCTCTACTTATCTCCCTCCCTCCCTCTCTCCTTTTGCTCTATAATCCGATTAAATATTCAAAAGATGGAGTCCCTTACGTTTAAATGGACCAAACCCTCGCCAAGTGCCCCGTAAACACACACACACACACACACACACCACACACACACACACACCACACACACCACACACAACACACCACACACACACACACACCACACATCAAAATTTTTTTCTCTGAATGGTGGCAGTATAGAAGTAGTGTAGTAGTAGTATTTTTTTTTTTCTACGTTAGCTAAGCCCCTGTAGGTATTTTTTTTATAGTATAGTAGTATAGTATAGTATATATATAGTGTAGTAGTATATATGGTTGGGGGTGGGGTTCGAGTAGTAGTAATTTTAGTAGTATATTTTATAGTATTAGTAGTAGTAGTAGTAGTAATAGTAGTAGTAGTAAGTTGGGGGGTGGTGGTGGGGGTTCAAATAGTATAGTAGTAGTAGTAGTAGTAGTAGTAGTATTAGTATAGTAGTATAGTATATAGTAGTGTTGGCAACAAAAATTTTTTATTCTGCTCCCTTCCCTTTTAGGGTAGAGGGGGAGGAGGGGGGGGAGGAGGAGGGGAGGAGAAGGAGGAGGAAGGAGGAGGAGGAAGGAGAGGAGGAGGGGAAAGATAAAAGGACAAAAGGGAAGGAGGAAGAAGGAAAGGGGGGGAGGAGGGAAGGGGAAGCAAAGAAAGAAGGAAATAAAAAGTGGGAGAAAGAAGAAGGGGAAAAGGGAAAAAAAGGGAAAGGAAAAAAGGGAAAAGAAGAGGAGAAAAAAAGAAGAGAAGAAAAAAAGAAGAAAGAAAAGAAGGAGAAAAAAGAAGAGGGAAAAGAAGAAAAGGGGAAAGAAAAAAAAAAGAAGGAAAAGAAGAAGAAAAAAAAAAGGGAAAAAAAAGAAGATAAAAAAGAAGGGGAAAAAAAAGGAAAAAATAAGAAAAGGGGAAAAGAAAAAATAAAAAAGAAGGGGGAAAAAAAAGGGGAAAATAAGAAGGAGAAAAGAAAAGAAAAAAAGAAGGAAAAAGAAGAGAAAAAAAGAAGAGGAGAAAAGAAAAGATAAAAAAGGGAAAAAAAGATAAAAAAGAGGGGAAAGAAAGAAAAAAAGAAGGAGAAAAAAAAGATAAAAAGAAAGGAGAAAAAAAGGGGAAAAAAAAGAGGAGAAAAAAAAAAGAGGAAAAATTCAGAACCACGTTTTCATGAAACATATAAAAAGATTAGATCAAGAATACTCTCTCTCTCTCCTCTCCTCCCTCTTCCCTCTCTCCTCTCTCCCCTCTCCTCTCTCTCTCTTCTCCTCTCTCTCCTCTTTTCTTTTTCTTCTTCTCTCTCTCTCTCTTCCTCTCTCTCTCTCTTCCTTTTCTCTCTCTCGTCTCTCTCTCGCTTTTGTGTTTATTTTCCTTCTGAAATTCCCCCATCCCTTTTGCATGTTTTGGGGAGGAAGAGAGAGAGAAGAGGAAGGAGAGAGAAGGAGAGAGAGAGAAAAAGGAAAAGAGAGAGAAAGAGAGAGAGAGGAAAGAAAGAGAGAAAGTTTTATTTTATGATTTCACTCCCTCTTTCGCCTCATAAACTAAGTGATATAATAACACATTCTTTTCCTTGTTCGCGTGTAACAGTTGAAGGAAGAAAGCGCTTGAATAGTAATTAAACCCCTCTCTCTCTCTCCTCTCCCTCTTTCCTCCCCTCTTTCTCTCCTCCTTCTCTCCTCTCCTCTCTCCTCCTCCTCTCTTCTCTCTCCTCTCTCTCTCCCCTCTTCTCCTCTCTCTCCTCTCTCTTCCCCTCTCAAGGTGAAGTATCAAAATTTTGTCCCAGAATGGAAAAAATTTGGGGCTTTGTTAGCCGAGAGAGGTGAAAACAAAACTGCAACATAAAATCAACAAAAAACCCAGCGAACATCAAAATTTTCCTCAATCAGTGTTTTTTTAAAGTTCTTGAAAGTCATTTTATCTCTCACAACACAGTGTTACTATGGACCTCAAAAACTTTTTTTTTTTGGTGTTGTTTAAGCATTAGTAATGTTTTTGGGGTTGTGTGGTGGTGTGTGTGGTGTGTTGTGGTGTGGTTGTGTGGTTGTAGTTTGGACAACACACACACACAACACACGAAAGAAACACAAAAAGCAGTTTAAGTGAATAAAGGGTCAGTGGTCTACCTGGCATCATAATTTATCAACAAAATCGTTATGCAGTAACTACAATATATTTAAGCAGATTTATGGTATGGAGGTGTACTCTCGTCAAACTACCGAAAAGTATTCGCATCCAGGTAACTAGATTCAGAACAAGCAACAATAGACTACCAATAAATGTTGGTAGATACGCAGGTGTAAACAGAGAAGATCGTCTTTGTAGCAAGTGTATTGCTAATGTTGTAGGAGATGAATTTCATGTCCTATTCGAATGTACTAACGAGGAAATTGTAAGGCTGCGGGATATGTATATCCAGAAATACTACACAATTAGGCCAACGCATTTTAAGTATGTTGCGTTAATGCAAAGTACCAGTGTGAATGTTTTGAAGAACTTGTCATTATTCATCAGATCAATTTTGAGCATGTTTAGATAAACTAACAAGTATATCTGATTATTAGTTATCTTTATTTATATTTTTCTATGTGTCACTTAGTTTTGGAAATTGACAATTGGATTCCTCCTAACTTTTAGTTTACGTAGTACTTATCTGTATGTGCATGTACATATGCACACTTATCTTATTGGTATCGTTTGAAATGTCCTGCCAAATGTATTGTATCTTGTAGGAGCTGTGCTCCATACTTTATTTATAAAGTCTGAGCAATAATAAATTTTATTCTATTCTATTCTATTCTATTCTATTCTATTCTATTCTATTCTATTCTATTCTATTCTATTCTATTCTATTCTATTCTATTCTATTCTATTCTATTCTATTCTATTCTATTCACACACACACACACACACACACACACACACACACACACACACACACACACACACACACACACACACACACACACACACACACACCACACACAACACACACACACACCACACACACACACACACACACACAACACACACACACACACACACACACACACACACACACACACACACCACACACACACACACACACACACACACACACACACACACACACACACACACACACACACACACACACACACACACACAACAACACACACACAACACACACACACACACACACACACACACACACACACACACACACACACACAACACACACACACACACACAACACACACACACACACACACACACACACACACACACACACAACACACACCACACACACACACACACACACACACACACACACACACACACACACACACACACACACACACACACACACACACACACACACACACACACACACACACACCACACACACACACACACACACACACAACACACACACACCACACACACACACCACACACACACACACACACACACACACACACACACACACACACACAACACCACACACACCACACACACACACCACAACACACACACACACACACCACACACACACACACACACACACACACACACACACACCACACACACACACACACACAACACACACACACACACACCACACACACACACACACACACACACACACACACACCACACACACACACACACAACACACACCACACACACACACACACACACACACACACACACACACACACACACAACCACACACACACACACACACACACACCACACACACACACCCACACACACACACACACACAACACAACACACGACACAACACCCTTTACGGTGCCATTAATATTTTTCTGAGAAGTGTACAGTTTTAATGCGAAAATGTAACCAACTTTAAGCTCTCTTCTCTCTCTCCTCTCTCTCACTTCATTAATCTGGCAATCCTTTCTATGCAACCTGCATGGGGGTGCGCCCTTTGTCTATTTTGTACCCTTAATTATATATGTATTATGTATAATGTGTACATTATCACAATAAACGTTTTGATCTGATCTGATCTTCATTACTTTATGTAGGAAGTGATATGTGTAGAAAAAAACGGTGAGTTAAGAGGAAGAAGAAGAGGAGGAGGAGGAGGAGGAGGAGGAGGAGAGGAGGAGGAGAGGGAGGAGGAGGAGGAGGAGGAGGAGGAGGAGGAGGAGGGGAGGGGGGGGGGAGGGGGAGGGGAGGGAGAGGGAGGAGGAGGAGGGAGGAGGAAGGAGGAGGAGGGAGGAGGAGGAGGAGGAGGAGAGGAGGAGGAGGAGGAGGAGGAGGAGAAGGAATAAATTGAGTAGTAGATGATGGAGTTTGTAGAGGCCGAAGGTGAAGGAAGAGGAGGAGGAGGAGGAGGAGGAGGAGGAGGAGGAGGAGGAGGAGGAGGAGGAGGAGGAGGAGGAATACATAGGAATACATAGGAATAACAGATACCAGGAGACCTATTGGTCTATAACGAGGGTATCTGCTGAACTACATACTACTAACCATCAAATTACATCTAAGATAAGTTAGAATAGACTACCATGTCCCTAAAGAAGATAGGAACATGGAAGTTTCGTAGTGAAGAATGATAGGATATGAAATATTCTAACTACATCTACCACTAATATAGGAAGAGGAGGAGGAGGTGAAGGGGCTAGAGGAGGAAGAAGAAGAAGAGGAGGAGGGAGAGAGAGGTGTTAGGGATGACAGGTTTTTCGCTCTCACTCTCCCCTCACTCTCACTCTTCCCTCATCATTCATGCTCCCGCCCCTCCACCTGCCGCCAGTGTGTCCCTGAGTGGCGGGAAACATGACGCACGAGGCCCCGGGGTCGTGTTCATGTTTCACCATTCTAATACACTCACTGCAACTCTAGCTTGGTGTTTGTGGTGTTTTATATTCTTTTTTGTCCTTCGTCAATTTTTGTTGTTGTCACAACACAGTTTTTATTGGAGGGGGGGTTGCATTTTTTTGGGGGGATTGCATTTTTTTGGGGGGTTGCATTTTTTTGGGGGGTAGCAATTTTTTTGGGTTGCATTTTTTTGGGGTTGCATTTTTTTGTGGGGGTTGCATTTTTTTTGGGGGTTGCATTTTTTTGGGGGGTTGCATTTTTTTGGGGATTGCATTTTTTTGGGGGGTTGCATTTTTTTGGGGGGTTGCATTTTTTTGGGGGGTTGCATTTTTTTGGGGGTGTGCATTTTTTTTTTGGGGGTTGCCTTTTTTTGGGGGGGTGCATTTTTTTTTTGGAGGGGGTGCATTTTTTTTGGGGGGGTTGCATTTTTTTTTGGGGGTTGCATTTTTTTGGGGGTTGCATTTTTTGTGGGAGGATTGCATTTTTTTTTGAGGGGAGGGTTGCATTTTTTTAGGGGGGTTGCATTTTTTTGGGGGGGTTGCATTTTTTTTTGGGGGGGTTGCATTTTTTTGGGGGGTTGCATTTTTTTTGGGGGGTTGCATTTTTTTGGGGGGGTTGCATTTTTTTTGGGGGGGGTTGCATTTTTTGGGGGGGTTGCATTTTTTTGGAGGGTTGCATTTTTTTATGGGGGGGTTGCATTTTTTTTGGGGGGGGTTGCATTTTTTTTTCTGGTTTGCCATGTTTTTTCATTCTTCAAGACTCACAGGAACTCTAGCTTTGTGTTTATGGTGTTTATTGTACTGTATTATTTTCGTTACAGCCCAATTTTCTTTATTTTTTTTATCTATGAGTTTATTTTGAGGTTTTGCATACTTTTTTTGGGGGGTTTTTTGCCATGTTTATTTTCGTTTTAAAAGACTCACAAAAAAACTCTATCTTTTGTGTTTATTGTGTTTTATGTACTTTTTTTTCTTATGTCAATTTTCTTTTTGTTACAACCCACTTTTTTTTTTTTTTTTTAGGTTTGCATTTGCTTTTGTTTGGTCTGCCATTTTTTTTTTCTCGTTTGACAAGACTCGCAGGAACTCGCCCTTTATGTTGGTTGTCTTTTATGTATTTTTTCTTTTCGTTTTAGTCCAGTTTTTTTGGTTTTGGTTTTGGTGTTTTCATACTTTTTATTCTTCAAAACCTGATGACTGTTTCTTATGGAAGTTCAGTTTTGTTATATTGATATTTTTCCTAATCACTTCTTTTTTTCCCTTTATACATTTATTTAAAGTTATTGTATACATTGCATACAGTTATTAATATACCTTTTGTATGTGTATATAAACAAAAAAAAATTACGTTCTTTTGTATACATGTGGAAATACACTTTGCTATCTATCCTTTTTTTTTACATACGTATGAAAACTAATATGATAATGAATTAAATGTACAAATTTGAATACTCTACAGTGCAAAAATTAATCCAACATAATTTTATTGCATCATATCTAAATAAAAAAAAAATAAAAAAAATTTTCTAAAAACTAATAATATGCACTTACATATAAATATATAATAACTCATATTTATAGAAAAAGCAATGATATATTTTTTACGTTCGAGCCTATAGCGCCTGTAGGCTATTATCTTCCTTCCATAGGCTTTTATCTTCTTTGATTATCTTTATTCGTTTGATCTTTATCGTTTGAGTAGGAAAATGAAGTTACAAAGCTCTGAAATGGAGGAGAATATGTAAAGGGAAAAAATAGATGGTAGATATAGGCTATTATATACCTTATCTTTATAAATATGATACACCATGCAACCACAATAAACCATTCACACATACCCTGATCACTACCACACACCACCACCACGCCTCACCTACCACACTTACACTCTATCACCCTGACAGTCTAATGTGGTACAAAGTGGTTCCTGTAATCTATGGACCTCCTTATCTTTCCCTATGAAGCACGATTTTGTTATGAGCCTCTATGCACACTCTCAATCACTTTCCAGGGATTAATGATAGGGCCAAGAGCTAGAAGGGCCTATGTCAAAAAATGTCACTTATTATGGGAGTTTCTATGTGGCATCTTCACCCCTTTCAGCCCTTTAAATGTCTTTGTCGTGATGTGTTTTGAGCTTAAATGTCTTTGTGGTGATGTTTTGAACTTAAATGTCTTTGTCGTGATGTGTTTTGAACTTAAATGTCTTTGTCGTGATGTGTTTTGAACTTAAATGTCGTTGCCGTGATGTGTTTTGAACTTAAATGTCTTTGTAGTGATGTGTTTTGAGCTTGAATGTCGTTGCCGTGATGTGTTTTGAACTTAAATGTCTTTGCCGTGATGTGTTTTGAACTTAAATGTCGTTGCCGTGATGTGTTTTGAACTTAAATGTCGTTGCCGTGATGTGTTTTGAACTTAAATGTCTTTGCCGTGATGTGTTTTGAACTTAAATGTCGTTGCCGTGATGTGTTTTGAACTTAAATGTCTTTGCCGTGATGTGTTTTGAACTTAAATGTCTTTGCAGTGATGTGTTTTGAACTTAAATGTCGTTGCCGTGATGTATTTTGAACTTAAATGTCTTTGCAGTGATGTGTTTTGAACTTAAATGTCTTTGCCGTGATGTGTTTTGAACTTAAATGTCGTTGCCGTGATGTGTTTTGAACTTAAATGTCTTTGCAGTGATGTGTTTTGAGCTTGAATGTCGTTGTCGTGATGTGTTTTGAACTTAAATGTCGTTGCCGTGATGTATTTTGAACTTAAATGTCTTTGCAGTGATGTGTTTTGAACTTAAATGTCTTTGCAGTGATGTGTTTTGAACTTAAATGTCTTTGCAGTGATGTGTTTTGAACTTAAATGTCTTTGCAGTGATGTATTTTGAACTTAAATGTCTTTGCAGTGATGTATTTTGAACTTAAATGTCTTTGCAGTGATGTGTTTTGAACTTAAATGTCGTTGTCGTGATGTGTTTTGAACTTAAGTGTCGTTGTCGTGATGTGTTTTGAACTTAAATGTCTTTGCAGTGATGTGTTTTGAACTTAAATGTCTTTGCAGTGATGTGTTTTGAACTTAAATGTCTTTGCAGTGATGTGTTTTGAACTTAAATGTCGTTGCCGTGATGTGTTTTGAACTTAAATGTCGTTGCCGTGATGTGTTTTGAACTTAAATGTCTTTGCCGTGATGTGTTTTGAACTTAAATGTCTTTGCCGTGATGTGTTTTGAACTTAAATGTCTTTGTCGTGATGTGTTTTGAACTTAAATGTCTTTGCAGTGATGTGTTTTGAACTTAAATGTCTTTGTCGTGATGTGTTTTGAACTTAAATGTCTTTGTCGTGATGTGTTTTGAACTTAAATGTCTTTGCCGTGATGTGTTTTGAACTTAAATGTCTTTGCAGTGATGTGTTTTGAACTTAAATGTCTTTGTCGTGATGTGTTTTGAACTTAAATGTCTTTGCAGTGCTGTGTTTTGAAGTTAAATGTCTTTGCAGTGATGTGTTTTGAACTTAAATGTCTTTGCAGTGCTGTGTTTTGAAGTTAAATGTCTTTGCAGTGATGTGTTTTGAACTTAAATGTCTTTGTAGTGATGTGTTTTGAACTTAAATGTCGTTGCAGTGATGTGTTTTGAACTTAAATGTCGTTTGTCGTGATGTGTTTTGAACTTAAATGTCGTTGCAGTGATGTGTTTTGAACTTAAATGTCGTTGCAGTGATGTGTTTTGAACTTAAATGTCTTTGCAGTGATGTGTTTTGAACTTAAATGTCGTTGCCGTGATGTGTTTTGAACTTGAGATCCCGGTGTGGTTTTAATTATAAGTGTGTAGTAGTTACTTAACACTAAAATGTAGTTCTTTATATACATTTATCTGTATTCATCATTATTAATTTCGATTTATACACATCCGTATGACTTATACACATACACGAGAAAAATGATTGAATTATTGAAGGGCGTGCCTCGAGGACTGAAACACAACTCTAACTTCGATCCGAACACAAATAGACGCCTTCTGTTCACGTAAATATTAGAAGGGCAGTCTCTCTCTCTCTCTCTCTCTCTCTCTCTCTCTCTCTCTCTCTCTCTCTCTCTCTCTCTCTCTCTCTCTCTCTCTCTCTCTCTCTCTCTCTCTCTCTTTTTAACGACTTTCCCTCCTCCACTTTAACTATCTAATATTTCATTTACTTCATCTCTTTCCGCTCCTCCTCCTCCTCCTCCTCCTCCTCCTCCTCCTCCTCCTCCTCCTCCTCCTTACGTCTTTTTTCCTACTTCACTCTTCCTCCTCTTCACACTTCCTTAATTTACTTCCTCATTTTTCTATGCTTCCTCCTCCTCCTCCTCCTCCTCCTCTTCCTTCCTCGTAACTGACCGCTTTTTCATTTGTTTTAAAGAGAGAGGGAGAGAGAGAGAACGTGAGAGATTTTCTATTTCATGCTTTTGCTCTCTCTCTCTCTCTCTCTCTCTCTCTCTCTCTCTCTCTCTCTCTCTCTCTCTCTCTCTCTCTCTCTCTCTCTCTCTCTCTCTCTCTCTCTCTCTCTCTCTCTCTCTCTCTCTCTCTCTTTTAACAACTACCATTATCATTACTCACCACAAAAACTAATTTCGTTTAATCTAGCAGTTTTTTTATATACATATTTTTTGTACTTTTATTCCAACAAGATTAAACTTTGATATATAATTTTCACGGTTTAAAATTTTTATAGAGGTGAGTTAAAGGTCATTGCTTTGTAACTGCCCGTCAGGGTGGCAAGGTTGGTAGAGACGTGAGTTCGCAATGTGCAGCGTCCCTGTGCATTCGGTCAGCGGTTCGAGTCCGCCTAGTTCGTGCTGACGTGGCGGCGCTTTGTATAGTCAAAAACCTTGTAGTTGGTACTTGCAAAGTGTCTAGATAGGATGAAAATCTTATCAACTTATTAACTCGTATTTTGTAAGATATTTATACGTATACAAGATTTACATTGACGTATTAAGGTCACTAACAGATGATTGCTTTTTTCTTTGTTTTATTAATTTCTATGTTTAATTTTGTCAATTACTGTCATTTTTTCATTATGTCATTTGATACGATTTGTTGCATTTTTTCATACTGTTGACTGACTGACTGACTGACTGACTAATTGAGACTGACTGACTGACAGCCTGACTGACTAATTGAGACAGCCTGCCTGCCTGCCTGCTTGAGTGACAGACCGACTAATTGAGACTGAATGACTGAATGACTGACTGACTGACTGACTGCCTGCCTGGATGCAAAAATACTATTCCTATTATTCGTCTCCTTCGCTCAATTAGGTTCAGAATATAATGGAGTGTTGTGTATGTATGTAACAAAAATTCAATATGTATTAATTTAATCATTCTTATCGTCACCAAAGTGTAGATGTAATGAGGTTATTGTAAATTTTTTATTTCTTTCGTAATTTTTTTTCACTCATTAGCTACCTGTATTTTTCTGTATATAACGTTATTAAACAAAATTATCTGCTTTTATTAGTGCTCTTAGGTAGTTATTAAAAAGTTATCCCATTTAAGTCAGAATATTTGGTCTGAAAAATAGGAATTCACACACACACACACACACACACACACACACACACACACACACACACACACACACACACACACACACACACATATAAACACACACAACACACACACAACACACACACACACACACACACAACACACACCACACACACACACACACACACACTAAACACACACCACACACACACACACACACACACACACACACACACACACACACATAAACACACATATAAACATACACACACACACACACACCAAACAATTAACATGTATGCAAAACCTTTTATTTCTCGCTGATATTATTCCATTCAGAGCCATTAAATTTTTTTACCTTTTAGCTAAATGCCCAACATGATATTTTCAACCCTTATAACAAAACTTTAAAACATTGAACTACACGATAAAGTACCTGTGCAAAGCGAGTTACATTAAAGACCTGAATGATAGATATAAAAGCATGGTAGAGCAAAAAAAATATATATGTGTAGGTACTATAGTCTATTTTTTTAACGAGGCGAAAATTCCATTCCATCTTAAGGTCTCATGCTTAAAATGATGCCTATGTTTACCTGATAATATGGTTAACTATGATAAAATACAACTGAAATTTAGAAGAAACTTAGTATTCTCTTCTCCTGGCATTAAATATCAGTCAGTAAGCAGCAAGGGGTCAGGATTTTTCACCTCGTTAAAAAACCCCCAGAGTACAGGAACTATTTGACACGGAAGGTTTTCTAATAAGTGTTTTATGTGTTTGATAGGTTTGTATTCTATTACGACTCAAACACGCTAATTACCTGTTACCTGAGAAGTGTTTAGTGGTTCAAGAAGAAAGGAATTCGAGCAAAAAGTATCCGTGTCTGCCCTGCCATGATTAAAATATTGTTTGAATTCTATTATGAGTCCAAGAAAGGTGACAGTGCAGCGGTTGATCCTATAGTGGTAGTAATAGATAAACAAACGACTAGATAATTGATAAGAGATAAACATAAAACAATAGATAAACAAACTAGATAATATATAATAGATAAACAAAGATAACGATAGATAAACCAGCAGAAACGAACTCATAAGGTATATAG
>JACEEZ010007371.1:182500-197500 GCA_016584305.1 Chionoecetes opilio | reverse complement strand
ACGCCCTCAGGTCAAGGTCAGAATCAGGTACAATAACAACACAGGTAACAGGTACACACGGCCCCGCCCACCTCCTGAATACTTAATTAGAGAATAGACAATAGGGAGAAACCACCAACTTACCAACCTACCACCACACCACCACACCCACTACTACTACTACTTACTACTACTACTACTACTACTATTTACCACCCACCACCACACACCACTCACCACCACCACTGCTTACTACTACTACCACTACCACACCCCACACACCACACCACCACCACTACCACCACCCCACCACCACAAACCACTACCACTACACACTACACACTACTACTACTACTAATCTACTAGACTACTATCAAATTTCTCCACTATACTTGTACTATACTTACCTTCTCTTTATACATTACTCTATTTTTTCTTTTTTTTTTTTCCACCCCGCCCCATAATACAAACCTGTTTTATACCACCCACCACTATCACCCACTACACCACCACCACACCACACCACCACTACTACTAACACCACACCACCACCATCACCACCCCTACTATCCACCACCACCACTACTACCAACCACCACCACCACCACCACCACCACACCACTACCACCACCACCACCACCACCACCACCATTACCCCCTACACTACCTACTACTACCACCACTACTACTAAGATTTCCACTAACCACCACCATATTACCACTACCTTATTTCCATTACCACTCACCCGGCTCGCTATGACATACCATCTCCATACCACCACCATCCCCACCACTGTTTCTACCATCAACACTACCATCACCACCACTACCACCACCACCACCACCACCACCACTACCACCACCACCACCACCATCACAACCACACCCTTATCCCTTTCCCATCTTCTCATTAACTAATTTCACTGTAGTACATACTGTAATCATGTAACGCCTTGAGGTACAATAGTTACAGGTTACAGGTAGTTATATCCTTGCTATGGTCTTTTTTCTTACATCACAAAGGACTGGCCAAGGACAAAAAATAAGGTAACACATAGCCCGCTCAGTTGCCAGTCCCTATAAAGAAGACAGTAAGAGAATAAAGAGAGAGGGTGGGGGGCAATTTAGTTCGGGAGGTGTCTTGTCACTCCTCTCTTGCAAAGATTTAAGTCGTAGGAAGCCTACCTTAAGATTTTTTTGTTGTGTGTGTGTGTGACTAAATTTGTAACGATTTAACTGTCCTATTCGTTACTTCCGTGTGGTTACTATCGCTTTGGGGATCTGTGGTCATTTTTTTGTTGTGTGTGTGTGACTAAATTTGTAAGGATTTAACTGTCCTATTCGTTACTTCCGTGTGGTTACTATCGCTTTGGGGATCTGTGGGCATTATTTTTTATCCCTCTACCTTTCCTGCCCCCAAAAAGTCGCGTAAATCTTTCGTCCCGGACTCGTCAGGTACACGTTAAGCGGGGTGGAAAATGCGGCCCAATTATCGGATATTGAGCCGTGCGGAATAAGAAAACTATACAAAACTTTCTCTCTTACTTCTGTGTGTGTGTGTGTGTGTGTGTGTGTGTGTGTGTGTGTGTGTGTGTGTGTGTGTGTGTGTGTGTGTGTGTGTGTGTGTGTGTGTGTGTGTGTGTGTGTGTGTGTGTGTGTGTGTGTGTGTGTGTGTGTGTTTGTCTAGTTGTGTTTTAAAGAGCCTGAGCTACACTCGTATACGGCCCGGTCTCCATATCTACAATTTTATTTGTGTGTGTGTGTGTGTGTGTGTGTGTGTGTGTGTGTGTGTGTGTGTGTGTGTGTGTGTGTGTGTGTGTGTGTGTGTGTGTGTGTGTGTGTGTGTGTGTGGGGTGTGTGTATTCATCTAGTTGTATTCATCTAGTTGTATTTTACAGGGCCTGAGCAACGCTCGTATGGCCCCGTCTCCATATCAACATATTTTATCATTCATCCTTAGTGCTTAGTGTTGGGGTAAGCCACCACCCCGGAGAGCAGGTCACAAACCCCCGGCTAACACCCGGTACCCATTCACTGCTGGGTGGACAGGGGCTCGGGTTTTAAGAAGACCGCCCGTCTGTCTTCGCTCCGCCCGGGGATCGAACCAGGGACTTCTCGGTTGTGAGCCGAGTGTGCTAACCGCTACACTACGGAGTTCCCCTGTGTGTGTGTGTGTGTGTGTGTGTGTGTGTGTGTGTGTGTGTGTGTGTGTGTGTGTGTGTGTGTCTGTGTGTGTGTGTGTGTGTGTGTGTGTGTGTGTGTGTGTGTGTGTGTGTGTGTGTGTGTGTGTGTGTGTGTGTGTGTGTGTGTGTGTGTGTGTGTGTGTGTGTGTGTATGAGGCTAGCCAGGTATCTCCATCATCCAAACACAAGGCTAAACACACAGCACGAAATTAGGACGCGTTTAAAACCTGTTTGTCTGAATAACTCTTTAGGTCTTTTGGGTTTCATTCCTCGTAATAATCATACTGTGGTTTTTCTTTACATCCCAAAGGACTGGCCAAGGGCATTAACCCCTTCACGTCCAGATCTTTCCTTTGCTATATAAAATTATCTGTTGTTAGCCATAAAATTACGAAAAGTAACTAAATATACCAAATTAGTTAGTGACCAAGGATACTAAACAGGTCATCTCTATAAAAACATTGCTTATATTCATTAAAACTAATCTAATGGTGGCCAAATTACAATGGAGATTACGTTCTGGGCCTCAAGGGGTAAATAGAAAGCGCAATTAAGGGTAATATACTATGAGGACGATCTGCTTGGGTTATATTTTCCCCTTTTTACTGTGTTGTTTAGGAAGTGGAAGGGAGGATTACCTGGCTCGTGTAAATCTGTGCTCAGGTAGATTATTGCGGTGATTAATAAGACGTCAGTGGCAGGTCTCGTGTGCAGGTGCGAGGACCATTCATAACACGTTCGCGACAGGTATTCACTTAAAACTGCTACTCTTTTTTTTGTTTGCTATTCATTAATCACTTTAATGCCACTCTCTCTCTCTCTCTCTCTCTCTCTCTCTCTCTCTCTCTCTCTCTCTCTCTCTCTCTCTCTCTCTCTCTCTCTCTCTCTCTCTCTCTCTCTCTCTGATGTGCATAATTGGGTACTTTTGTTTTTATGGCAAATTTTTTTACAATGAAAATAAGTTCTTGGACTGTGCTGTGACACTTATGGTGCGTGAAATTAAGAGAGGGAGAAGGAGTGAGAGAAGAGAGAGAAGAGAGAGAGAGAGAGAGAGAGAGAGCAGGAGAGAGAGAGAGAGAGAGAGAGAGAAGAGAGAGAGAGAGAGAGAGGAGAGGAGAGAGAGATGAGAGAGAGAGAGAAGAGGAAAGCTTCAGCCCTCTCGATAAATTTCATAACTCGTTTCATGTTTCACTTTGTTATTGACCTTTGATCGCTCACTTGATGAAGGAGAGGGAGGGAGGAGGGATGAGGGGAAGGAGGGGGGGTGGTGGGGGGGAAGGGGAGAAACAGGGGGAGAGGTGAGGGGAGGTACAGGGGAGGACAGAATGGAAAGAGGGGAAAAATGGATTACATAAGGTGGGAAATGGAGGATGTGGGGGAGGAGGAGAATATGTGAGGGGAAGTGGACACCGAGTGGGTAGGTGAGGGGAGAGAAAGGGGACAGAGTGGAATGGATTGCATTAAGGTGGGGAAGGGAAAGGAATAGATAGAAAGGAGGAAATGGATAGGAAGGAAAGAGAGGAATGGAAACTAAGGGAATGAATAAACTAGGAAAAGAATTGAGAGAGAAAAAGAGAGAGAGAGGAGAGAGAGAAGAGAGGAGAGAGGAGAGAGAGAGAGAGAGAGAGAGATAGAGAAGAGAGAGAGAGAGAGAGAGAAGAGAGAGAGAGAGAGAGAGAGAGAGATAGAGCAGATGAGAGGAGAGAGTACAAAAAAAAAAATGAGAGAGAGAGAGAGAGAATAAAAAAATTGTAATGTGTCAAAAATAAATAAATAAAAATAATTGTAACACTTATTCATACCACCACAAAATTTTGATCATAACTAAAGACATAAAAAACAACAACAAAACATAATGTAAAAACGTAAACAAAACAAACAAAAAAACTAAAAACATCACAAAACAAGAATTATACAAAGCAATACAAAAAATAGACATCCTAAAAAAGGTGAAAAAAAAAAAAAACAAAAAAAAAAAAAAAAAAAAAAAAAATCCTGTATTATCCTAAAGAAAAAGTATCGTTAAGTAAAAAGAGTCCTGCAATATCCTTCCCTCCCTTCTATGTATTGCAGGTCCAAAGGGAAGGAAGGAGGAAGTATAGAGTCCTACATCCATCTTTTCCTCCACATCACAATCATCTTTTACACACAGGCAATTGCACACACATAAACAGCCTCAATTTTCCCTTCCAAAATTTCCCAACAACTTCCCTAAACTGTCTATCTCGGTCTTGTTATCATCCGTCTGACGCAATCATATCCCTTCCTCTTCCTCTCTTTCCTCTCTCCTCTCTTCTCCTCTCTCTTCTCGTCTCTCTCTCTCTCTCTCTCTCTTCTCTCGTCCTCTCTCATCTCTCTCTCTCTCTCTTAGTATCTTATCTTCGTTTTTTTAGCTAACTCTTCTTCGACTTTCTGTATCTGTTATTCTCCCTCTCTCTCTCTCTCTCTCTCTCTCTCTCTCTCTCTCTCCTCGTCTCTATCTCTCTCTCTCTCTCCTATACTCTCTCTCCTCCTCCCTCTCTCCTCTCCTCTCTCTCCTCTCTCTCACTCTCTCCTCTGCATCCTCTCTCTCTTCTCTCATCAATCTCTCTCCTCTGTCTCCTCTCTCACGCTCTCTCATCTCTCTCTATATATATTATATATATCATATCTATATAGTATATTTATTATATATATTATCATTTAATCATTATCATAAGATATATAATATTAAATTATCATTATCATTATTATTATTAATATTATCATTATTATAGTATATATTATTATTCATTATATTATCATTATATTATTTTATTTATCATTATATTATTATTATTTATTTATTATTCATTATTATTAGCATTATTATTTGTTATTTTTATTTTTATTGATATTATTTATTATTATTATTTATTATGGTTATCATTATTACTATTATTACTATTGCTTATTGGTATTATTATTACTATTATTATTATATTATTATTTCTATATCATGATCAGTTACCATTATTACTAATATTTATGCTATATTATTCATTATTTTCATATTATTTTCCAACGAGATTTCATTGTTTATTAAACAAGTAATCCAGGTGGTGGATGGGCCACAACATGCTCAGCTTACAGTAATTATAATTGTAGGTCCGTTTGTAATAGACCTTGGCTCAATGACCTTGGCTGCATTATTATTATTATTGTTATGTATTTATGTTATGCACAAAGTGGCCAATAAATGTATCAATCAATCAAATCACTCAAATCTCCTCTCTCTCGCTCTCTCGTCTCTCCTCTCTCTCTCTCTCCTCTCTCTCTCTCTCTTCTCCTCCCTCCTCTCTCTCTCCTCGTCCCCCTCTCTCTCTCCTCTCTCTCTCTCTCTCTCTCTCTCTCTCTCCCCCCCCCCCTAGTATCTTTATCTTCGTTTTCAGCTAACTCTTCCTGGACTTCCTGTATCTCCATTATTATCTCCTTCTGTCTGTTTTCGTTTCCTGTGTCTATTTCTTTTTCTCTCTCCTTCCTTTCCTCTTCCTCGAGTTTACCTTGTTTTGCTGTCTTCCTAGAATATTCTTTGATCGCTCTCCTCTTCTTCCTCCTTCCTCAATTCCATTCTCTTTTTTCTCTTTCTGACCACTCGAACATGTCAATAAAGTCTATTTTCATCACAATTCTAAGGGGATCAACGCACTTCTGATATTCCTCCTATGAGCTTTAAAGAGATTTTTTATTTATTTAGTATTCACCGTCACCTATTTTCCCCTCACTCTTTTTTTTATATATATATTTACCGTCACTTTACTGTCATTTTTATTTTTATTTTTTTATTTTTTTTATTTATTTAGTATTCACCGTCATTTATTTTCCCCCCTCCCCTTTTATTTTTTTTTTTTATATATATTTACCTTCATTATTTTTCCCACTCTTTTCTTTTTTTTTTAAAATTTACCGTAAATTTTTACTGTCTTTTTTTTTTTTTTTTTTTTTTTTTTTTTATTTTTTTTTTTTTTTTAGTATTCACCGTCACCTTTTTCCCCTTCCCTTTTTTTTTTTTTTAAATTTTTTTTTATATTTTACCTCACTTTTTTTTCCCCCACTCTTTTCTTTTTTTCTATTTACGTCACTTTTTTTCCCTCTCCTTTTTTTTTTTTTTTTTCGATTTCCCCGTCACCTTTTTTTTTCCTCTTTATTTTTTTTTTATTTTCCCTCACCATTTTTCATTTTTCCCTTTATTTTTTTTTCTATTTCCCCTTTCACTCTTTTCCCCCTTTTTCCTTTTATTTTTTTCTTTTTACCCTAACCTATTTTCCCCCCTCTTTTTTTTTACTATTTCCCTTTAGCCTATTTTCCCCTCTTTTTTTTTTTTTTTTCCTATTTTTTTCCCCTTTTTTTCCCCCACCCCCATTTTTCTACTGCACCCATTTTCCCCTCTTTTTTTTTTTTGTTTATTTATATTCACCTATTTTCCCCTTTTTTTAATTTTTTGCTTTTTTATATTCACCTTTTTCCCCCTCTTTAATTTTTTTTGCTTTTTATATTCACCTATTTTCCCCTTTTTTTTTTTTTTTTTTTTTTTTTAAATTTCCCCTATTTTCCCCTTTTTTTTTTTTTTTTTTTTATTTATATTCCCTTTTTTTTCCCCCCTTTTTCTTTTTTTTTTTTGCTTTTTATATTACATATTTTCCCCCTTTTTAATTTTTTTGTATTTATATTCCCATTTTCCCCTTTTATTTTTTTTTTGCTATTTATTTCACCTTTTTTCCCCTTTTTTTTTGTTTGCTATTTATTATATTCACCTTTTTTCCCCCTCCTTTTTTAAATTTTTTTTGCTATTTATATTCCCTATTTTCCTCTCTTTTATTTTTTTCTGCTATTTATATTCCCCTTTTTTCCCCCTCTTTTATTTTTTTGCAATTTATATTCACCTATTTTCCCCTCTTTTATTTTATTTTGCTTTTTAAAATTCACCTATTTTCCCCTCTATTATTTTTAAAAAATTGACCCTAAACCTATTTTTCCCTCTCTTGACCCGATATGTTATTTTTTTAGATCCCTGTCAAGCGGTCAAGCGCGATCAATCAATCCTCTCTTTGCCCTATTCTGGGGGCTCACTTTAGCCTTTCCCCCGACTCCTGAATATCGGAGTCTTCTGAAAGCTAAACTTTGGAATATCGGATCAACTTTTTGCCCTTTTGATATTTCACGACATGGCGGAGGGGGGGAGAGAGAGAGGGGAGAGGGAGAGAGAGAGGAGGAGAGAGAGGGGGGGGAGAGAGAGAGAGAGAGAGAGAGAGAGAAGAGAGAGAGAGTAAAAACACTATATAAATCGATATTTTCTCCTTTTTCTTTATAAATGACAAGAATTAAATTACACTTAAAAAATACAAAGGAATTTTACACTAACACCATCAACCCTTCCTTCCTCACGCCATAAAAAAAAATAAAAAAAAATAAAATAGAAGAATGAATGAAACAAGGCAAAAGAAATCAAGAAAAAAGAATGCAAAAAAAGAATGACAGTAAAAGGAGAATGCAACAAAAAAAAAAAAAAAAAAAAAAAGGAATGCAAGCAAAAGAGAATGCAACAAGGGAAAAGAAATAAAGTCATCCCTTCCCCTTCTATCTCCACATGCTTTACATTCCAACAAAAAGGATAAAATTCTCTCCAGGCTAAAAACGTGAACATTTTTACTGAGGTTGCGATCTAACATTCTCTGAACTATAGTTAAGCTTTTTCTGAATAGTAAAAGATTCCAGAGGAAAAAAAGAGGGGAGTCTGTCTGTCTGTCTGTCTGTCTGTCTGTCTGTCTGTCTGTGTCTGTGTCTGTGTGTGTGTGTGTGTGTGTGTGTGTGTGTGTGTGTGTGTGTGTGTGTGTGTGTGTGTGTGTGTGTGTGTGTGTGTGTGTGTGTGTATGTGTGTGTGTGTGTGTGTGTGTGTGTGTGTGATAGAGAAAGAAAGAGAGAGAGAATGGGGGTAATCAAGTCTAGCCGATATAGAGGAATGTTCTCTCTCTCTCTCTCTCTCTCTCTCTCTCTCTCTCTCTCTCTTCCTCTCTCTCTCTCTCTCTCTCTCTCTCTCTCCTCTCCTCCTCTCTCTCTGCTCTGCTCTCTCTCTAGCACTCAAACGGACCCGACCAGAATCCACTCCAATCACACGCCCATTCTTCCCTTAACCGCCCAATCCACCTAATGAAAGTCAGATTGTGTGATTAGCGGCATCTAGGAGGAAGAGGAATAGGAAGAGGAGGAGGAGGAGGAGGAGGAGGAGGAGGAGGAGGAGGAGGAGGAGGAGGAGGAGGAGGAGGAGGAGGAGGAGGAGAGCTAATCAGTAAGTGTTGAGTCGATGATGAAATTGAACTCTTTTTTTTTCTTTTTTTTTAAATCCGTTTGTATCTATTAGAAGCCTGAGGAAATGGAGGAGGAGGAGGGAGGAGGAGAGGAGGAGGGAGGAGGAGGAGGAGGAGGATGACTGTACCTGATTTATATTTTAATCATCATAATTACGTTACTTAGGTAATTATTTTTTGCATAATTACGACATGCAAAATTTGATGGACGAGTTAATATCATAAAGGGATTTCTTTACACCTGTCCTCCTCCTACCTCCCTCCTCCTCCTCCTCCTCCTCTCTTACCTCCTACCCCTCCTCCTCCCCTCCTCCTCCTCCTCCTCCCCCCCCCTAACACACCTCTCCTCTAAATAATGTATTCCTTTAACGCAAACAATTATAATTTTTACGAAGAATAGTTTTAATCTGCCCTGTCCACCCTTCCCTTCTTCCCCACCTCCCTGTCTTTCTCTTTGTGCGTGTATATAATTATAGCTTACCGTACCCATCCTCTTTAGGTACGCATCATAAATGTAAGGGTGCACTTCTTTTTATAACCTTTTTTTAACACTTATGTCATTATTTTAACCATCAACTCCCACATTTTTTTCATTCTCTTTCTTTTATTTATCATTTACTCAGCAGCTTACTATTTTTTTACCTTTATTTTTGTTATTTTTCTCATTTTAACCATTACACATCTCGTTTCCCCTTGCTTAATCGTACCCGTCCCTCGTATCCCAGCTTAATGCATGCAACTCTCTCTGCCTCAAGACAACACACCGGACAATATCGCGGCCTCCCAAGCAGTCTCTTCATAATATTTCACTTTCACCCAAGAGAATTCCCGCCACGGTCGCCTCATACTTACTAAGCTGATGGCGAAACATGCAAAGTTAAGATGGGGGTTGAGAACGAGAGATAAGCTTCGCCACACTATAATAACTTCTTACAAACATTACAGAGCCACAGTTGCCACACACCACGCCACACCCTCTCTCTCTCTCTCTCTCTCTCTCTCTCTCTCTCTCTCTCTCTCTCTCTCTCTCTCTCCTCTCTCTCCTCTTTCCTTTTTCTTCATCACTTTCCTCATTTTCTACTCCTATTTTTTTTTTCTCTCTCTCTCTCTCTCTCTCTCTCTCTCTCTCTCTCTCTCTCTCTCTCTCTCTCTCTCTCTCTCTCTCTCTCTCTCTCTCTCTCTCTCTCTCTCTCTCTCTCTCTCTCTCTCTCTCTCTCTCTCTCTCTCTCTCTCTCTCTCTCTCTCGCTATCATCCACCGCTGCTTTCATGATTTCTGCTCTTCTGAACTTACTAACTGTGTATCTTCCCCTCACATCTTCCCCTTACATCCCTCCCTACGCCTACACGAGGACACAACACGTACCCCTCACTTTTCCCCTCGCTCTCCTACTCCCCTTACTCCCCTCACTCCCTTAAAACAGGAGTTAAACAGAAGCTAGACTCGTTTCCCCCATTTTTTACATTGCTGAAACCTTCGTAATTTTTGCTATTTATTTCCTTGTCTTATTATTTTTGTTTTCGTTTTTTTGTTCAACAGAAACTGGATTCGTTTTTCTCTTTTGTTAATATTCTAAAACCTTCGTAATTTTTGGTTTTTATTTCCTTCTTGTTCTTTTCGTGTTTCGTTTTGTAAGTTCTGAAATGGTTCGCGTTCCTCGTTTTCCCCTCGTGGCTCTTATGCAAATTGTTTCAAGAGGGGAAATGCCTCCTAAGGTAACTCGAGAATTAATTGCGCTTTGAAATTTACTTGTTGATCAATTTATTTCTCAATGTTGGTTGATTTTATTGTCTGATTTTCTGTATCTGATTTCTGTCTTTAGAATGTAATGTTCTGTATGAATAGAAAAGTCCCTAATATGTTTGTGTTTTGTTTAGGTTATTTTGTATTGGCTGGGCACGCACACACACACACACACACACACACACACACACACACACAGACACAGACACAGACACAGACACAGACACAGACACAGACACAGACACAGAACACACACACACACACACACACACACACATACACACATATGCAAATAATTTCAGAGAAAAAGAGAGAGGGGAGAGAGAGAGAGGAGAGAGAGAGAGAGAGGAGGGGAGAGAGAGAGAGAGAGAGAGAGAAGAGAGAGAAGAGAGAGAGAGAGAGAGAGAATATTTTTATATATATAGTAAATTTCGTGCAACAGTGCTCTCCTCCTCCTCTTCCTCCTTTTCTCTTCTTCTCTTTCTTCCTCTTCCTCCTCCTCTTTTTTCATCCTCTCTATAAAACTGCATAGGTTTAGAGAGAGAGAGAAGAAGGAGAGAGGGAGAGAGAGAGAGAAGCGAGAAAGAGAAGAGAGAGAGAGAGGAGAGAGAGAGAGAGAGAGAAAAGGAAAAGAGAGAGAGAGGAGAAGAGAGAGAGAGAGAGAGAGAGAGAGAGAGAGAGAGAAGAGAGGGGAGGGACAGAGAGAAGAGACGAAGGGGGAGATTTAAGAGAGAGGAAGAGAGAGAGGGGAGAGAGAGAGAGAGGGGAGAGAGAGAGAAGAGGAGAGAGGGGGAGAGGGGGAGGGGAGAGGGGAGAGAGAGAGAGAAAAGAGAGAGAGAGAGAGAGAGAGAGAGAGAGAGAAGAGAGAGAGAAAACGAGGAGGGGGAGAGAGAGAAGAGAGAGAGAGAGAGAGGATAAGGAAAACACTAAATACGATGTCTGCCTCACATTTCCGGTGGGGGGGGGGAGGAAGGGGGAAAAAAAGGGAGGGAAAAAACCAGCAATTGGAAATCCATAAAAGTTGAAAGGGGGAAATTGTAGGGCGGGAAAGGGTTTAGGGGGGGGGAACGTAATGATTGCAAACCCAGGAAAAGGGACCAGGGACGGAACTAGATAGAGAGGCCGCAGTGATTCAACTCGGCCATTATTAACTCCTTCACGCCCAGATCTTTTCCTTTGCTATATAAAATCGTCCGTTGTTAATCATGAAATTACGAAAAGTAACTGAATATACCAAATTAGTTAATGGACAAGGATACTAAACAGGTCATAATCTATAAAATATTGCTTATATTCACTAAAAATCGTCTAATGGTACCCAAATTACAATGGAAATTACGTTCTGTGTCTCAAAGGGTTAAAAAGTGAAATATATTATAAGATTCTACGAAATAACTCGCAGTCAAGTGTTTTTTTTTGTTTTTTTTGGCTACGCGAGAGGATCTAATTCTAAGGTTTTTTTTTGCACGAAATCTTCATAATTGCCTTTTCATTTTGTCTTTACATATGCAAGGACATTTTACCATCTATTTTTTCTGTCTTTTATCTCATATTTAGACGCATCAATATAGCTTCTTTTTACCATATACAAGTACTCATGCCGCCAAATAACTCAATGTGTCCTATTTTTTGCTACGTGAGAGGAGTTAATGGTAAGGTTGTTGTTTTTGTCACGAAATCTTAAAAATTGCCAATGTTTTTTTTTCTTAATATATGCAAGGATATTTTACCATTTATTTTTCACATCGTTTGTCTCCCAAGTAAGGTTGTTGTTTTGTCAAGAAATCTTAATAATAATTGCCAATGTTTTTTTCTCTTAATATATGCAAGGACATTTTACCATTTATTTTTCACATCGTTTGTCTCCCAAGTAAACTCATCAATAGCTTCACTTACCATAATATACAAGTACTCATACACAAAATAACTATGTATCCTTAGTACCTGGACAGCTTGTATACATATAAACTCTGAAGAGGATTATTTCGAGAGCCTTTCGGTAACCTTCACAACATCAAGCTTTTAGACGTGTTGTTAACCCCTTGAGACCCAGAACGTAATTTCCATTGTAATTTGGGTACCATTAGACGAATTTTAATTAATATAAGCAATGTTTTACAGATATGACTTGTTTAGTATCCTTGTCCACTGGCTAATTTGGTATATTCAGTTACTTTTTATAATCTTATGGCTCCACAACAGACATTTTTTATAGCAAAGGAAAGATCTGGGCGTGAAGGGGTTAAGTGCCCTTCCCCATCAGGACCACGGTTGTCAAAGTTGTACGTACTAATTAGTATAGTAGTTTTATATAAGCTATATATATACAGGGTATGTAACACGAGTTTTGCACATATTGATACTGGTAAAAGAACGTGTTATTAGTAGAAAATGTTCGATGTGTATAGTATGTCATATAGCATTGTATAGTATATATTCCTTTATCTTTTTTATATCTCTTTTGTTTGTAAGAGAGAGAGAGAGGAGAAGAGAGAGAGACGAGGAGAAGAGAGAGAAGAGAGGAGAGACGCAGAGAAAAGAGAGAGAGAGAGAGAGAGAGAGAGAGAGAGAGAGAGAGAGAGAGAAAAAAAAAAAATCAGAAACACTCGCCACATTGAAAGAAAAAAGATACTGACTCGTACAGCTTTCTCTCCCCTCTCTCTCTCTCTCTCTCTCTCTCTCTCTCTCTCTCTCTCTCTCTCTCTCTTCTCTTACAAACAAAAGAGATAAAAAATGATAAAGGAATAAGAAATAAAAGAAAAATATAGCGAAAAATAATAAAAGAAAGCTTGGCTGCAGAAACAATAAAAGAAACACCAAGACAAATGGAAAGAAATGCAGATAAAGTAAAAACTCTGGTAAAATCACAACAGCATATTTCTTTAACACAAACAAGCCATGACGAATAGAAAAACAGAACAAAGGAAGGAATAACATATGGGAAGGAAGGAGTACGAAGAGGAAGAGGAAAACAGGAAGAGGAAGAGGAAAAAAGAAGATGAAGAGGAAAAAAGGAAAGGGAGGAAAAAAAGGAAGAGGAGAGGAAAATAAGAAGAGGAAGAGGAAAAAAAAGGAAGAGGAGAGGGAAAAAAGGAAGAGGAGGAGGGAAAAAAGAAGAGGAGGAGGAAAATAAGGATGAGGAGGGGAAAAAAAAGGAAGAGGAAGAGGAAATAAGGAAGAGGAAAATAAGGAAGAGGAAGAGGAAAATAAGGAAGAGGAAGAGGAAAATAAGGAAGAGGAAAAAAACCAAGAGGAGGCAAATAAGGATGAGGAGGGAAAAAAGGAAGAGGAAGAGGAAAAAGGAAGGAGAGGAAAAAAAAGGAAGAGGAAGGAGGCAAATAAGGATGAGGAGGGAAAGGAAAAAAAGGAAGAGGAAGAGGAAAAAAAAGAGAAGAGGAAAAAAAAGAAGAGGAAGAGGAAAAAAAAGGAAGAGGAAAAAGGATAAAAGGAAGAGGAAGAGGAAAAAAAGGAAGAGGAAGAGGAAAAGAGGAAGAGGAAGAAGAGGAAAAGAGGAAGAGGAAGAGGAAAAAAAGGAAGAGGAAGAGGAAAAAGGAAAGAAGGAAAAAAAAAAAGGAAGAGGAAGAGGAAAAAAAAGGAAGAGGAGGAGGAAAATAAGGAAGAGGAAGAGGGAAAAAAGGAAGAGGAGGAGGCAAATAAGGATTTGGAGGGGAAAAAAGGAAGAGGAAGAGGAAATATGGAAGAGGAAAATAAGGAAGAGGAAGAGGAAAAAAAGAAGAGGAAGTGGAAAAAAAAAAAAGAGGAAGAGGAAAAAAGGAAGAGGAAGAGAAAAAAAAGGAAGAGGAAGAGGAAAAAAGGAAGAGGAAGAGGAAAAAAAGGAAGATTAAGAGGAACAAAGGAAGAGGAAAAAAAGGTAGATGAAGAGGAAAATAAGGAAGAGGAAGAGGAAAATAAGGAGGAGGAGGAGGCAAATAAGGATGAGGAGGGGAAAAAAGGAAGAGGAAGAGGAAATATGGAAGAGGAAAATAAGGAAGAGGAAGAGGAAAAAAGGAAGAGGAAGAGGAAAATAAGGAAGAGGAAAAGGAAAAAAAGGAAGAGGAAGAGGAAAATAAGGATGAGGAAGAGGTAAAAAGGAAGAGGAAGAGAAAAAAAAGGAAGAGAGAGAGGAAAAAAGGAAGAGGAAGAGAAAAATAAGGAAGATGAAGAGGAAAATAAGGAAGAGGAAGAGGAAAATAAGGAAGAGGAAGAGGAAAAAAAGGAAAATGAAGAGGAAAAAAGGAAGAGGAGGAAAAAGAGGAAGGAGATACTGTTCATATTGCCTGTTTGCCTTGTGGGAGAAGAGGAAGAGGAAGAGGAGGAAAAGGAAGAGGAGGAAAAGGAAGAGGAGGAGGAGGAAGAGGAGAAAGAAGAAAGAAAGGAAGTAAAAATCCCTTCCTTATTAGTGGTATTACATAATGTATCCTAATCCGACTCTCTCTCTCTCTCTCTCTCTCTCTCTCTCTCTCTCTCTCTCTCTCTCTCTCTCTCTCTCTCTCTCTCTCTCTCTCTCTCTCTCTCTCTCTCTCTAATATAATTCATTTCTAATTCCGCCTCCCGCCACTCAGGACATAATGAGGAATATATCTCCCTCATCATCCTTCCCTTTCCCTTTCCCCCTCACCAACCCCTTCCCATCCCCTCCCCTGCCTCCCACACCCAGCCTCTCACCCTCCCCTTCCCCAACCACCCCTCACTACCCTCTCCTTCCTCCCCATCCCTCTCGCTCTTCATCATATACCCAGTGTGTCACAGCCTACGAGGGAGCAAAGACTACCT
>JACEEZ010007371.1:140000-177500 GCA_016584305.1 Chionoecetes opilio | reverse complement strand
ATAAATGTGTGATGAGGTGTGAGGTATGATGAGGTATGATGAGGTATGAGGTTTAATTAATAAGGGTATATAGGTGTGTGTTGGGTGTGGATATGTGGATTTTCGGGTGTGTATGTGTGTGTGTGTGTGTGTGTGTGTGTGTGTGTGTGTGTGTGTGTGTGTGTGTGTGTGTGTGTGTGTGTGTGTGTGTGTGTGTGTGTGTGTGTGTGTGTGTGTGTGTGTGTGTGTGTGTGTGTGTGTAGGTGCGTGTGTGTCAATGAACCGAAATATATTAGCAGTAAATACACCCCCCCCCAAAAAAAAAAAAAAAAAACTAAACCCATTGCATTCTTCAACTCAAGATTCTCGACATTCAACTATAATAAATCAACTACAAATAAAATCCCTAAACACTATGTTACACTAGGACCCAATAAATCCTAATAAATAGCCATCAATGTGTATAATAAAAGAAAGATAAAAAAAGAAATGAAAGAAAAGAATGAATGATGAGAATGAAAGAACAAATATGACCAAGAAACATAACATGAAAATACCTGCCGATCCATCATCTTTCTTCCCTTCAAGGTCACGCCATGAGGGAATGCAGGTAGTAAGACGCCTGCCAATGGAGCTCCTCTCTTATTCAAGGCTGACAAATACCTCCTTGCACTTTACTTTTCTCCTACTACATTCATGAATTTGTCATGTGGCTTCAGACCCAGATCTTTCCTGGGCTATAAAAAATCGTCTGTTGTAAATAATACTAAATAGGTCACATCTGTAAAAAAAACATTGCTTATATACACTAAAAATCGTCTAATGGTAACCAAATTGCAATGGAAATAACGTTCTGGGTCTCAAATATGTACCTCCTTGCACTTCATCTTTTGTCCTAGTCATGAACATTTGTCAGGGGAGAGAGATATGTGGTACCACGATTTTTTTTTAACGTTGACTGACTGACTGACTGACTGACTGACTGACTGACACTCTCTCTCTCTCTCTCTCTCTCTCTCTCTCTCTCTCTCTCTCTCTCTCTCTCTCTCTCTCTCTCGTGTCCATAAACCTTACACTGTCGTTTCTTACTTCGTCTATTTCATAATTTCAATGTCTGTATCTCATGTAATAAAAAAAAAATCACTTCCTCCTCTCTATATATGGTGCATAAACGACTAAATACTCCAATAGGTAAAGGGAAGGTAGCTCTAAAGGATTGAAGAGATGTAATAAGCATAGAAATAACATCTATAAGCGATACAAACACACTTAAAAGGGTACAATAGCGTTCTGTAAAAGATATAGAAGAATATATACAAAAGGGATTAAAAAGATGTAGTATATTATGGTTGGAAGGTAAACATAGGAGAGGTTGAAAAAATATGTTAAGATTGTGAAAGATACATCAAGGCAATCGCACTAGAAGACAAATTAATAATGAAAGTGATGATGATGATGTGATTTTATTTTTTCGGGTTGGATAGAAACACGAAGGAGGCAACGCAGTGAACTTGTAGGACTTGTAAGACTTGTAAGTGTGTTGTCTGAAGGAGAAGATTTGAACAGATATTGACTCGTATTTCTCTCGTAATCAATAGACGAAGAAAGAGAAAACAAAGAACTAGACAAAAAAAGAAAAGAAATCAAAGCAAGGAGCAGAGAAGAGTAAATAAAGGAGAAAGATTAACTAACACACACACACACAAAAAAAAGTTAGAAAAAGTAAGTGAAAAAATGAGACTAAAAAAAGATTCCCTCGTATTCAATAGGCGAACAAAGAGAGAACAAAGAACTAGACAAAAAAAGAAAAAGAAATCAAAACAAGGAGCAGAGAAGAGTAAATAAAGGAGAAAGATTAACACCACACACAAAAAAAAAAGGAAGAAAAAGTAAGTGAAAAAATGAGAAAAAAAAAAAAAAAAAAAAAAAAAAAAATGTTAGGAGTAAAAAGAGTGACTTCAAAAAACACTGAAACTAAAGGAATGAAACTTCGACTTAATGTCAGTAATGTCTTCTTTCCCTTATTAGTTTTCACTCTCCTTCTCCTTCTCCTCTTTTTTGCCCTCCTTATCTTCTTTTTACCTCTTCTTATTATTCTTCACCCTCTTCCATCACTCTTTTTTTGTTTTATTTATTATCTTTTCCATTACTTATTAGTCTTTCCCCTCTTCTTCCTCTTCCTTTTTCTCTTCTTCTATTCTTTTTACTCTTTACCCTTCTACTCTTTTATTGTTCTCTTCCTTCTCCTCGTTATCTTCTTCTTCTTGTCCTCCTCCTCCTCCTCCTCCTCCTCCTCTTCTTCTTTCTTCTTTCTTCTCCTCCTCCTCCTCCTCCTCCTCCTCCTCTTCTTCTTTCTTCTCCTCCTCCTCCTCCTCCTCCTCCTCCTCCTCCTCCTCCTCCTACCTACCTACCTCTCACCCCACCCCCTCCTCCTCCCCCCCCTCCACCACCACTTCCACCACCACCTCCACGACCACGACCACCACCACCACCACCACCACGACCACCACCACCACCACCACCACGACCACCACCACCACCACCACCACGACCACCACCACCACCACCACCACCACCACCACTTCCACCACCATTTCCACTACCACCACCACCACCTCCTCCTCCTCCTTATCTTCCTTCGGCAATAACAAGATACTAGCCGTAAGGGCGTCTCAGGTTCTATCAAGGCTAATAAGGTCCTTACACATCACTCCTTTGAATACACGCAAAATAATATCCTTCTCGCAAATACACACACACACGATGTATACACCGCGCGATGGTCAGGTTGATAGCGTGCTGGCCTCCCATTCTGTGGGTAGGCGGTTCGAATCCTCGCTGCTCCCGGGAAATTTTCACTGACAAATTCGGGCGGTTACTGTCCCCCTTGAGCAAGGGGATGGGTGTGTGTGGTGTGTGAGGTCCCAGCATTGCCCAAAGATCGGTAATAATGTGCTCCAAGCTCGCACTGAGAGGGTGAAACTGGCGATCGCTAGCCAGCTCGCGTGGAAAAGACCATGGGTGAATAACACACACACATAAAAAAAAAAAAAAAAAATGTCAGTAGCGAGCATGCAATTGAATCTCACGCTCCTCGAAGACACACAAGAGCGATATTCGAGTCTTTGAAGATCTAATGAATGCGAGGCACGCGACATAATGAAAAAAAATGATGATAAATTATATAGAAGAGTAGGCAATATGTAGCAATTACGTCGTGTGTGTGTGTGTGTGTGTGTGTGTGTGTGTGTGTGTGTGTGTGTGTGTGTGTGTGGTGTGTGTGTGTGTGTGTGTGGTGTGTGTGTGGTGTGGTGTGGTGTGTGTGGTGTGTGTGGTGTGTGTGTGGGTGGGGGGTGGGGGTGGGGGGTGGGTGGGTGGGTGGGTGGTGGGGGTGGGGTTGTGTGTGTGGGGTGTGTGTGGTGCGTGGGTGACAGTATTCTATTTTTTACGTTTCTTTTCTTGGTGCAACGATATTCTTCTCCTTTTTTTCAGTTCCAATTGACTTATATTCATAGATCATTTTCGAACAACATTTTATTTAGTTTCCATTTGTGTGTGTGTGTGTGTGTGTGTGTGTGTGTGTGTGTGTGTGTGTGTGGTGGTGTGTGTGTGGTGTGTGTGACAGTTTTTCCTTTTTTTATATTTTTTTTCTCGGTGCAACGATGTTTTTCTTTTTTTTTCACTCCAATTTACTTTTATTTATAGATAGGCCTAACTTTCTTACAGCCTTTCTTTATTAATTTCCATTTTTGTATGTGTGTGAGAGTTTTTCCTTTTTTTATATTTTTTTTTCTTGGTGCAACGATATTCTTAAAAAAATTTCAGTTCCAATTTAATTATATTTATAGATACCTAATATTTTCTTACAGCCTTTCTTTACTTTCCATGTGTGTATGTATATAAAAAAAAAAAAACTCGTAATCCAATAACAAAGAGCGAGTCTGCCTCCCCTCCCAAGCCATAACAAAACCTAAATCCACGTTTAATACACGTATATCCCAACCAGCCAATTACAAACCTTGGACAGCCACACGGTATCAAGGTCACAAGGTCAAAAGGTCAATGATATCAAGGTAAGGTCACAGTATTACAAGGGGAAGGTCACAGTATTACAAGGGGAAGGTCAGGATATTACAAGGGGAAGGTCACAGTATTACAAGGGGTAGGTCACAGTATTACAAGGGGAAGGTCACAGTATTACAAGGGGAAGGTCACAGTATTACAAGGGGAAGGTCACAGTATTACAAGGGGAAGGTCACAGTATTACAAGGGGAAGGTCACAGTATTACAAGGGGAAGGTCACAGTATTACAAGGGGAAGGTCACAGTATTACAAGGGGAAGGTCAGGTATTACAAGGGGAAGGTCACAGTATTACAAGGGGAGGTCACAGTATTACAAGGGGAAGGTCACAGTATTACAAGGGGAAGGTCACAATATTACAAGGGGAAGGTCACAGTATTACAAGGGGAAGGTCACAGTATTACAAGGGAAGGTCACAGTATTACAAGGGGAAGGTCACAGTATTACAAGGGAAGGTCCAGTTTACAAGATATATACAAGGGGAAGGTCACAGTATTACAAGGGGAGGTCACAGTATTACAAGGGGAAGGTCACAGTATTACAAGGGGAAGGTCACAGTATTACAAGGGAAGGTCACAGTATTACAAGGGAAGGTCACAGTATTACAAGGGGAAGGTCACAGTATTACAAGGGGTAGGTCACAGTATTACAAGGGGAAGGTCACAGTATTACAAGGGGAAGGTCACGTTATTACAAGGGGAAGGTCACAGTATTACAAGGGGAAGGTCACAGTATTACAAGGGGAGGTCACAGTATTACAAGGGGAAGGTCACAGTATTACAAGGGGAAGGTCACAGTATTACAAGGGGAAGGTCACAGTATTACAAGGGGAAGGTCACAGTATTACAAGGGAAGTTCAGGGGAAGGTCACAAATATAACCTGGCCTATTACTGCCACAACTACTACAGCCCGCATGATCGTAATTAACCGGTATGTAGTGGAGCATAAGCGGCGCATTAAACATTAATTTGCGGATCCCAAACACACTCCACCATTTAACCCACAACGAAATTAACGACGCTTCCGCAACTGGAGTTCATTCACGCAGATCTGTAACTAAGTTTATTGCGAATTTGAAACGTTATTACTGTGAAACTTGTTGCAACGACTGATTGGCTGGCTGGCTGGCTGGCTGGCTGACTGATTGGCTGGCTGGCTGGCTGGCTGGCTGGCTGGCTGACTGACTGGCTTACTGGCTGGACTGACTGACTGACTGACTGACTGACTGACTGGCTGGCTGACTGACTGACTGCCTGCCTAACTGACTGCCTAACTGACTGACTGACTGCCTAACTGACTGACTGAATGACTGACTGATTGACTGACTTGACTGACTGCCTCTGACTAACTGACTTGCCATTACTGCCATTATCATTTTAATTTTTTATTTTCTCCGTTGTCCAGTTTTCTCTTCTTTTCTTAAACCTTTTTTTCTATTTTCTGGTTTTGTGTCTTTCGTTTTTCTTTTGCATGTTTTTTTCAGTTCTTTTGTGTGTATGTGTGTGTGTTTATTATATATTACTCTTACTCTTCTATAGCACCATTCTGGGTATTCTGAGTTATATATATCAGTAAAATCAGTAACCAGTTATATATCAGTGAACCAGTAACGCCAATAGTAATAGTAGTAGTAGTAGTAATAGTAATAGTATTCGTATTAGTAACGCCACACATTGCCTTGCCGTGGCGGGCGGGCGAGTCATACTATATTCTTTTTTATTGACCTACTATACTTATTTTATAGTGGGATGTTCTGCTATACGTTGACCGGCAATAATAGACGCAATAATAGTACCAAGCTGGGTATTCTGAGTTTTATATCTAACATAACATAACATTAATATCGCCTTTAAAACACTGCAATTCTCACCTTTGACTGACGCTTCATGGTATTACATTGTATTGTGTATTGCATGCGTCTTTTTGGTCTAGTAGTGTTGCATTAGGTGAAGTGTTGTTCTAGTTATATGTTCAGTGTGAGGCGCGGGTTGTGAGGCAAACTAGAAGGCTTAGCGAATGATTTTATAATCAGTGTTTAGAAGGCGTGAAATAGGTATCAGTTTTAAGGTTTAAGCTACGTATTTAAAAGGGCAGGCAGGCAGGCAGGCAAGGCAGGCAGGCAGGCAGGCAGGCAGGCAGTCAGTCAGTCAGGCAGTGTCAGTCAGTCAGTCAGTCAGGCAGTAAGTCAGGCAGGCAGGCAGGCAGGCAGGCAGGCAGGCAGGCAGGCAGGCAGGCAGGCAGGCAGGCAGGCAGGCAGGCAGGCAGGCAGCAGTCAGGCAGGCAGTGCAGTAGTCATCCAGGCAGGCAGCTAAGTCCGTCAGTCAGTTCAGTCAGTATCAGCAGCAGCAGTATAGTCCGTCAGTCAGTCAGTCAGTCAGTCAGTCAGTCAGTCAGTCAGTCAGTCAGTCAGTCAGTATCTTGTTATTTCCTTCCCCTTATAAATCAGGTGCTAGAGTGATTACGAAACTATTGTTGAAACTAAACTATGCAAGCAAATCATCTATGACATCAGAGCAGACTTTGTATTTAGTATTTTGCTTTCCATGCCGAATCTATGAATGAAAAACTCCCTTTCTATTGAGCCATCTCGCCTCACTGCCTGCATGTCTATCTGTTTATTCATTCATTTTTCATCTCGACATTCTATCTCTGACGAACGCAGCTCAAACAAAACATCAGAGGGATTGTCGCCCCCCTCGCCCCCCCCCCCCCCACAACACACACACACACACACACACACACACGCGCGAGAATAATTGTCCGTGTCAGAATATTTGTATATATAAAATTCATATCATAATAAACGAACAGCAATTCAGTGTCACAATACCAGCTATGACGTTTTGATTATAAAAGAGAGAGAGAGAGAGAGAGAGAGAGAGAGAGAGAGAGAGAGAGAGAGAGAGAGAGAGAGAGAGAGAGAGAGAGAGAGAGAGAGAGAGAGAGAGAGAGAGAGAGAGGAGAGAGAGAGAGAGAGAGAGAGAGAGAAGAGAGAGAGAGAGAGAGAGAGAGAGAGAGAGAGAGAGAGAGAGAGAGAGAGAGAGAGAGAGAGAGAGAGAGAGAGAGAGAGAGAGAGAGAGAGAAGAGAGAGAGAGAGAGAGGAGAGAGAGAGAGACATGATACGCAGGTTGAAAAATCACCATTACTATATTTACAAATTCATCACTGGTGTCGCACGCGTTTTATTCCAGTCGCGTTTGAGAGTTGATAGATTAATGTTGGAACACACACACACACACACACACACACACACACACACACACACACACACTCGCTCTGTGGAGACAAATAACGGGAAATTCGTGACGGTTACGGAGACGCATGTTACTTTCTTCATTAAATCAGTCGTAATGAAAGGCCGTCGGTGGCAGGTCATTCATTTATTTAGAAAAAACCTGCAGCCTGCGCCTACATTCCCTTCCCCTCCCTAAACTCCCCCTTCCCTTTCCCTTCTCCCCAACCTCCCCCTTCCCTTCCCCCCCTATATCCTCTACCTTCCCTTCTCTCCCCCCCTATCCTCCACCTTCACTTCCCTTCCCTTCACTCCTTTCCCTTCCCCCTCTAACCTCCCCCTTTCCTTCCCTTCCCTTACCTCCAAACCTCCCCTTTTCCTTCCCTTATTCCCCCTAACCTTCCCCTTCCCTTCCCTTCACTCCCTTTCCCTCAACCTCCCCCTTCCCTTCCCTACCCTAACCTCTCCCTTCCCTTCCCCCAACCTCCCCCTTCCCTCCCTCCCCTCCCTTCCCTTGCCCCCCAACCTCCCCCTTCCCCTCCCCTTCCCCACCCTCCCCCCTCCCTACACCCATCCACCCCCTCATTCCATGCCTAACACGACCGTCACATCCTCACAACACACACGCACGTAACATTAACTCTGTGATTCCTCGGTATAAAAAAAGCAACAATGCAACACAGGCCGACAATGAGACTTGCTGGGGACGATATTTGCTGACTGTCTGTGTGGACCATGTATTATGAGGCGACGGAGTAGAAAAAAAATATTATGTGGCGTCGGAGGAAAAAAAAAAAAAAAAGAGGAAAAAAAAAAAAAAAAAAAAAATATTGGACACTCTTTTACCCTTTCAAACAGAGGATTTATTTCTTCATTTATATAAAAGAAAAAAATAGTTTGTTTGTGTGGACCATTTATTTTGTGGGTGACGAGATGAAACACATCAAAGTTATAAAATGGTCACTTTTTTTGTGTCAGTGAGTCAGTGTTTTTTTTCAACCTTTCCTACACATTTTTCTGTATCTATGAATTTTTATGTATTATTAGTATTTTATTATGTATTATTAGTATTTTATTATTTATTAGTATTTTTTATATATTATTATTATATTTTATTATTTATTAGTATTTTTTATATATTATTAGTATTTTATTATTTATTATTAGTATTTTATTATGTATTATTAGTATTTTATTATGTATTATTAGTATTTTATTATGTATTATTAGCATTTTTTATTAGTATTTTTTTATGTATTATTAGTATTTTTATGTATAGAGTTATTGATCTATGTATTTTTCACTGATGCGGGTTCCTTATAAACTTTCTATAAGGTGCTATACCTACATTTTTCATTTTTCAGCGCAGTATTCTCGCTCTTAAAACACATAACAATATCGAATTCCCATAAAGTCATGCACTAATTACTAGTCTATTTTCTTTAATGAGGCGAAAAATCCTGACCCCTTGCTGCTTACTGACTGATATTTGATGCCAGGAGAAGGGAATACCACAGCTCTTCTATATTTCAGCTGTATTTTATCATAGCTAACCATATTATCAGGTAAACATAGGCATCATTTCAAGCATGAGACCTTAAGATAGAATGAAATTTTTGCCTCGTTAAAAAAAATAGACTAATCAAAGCTCATTTCTTCCTTACCTGTCCTGTAGCTGCTGTAGAAGACATCTCTCTGCCCTCAGCTCTTCTGCAGGACGTCACCTCGCCAGACAGTAACCTACAAACAAGCAAGATGAAGCACATTAGCCTAAATAAAAAAAGTCTACAGGCGCTATAGGCTCCAAGGTATAAAAAAAAAAAAAAAAAAAAAAAAAAAAAATTATCACAGGCAACTCTTGATTAACATAACAAACACTTTACACGACTTTAAAAATATACATAAGATAAGACACTGACATAAAATAACAGTAAAGGAGATTGTCGGTAACTGTTAGTGAGTGTGTAGGTCAAAATTGATAAAAGTTTAATGATTTTACTTATCCTCATTTACTTTCCACTACTCAATAACCTTATCTCAGACTACAGCATGTTCTTTGACCTCACTTTCACTACTCAATAATCTAATTTTAAACAATAACACTTTCTTTTACTTCACTTTCACTACTCAATAACCTTACCTCAGACAATATCACTTTCTTTTACTTCACTTCACTACTCAATAACCTTATCTTCAGACAATAACACTTTCTGTTACTTCACTTTCAGTACTCACAATCTTATCTTAAACAATAACACTTTCTTTTACTTCACTTTCACTACAATAACACTTTCTTTTACCTCACTTTCAGTACTCACAATCTTATCTTAAACAATAACACTTTCTTTTACTTCACTTTCAGTACTCACAATCTTATCTTAAACAATAACACTTTCTTTTACTTCACTTTCAGTACTCACAATCGTATCTTAAACAATAACACTTTCCTTTACCTAACTTTCACTTCCCAACAATCTTATCTTAAACAATATCACTTCTTTATACTTTAAAAACACAATCCAAGCAATCAACTCTTCGCTTTTCTCTCTTCGCTTTTCTTCTTTCTTCCCCTCAATCCACTCTTTCGCTTCACAATTTCGAGCATTTATTACATCATATCTTCAATATTTTCATCATCAAACATTTAATCATTTCCTCCACCAAGTTATTAATCTTTACGCCATTTCTTGCAATAAAATCTGAACCATTTCTTGCATTAATCTTTCATTTATTTTTTGCATTAAAACTTTCAACCATTTTTTGGCATTAAACTTTTGAAATAGACTTTCTTGACTCTTCTTCCTCTCAAGTTGATAGCATGAACGAAGAAACTCTCTCTCTCTCTCTCTCTCTCTCTCTCTCTCTCTCTCTCTCTCTCTCTCTCTCTCTCTCTCTCTCTCTCTCTCTCTCTCTCTCTCTCTCATGATAAATATAACAATAGCACTCTACGCGACAAAAAAAAAATAATAGAACAAGACTGACATGAAATAAATAAGATAAATAATAAATAAAAAGATCAATAAAAGCGAGATTCCAATACATTATCACAAAAAAAAACACGGGAATAACTTACAAGGAAAGCATCCCATATAATGAATCATAGAAAACAAAGGATTATTCCTGAAAATCTGACACTAACTCAAGCATGAATATTAATACAGAAAGGTATTTGAAACATGGTAGTACTTCAAGACATTATTACTTGATTATGTATGTAACTTAGCTTGAGGAAGAGAGGCATAACCCGTCCTTCATGCGGTTGAGTACTTCATTATGCATTGTGGGAAGGAGTGAGCTGATCAAATATGAAGGTCCTTAAAGCATGAATTGTAGATGAAGGTTCTGAGCCGAGGCAAGGCAGGGCGCGCACGCACGCACGCACGCACGCACGCACACGCGCACACACCACACCACACCACAACACAACACACAACACAACACAACACAACACACGTATTAACCAGCCTTAACGCGCAATAACCAGAAAAATAAACATTAATTAAAAAAATGCCTCAGTTCCTTTGTAATCTTGCTTTTAACGATAACTATTATAATGAACACACCAGATGTAGTGAAACAGAGAGAGGGAGGAAGGCAAGGAGTGGGGGCGGAACAGACCAACCACCACCACAACCACCACACCATCAAACCACCGCGTCACCTCACCTTTACTCCAGCAGCGTCCTTACTGACCCTCGTCCACCAGTCAGGTCACCACAGTCGTATAACACACATTTTAGGTCCCCTTAGAGCTAGTGCACTAAACTAGGCCGTGCACTAGCTCTGTCAGGACCACAAATAGCTTCATACTTCAAACCCGTCATTTAGCTCCCTTAGTAGCTAGTGCACGGCCTAGTTTAGTGCACTAGCTCTGTCAGGGACCCAAAAATAGGCTTTTCATACTTCAAAGCCGTCACTTTACACAACACTCCCGCGCACCAACACTCACTACATTACTACAGCCTCACCAGCCGCATATGAATAAGGAACGCATAGTAGATAGATGTAATGACGCTTAGCAACAAGGTGACGGCATAGCTGTTTGGTGATTGGTGGTGACGTCACATGAGTCTTGAGAGCTATGATGTGCTATTGGCTAAAAACGCCTCGAACCAATTATTTGAGTGATTCGGTACTTTAGTGGGATATACGAAGCGATGAAGGTTAGCACGTTACCACATGAACAATTTAACAATTAAAACCTATATTCACAAGCGAGTACCTTGTTTCTCGTCACTGCAACAGCTCCATGATTTCAAACAACTAATTATCTTCTACCATAACGATATGAAGCACTAGTTTCGAAGACGATTGCTTAGTACCAGTTATAGCGCCATAGTCACTAGGCACATATACTTACACACTAGGACTTAATTAAGCAAACCTATAGTGGGTAATCAAGAAAGAAGAAGGAGCTTAGTTCAGTCACGAGAAGTAGATTCAAGACGAGAGAGATTACGTCACGAGAGAGATATGAGAGACGAGTCGAGAGAGATGTTAGTGAGTATGAGACTAGTGAGAGAGAGAGAAGTATATAGAGGGAGGAAAGAGAAATGTAAGCGGAAAGTAAAGAAAGTTAGGTAAATTAAAGAGGAAAGAAGAAAGAAAGAAGAAAGAAAGAGAGAGAGAAGAGAGAGAGAGAGAGAGAGAGAGAGAGAGAGAGGAGAGAGAGAGAGAGAGAGAGAGAGAGAGGAGAGAGAGAGAGAGAAGAGAGAGAGAGAGAGAGAGAGAGGGGGGAGGGAAAGAAGAGGTGGAGGGAAGGGAGAGCGTGAGGGAGGGAAATGGAAGGAGGTGAAGGGAGGAAGGGAAGGGGGAAAGCAGGGAGAGCGAGATGTTACCAGCAGTTGCCGCTTACCGGAGCTCCTGGCTGGGATCACGCCACCCCCCATGGCAGCGGGATTAGACAGTCCCCCATGACCACTCTTGACACCTATCACGACGCACCCCCCACCCCCACCACACAAGGAGGTATCCTGCGACGTCTGAGCCCAGTGTCTGTGTATGTCACACACACACACACACACACACAAACACACACACACACACCCGCACGCACACACACGAGTTTGCAATTAGTACGCCGGAATCCGTTGATGTTATGAGTTACGAGAGAGAGATACAGATACAGATACAGATACATAGATAGATAGATAGATACAGAGAGTTAGATAGGCACATATAGATAGATAGATATATAGATAGATAGATAGATACATAATAGATAGATAGAGAAAAAAATAATTGAAAGTCATCTTCCAAAATAACATCAAATTTTACTTATAGGAAAACCCAAATATAACACCAAAACTGCTAAACAATTACATTCATTATAACCACAGTACCTAACAACCTTTCATATACCCTCTGAACCACCATTAACAACCAATACACCAATCCAGGCACTAACAACCTACACGGGACAGGCTAACAAGCAGAGCAACGAGACCAGGCAGTTAGGGAGGCTTAACAACCGGGTGTGTAGGATTCAAGAAGGTTTAATGGGCAGTGAAGGAGCAGAGGTCATGATTGGTGGGTTAAGAAGCTATGTAGACTCAATGGATTATATTATACACAGTGACAGTCTAGTATGCTATTCTGTATCTCATATGTGTCATGTATGTGTGTGTGTGTGTGTGTGTGTGTGTGTGTGTTGTGGTGGTTGGAGATGCATGGTTTCCAGACTTGCCACATATGATTCACTAAAGCCATTCCAGCGGCCAGGATTAGGACAGGATTGGTGTGATTAGAGATTGGGAGCACGGCAAACATAAGATAAATCCCTTCCTTGCATTACAAAACACAAATTCTTCCTTTACAAACCAGAAAATAGAATAGAAAAAAGTTGGAGGACATTACGAGTATAAAAACTTGACAAAAGGTAACCTATTATCATATCCTGCAGCGTTATTATAAATGCATTGATATATTGACTAAATAAACTTTAGTCAATATATCAATGCATTTATGATAACGATGCAGGATAAGATAATATTACCACTCTTACTTTTTCTCAAGTTTTATACTCGTAATGTCCTAACTTTTTTCTATTATATTTTCTGGTTCGTAAAGGAAGATTCTGTGTTTTGTAATGCAAGGAAGTGACATCTGTAATAACGCTGTAGGATATGAATGAATTTCCACTCCTACTTTTTTCTATAATATTTTACTTCTATATTTTTTGCAGGAATGACGATGGGTTCCTCTTTTACTATTTACCTATAACATTTTTTACTTTTTTTTTCTGGTTTATAAAGGAAGAATTTGTGTTTTGTAATGCAATGAAAGGACTTGTCTGATCTGATGTTTGATGATGTCTGATTTTTTTCTTCAAGTGTTTTATACTCGTAATGTCTTCCAACTTTTTTCTTTTATTTTCTGGTTCATAAAGGAAGATTCTGTGTTTTGTAATGCAAGGAAGGACTTATCTGTAATGGCGTTGCAGGATATAACTATGTATTTCCACTTTTACTTTTTCCTATAACATTTTGCTTCTATATTTTTTGCAGGATATGACGATGGGTCCTCTCTTACTTTTTTTCTATAACATTTTGCTTCCTATATTTTTGGCAGGATATGACGATGGGTTCTCTTTTACTTTTTTCCTTAACTTTATTCTAATTTAATATCTTTTTACTTTTTTCTATAAAATTTTTTCTTTTGCAGGATATGATAATGGGTTTCCACTTTACTTTTTCCTATAATATTTTACTTTCTATTTTTTTGCAGGATATGACGATGGGTTCTCTTTTACTTTTTTCCTATAACATTTTGCTTTCTATTATATTTGCAGGATATGATAATGGGTTTCCACTTTTACTATTTTCCGAAAAAATTTATTCTATTTTATTTTCTGGTTTGTAAAAGAAGATCAGATTCTGTGTTTTGTAATGGAAGAAAGAGACTTATCTGATGTTTGTTGCGCACCTGACGCTCTAATCCTCTAATCACACCAATCCTGTTCTAATCCTGGCCGCTGGAATGGTTTTACGTGAATCATATGTGGCAAGTCTGGCAACGATGCATCTCTGACCACACACACACACACACACACACACAGACACACACACACACACACACACACACACACACAACACACACACACAACACACCAACCACACACACACACACACACACACACACACACACACACACCACACCACACACCACACACCACACACCACACACACACATACACACACACACACCACCACACCACACACACACCACACACACACACACACGCACACACACAACACACACACACACACACACACACACACACACACACACACACACACACACACACACACACACACACACACACGTATCTATCCGCTTAACCACAGCAGCAACAACAATAATAGTAATAACGCGCATATTGCTGTTTGAAAGTCAAGGGTATTACCGAGAAAATCAAACGTACACAATATTGAATAACTAACACGATGACAACAAATAAATAAAAAATAATGTATATAGTCTAATAACACTGACAGGAACAAAAACAATAACATATCAATTAACAACACCAAAACAAATTGTTAAATATAAATAAAAAACAAATTTGAATCAATAATAATATTCATACCCGTAAAAACAAAAACAAGCAAAATTCATACACGTAAAAACAAAACAAAAAAAATATTCATACACGTAAAAACAAAAACAAAAAAAATTCATATACGTAAAAACAAAAACAAAAAATATTCATACTCGTAAAAACAAAAACAAAAAATATTCATACACGTAAAAACAGAAAGAAAAAATATTCATACACCTAAAAACAAAAACAAAAAATATTCATACACCTAAAAACAGAAAGAAAAAATATTCATACACCTAAAAACAAAAACAAAAAATATTCATACACCTAAAAACAAAAACAAAAAATATTAATACGCCTAAAAACAAAAACAAAAAATATTCATACACCTAAAAACAAAAACTAAAAATATTCATACACCTAAAAACAAAAACAAAAAATATTAATACACCTAAAAACAAAAACAAAAAATATTCATACACCTAAAAACAAAAAACAAAAAATATTCATACACCTAAAAACAGAAAGAAAAAATATTATCATCTAAAATAACATCTATCACAACATCTGAAAACAACAATAATATGATAAAAATTCCGTATACCAAAATTTCCTTCTTGCTATCTTGCCTCTCCTCCTTTTCAACCTTATTTTCCGCACCAAAATAAATCTTTAAATTGAATATCAACCAAATAAAAAATAAAAATTTTATATACGAAAAAACAACAAAAAATATACCACAACATCTAAAAACAACAATATTAATTTCAAAGTCTAATAAAGATATACTAAAAAATAAAAATAAATTCCTTCTTGCTGCCTTGACTCCTTTTCAACCCTATTTTCGCGACGTCGAGAACCACGTCGCGTTGCAGACGTCTTTACTATACCCGCCAGAACTGACGTTCACGTCCCAACTCCTTACGACGGCTGGGACACGCTTTGCAGGAGGGAGGGAGGCGCAGGGAGAAGGAGGAGGCAGGGAGAAAAGGTGGTGGGAGAAGGAATAGATGGGAGAAAAGATGGTGGAAGAGGGAATGGATGGGAGAGAAGATGGTGGGAGGGAGGCAGGGAGAAAGAGGGGAGAGGTATGTAGGGAGAAAGGTGGAGAAGGAATGGATGGAGAAAGTGGGAAGAGGAATGATGGAGAAAAGTGAGTGGAGGGAATGGATGGAAGAAAAGATGGTGGACAAGAAGGATGGGGAAAGAGGGTTGCGAAGGAAGAGAGATGAGGGAGAGAGGAGATGAGGAGAGGAGAAGAGAGATGCTAGGAAGAGAGAGAGAGAGAGAGAGAGAGAGAGAAGAGAGAGAGAGAGAGAGAGGAGAGAAGAGAGAGAGAGAGAGAGAGAGAGAGAGAGACCTACATACTGAAGAGAGAGAGGAAGAGAGAGAGAGAGAGAGAGAGAGAGAGAGAGAGAGAGCAGAGAGAGAGAGAGAGAGAGAGAAGAGAGTGAGAGGAGAGGAGAGAGAGAGAGAGAGAGAGGAGAAGAGAGAGAGAGAGAGAGAGAGAGAGAGAGAGAGAGAGAGAGAGAGAGAGAGAGAGAGAGAGAGAGAGAGAGAGAGAGAGAGAGAGAGAGAGAGAGAGAGAGAGAGAGAGAGAGAGAGAGAGAGAGAGCAGAAACCAGAGTGCCACTTAAAGGAAGCATGAGTGTTATGAAGTTTTTCCCCGTTCCTGTGTGCATTCCCCGAGCTTCAACGGCTCGTACATTCATTATTGAAGGCTCGTTATCGGCGGGGACGAGTGGGAAGTCAACAGTGGTGCTCAGGAGTGTGTGAATATATACACTAATCCAAAAATTCCACCTGCCTGCCTGCTTGTTGGCATTATACGTGGTAGTCAGGAATCATCTCCCTTCAAATATATTCATCATTAATATAGGAGATGTTAGTATAAAAAGATACATGCATTAAATAAACATATAGATCCTACCTTACCTTACCTATAATGCCAATATGCTTTCGTGCCGCTATAGCTAAAACCTTGATGCTATTACTACATGTTTTATAGATGAGACACAAGAATAAGAAAAATAGCAAGAATATGCATACAATATGAAAATCCCAATGCCCCTTCTAAAAAATGTATTCCTAACGATAAGTGAACAAAAATTGGTAAACATGAAATACAACAATAATAACAATAGCTAGAATATACATACAAGAACATTCCAATGCCCTTCTAAAAAAATTATTCCTAACGGTAAGTGAATACATATAGGTAAACATGAAATACAACAATAATAACAAAAGCAGGAATATACGTACCAGAAAATTCCAACGCTTCTAAAAAAATTATTCCTGACGATAAGTGCATAAACAATAGGTAAACATGAAATACAACAATAATAACAATAACAAGAACATACCTACAAGAACACTCCAATGCCCTTCTAAAAAAATTATTCTTGACGATAAGTGAGCAACAATAGGTGAACTTCCAGCCATTGTCCAATGTATCTCTTCTATTTACCACAAAAAAACCTCCCCAAAAATCTGATACATAAAAATTGCCTTAGCCAACTATATTTCAAGACGTCTTGGCGGGGTATTGGGAAAAGTTTTCAACTAGAAATAATCGTACCTCGGTTAACCCCTTGAGGCCTATAACGTATATTTCGATTCTAATTTGGCGACCATTATAGACGATTTTAATGAATATAGACTAATTTATATATATCACAAGTATTGTATCCTTGTCCATTAGCTAATTTGGTATATATTATGATACTTTTCGTAATTTTATGGCCAACAATAGACGATTTTATATAGCAAAGGAAAGATCTGGGCTTGAAGGGGTTAAACCATATTGGTTACGATATACTGCCACTGCGCAAAGCTAAAAATTCATGTAGCTATATAGGTGATCATTCTAGACAGGCGAGGGGAAAGTACAGAATGTGGCGTTGAGGGAAGGTTAATATAAACAAAATATAAATAATTCTAACAGAAAACCCGCAGCGGAAAGTCAAAGAAGAGATTAAAATTAAAATGCACACCATAAAAGAGAGGAAAAGAGTAAATAGAGACATTCCTTCCTTCATCTTAAACGTCCATCTCGTAATAAACAAAAATAGTGTGTAAAGAGAAAACGGGATATCAGGCATGCCGTTTTCTAAGGTAAAGAGATGATTTGAGGGGAAACATGTAAGAAGAGAGAAAAATACAAATAAATACCATAAAAGAAAGGAAAAGAGTAAATAGAGCCATTCCTTGCTTCATTTTAAACGTCCTCGTAATAAACAAAATAGCATGTAAAGAGAAAACGGGATATCAGCCATGCATAACCCGTTTTCTTCACATGAATAAAAAGATTGTTTAGAGAAGGAAAGAGTAATAAGAGACATTCCTTCCTAATAATAAGCAAACATAGCTTCCTAATAATAATCCTAAGCTTAAAATCCATAGCTTTCTAATAATAAGCAAACATAAGCTTCCAGAATAAGCAAACATAGGGTGTAAAGAGAAAGCGGTATAACAGCCACGCATTACCCGTTTGCATATTCCCGTTTTCTGGTAGAGTATGTGGCGTTTACTCTTGAACACGTCGGGTTAGGTTACATTTGGTTACGGTTAGAGTAGGTTAGATTACCATACTGAACTGATGTAACTTTGCGTGGGAATCACAATGAGGGTATTTTCGAGAAGATCCTATGGTTAGTTTCGGAGCTACAGCCAAGCGTCTTCACTCGTAAACCACATACTCGCATAGAGTTGGGGAATATGCAGCCCGTTTTCTTCTCTTAAATAGATTGTTTAGAGGGGGATACACACCCATTCATGCATCCCCCGCGGCCACTAGATGAAGTCCTCTCCGCTGCCTCTTAAACACACACCGATTGGCAATTCCCGGAACCCGCAGATGCCGTAACGACCTCATTACCGCTCATTACACACTTTACGACGCTGCTCTATCCTTGATCACAGACGCACGGGGCAGTATCTCTCTCTCTCTATCTTCTCCTGATGCTAGATAGGAAGAAGGATAGATAGAGGGGCCGTATGTCTCTCTATCTTCTTGTGACGCCAGATAGATGGATAGAAGGATAGATGGGGCAGTATCTATCTCTATCTATCTCCTAACGCCAGATAGAAGGATAGGAGGGATAGAGGGACAATATCTATCTTTACATATCTCCTCCTGACGCCGGATAGAAGGATAGAGGGATAGAAGGACAGTATCTCTCTATATCTATCTCCTCCTGACACCAGAGATAGATGGAAGGGATAGATAGCTAGATAGAAGGGATATATAGCTAGATAGAAGGATAGAAGGATACATGGGCAGTATCTATCTCTCTCTATCTCCTCCTGACACCAGAGATAGTAGATAAAAGGGATAGATAGAAGGATAGAGAGATAGATACAGTGGAAGAGGGACAGCTTGATCCACTCCATCACTCCCTCTTCCCCCCCCCCTTGGTCGCCCTCCCAACCCCCCTCCACCCTCTCCATCTCTCCACCTCTCCACCTTAAAGCCGCCCACATACACCGGCCACCACCTTCAGGAACGCACCCCTTTATACACGGCAAGGGACACCACCACCACCACCACCACCACCACATTCCACCACATTCCACCACATTTATCAAAAATGTGTGGAATCATATACAAAATTCGACACAACCTAACGATTGAGGCATTACGGAACATTTATTATTCTCTTTGCTACCCTTACATTATATATTGTATATCTATCTGGGGATGTACTTGGCCTACAATCATAAAAGATGTTTTTATGTCTCAAAAGAAACTCATCAGAACAATTTGAATTGTTCACCATCACCACCACCACCACCATCACCATCACCACCATCACCACCACTACCTACCACCACCACCACCACCATCACCACCACCACCACCACCACCACCACCACCACCATCACCACCACCACCATCACCACCACTACCTACCACCACCACCACCACCACCATCACCACCACCACCACCACCACCACCACCACCACCACTACCTACCACACCACACCTCCTCCACCACTACCACCCATCACCACCACTCACCACCACCTACCACTACCACCACTACCTACCACCACCACTACCTACCACCACCACCACCACCACTACCTACCACCACCAGCATCACCCCCACCCCACACCACCACCACCACCACCACTACCACCCCCACCACCACCACCACCACCACCATCACTACCTACCACCACCTCCACCACCTACCACCACCACCATCACCACACCACCACCACCACCACTACCTACCACCACCACCTCCACCACCACCACCACCACTACCACCACCACCACCAACACCACACCACCACCACCACCACCAACACCACACCACCACCACCACACCACCACCACCACCACCACACCACCACCCATCACCACCACCACCTACCACCACCACCACCACCACCCATCTTACCCTCGTGTCTGTTTAAAAGGCGCCCAAGGGAGAATATCCAGGGTGTTATGTTAAGGGGAAATGATTACTAATACCTGTGTGTGTGAGGTCTGGGCGTCAGGGTGTGCTTGTGGTGGCGCCCTTTTTGTTAGGGTCGCTTGTAGCCTCCAGGGGCCTGTTGGTGCCGCCATCTCACTCTTCTTGTCTCCGGCAGGATTTTTTTGCCCCCTTTGGTGCCCTAGGTTATTTTTTTGCCGACTTTGGTGCCCCACTTTTTTTTGCCCTCTTTGATGTCCCAGGTTATTTTTTTGCCCTCTTTGGTGCCCCAGGTATTTTTTTTTGCTATTTTTGGTGCCCCAGGTATTTAGTTTTGCCCTGTTTGGTGCCCCAGGTTATTTTTTTGTCTTCTTTGGTGCCATTTTATTTTCTACCTTTTCCTTACTCCTCCTTTATCAAATTGTCCTTCCTACCTCCTATTTTTCTATGTATATCCTATCTTTTCTCTCTCTTATTCTACTACATCTTTCCTTCTTTCATTTCCCTTTTATTTTCATCTTCCATTAATCACCTACTTATTATGTTCCTTCCTTTCCCCCCCCCCTTTTTTTTTTTACATCACAAAGGACTGGCCAAGAAAAAAAAAAAAAAAAAAAAAAAAAAAAAAAAAAAAAGTAAAAAACCCCCGCTTATTTGTCAGTCCCTATAAAGAAGACAGCCAGAGAATATATAAAGGGGGGGTGGGCCAATATTATTATTATTATTATTATTATTATTATTATTATTATTATTATTATTTTTTTTTTTTTTTTTTTTTTTTTTTTTTCCCATCACAAAAGGACTGGCCAATGGTATTACAAAAAAGGAGTAACAAAAATCCCGCTTAGTTGCCAGGCCCTATAAAGAAAACAGTAAGAGAATATATAAAGAGGGGGCGTGCCAATTTAGTTCATGTGTCTTGTTACTCCTCTCTAGAAAATATTTAAGTCGTAGGAAGGTGGGAAAATATAAACAATTCTACTACTACTACTACCTACTACTACTACTACTACTACTACTACTACTACTACTACTACTACTACTACTACTATAGTATACTACTGATATTGAGCCATACATACTGATATTTTTTAGTTTATAAGATTAAATTTATCCATCTTTTTCTATTTATCTACCTGTTTATAAGTTTCTATTTATCTGTCTGTCTGTTTGTCTATCTATTTTTGCCCTGTTTGGTACCCTTCGCGTTCTCTGTGATCTCTCTGCTTCAGGGTGACGGTAAGGCGGCCTCTCGTCTCTTTCATCCAAACTTTACGACGCTCAACACGGTATCTACTCGGCCGTAACTTGAGCCTTAAGACCTGAGGAGCCGAACTTTATCAAAACTTAAGTACGACGTATTTAAGCGTAATCTTGCGAGCATTAACGAGGTATCTTGGTGAGGAAAACCTGCACTCACTTACGGCGGAGTTGTAATATTACTCTTTTATAATTACTACTTTTTACTTACTTTTTACTTACTTATTACTTACTTATTACTTACTACACTTTCTTTCTTCTTTTACATCACAAAGTACTGGCCTAGAGGGAAAAAAAGTATAAAAAATCCCGCTCACATTCTTTCTATTAACTACTACTAATCTAACTACTACTAACTACTCTTTTATTACTTCTTACTTACTTACTACTTACTACACTTCTTCTACATCACAAAGGACTGGCCTGGAGCAAAAAAAAAAAGCAACAAAAAACCCGCTGACATTCCCTCTATTAACTACTACTAATCTAACTACTATCTAACTACTACTAACTACTCTTTTACTTCTTCTTACTTAATTTTTACTTACTACACTTTTTTTTCTTTCACATCACAAAGGACTGACCTAGAAAACAAATTTAAAAGTAGCAAAAAACCCGCTGATATTTTTCTTCCCCGGCCTCCCAGTGACTCGCCTCCCTTTAAAGAGAGACCCAGTAGCCCCTTTTATTTATATAGATACATTGATCGATAGATAGATAGATAGATAGATAGAGAGTGAGAGAAAAAAGACTTCAAGCCACCAGAAAGCCTTTAAGATCCTCATTGAACTCTCATTTCTCAGCCATCATTGCCTTCATGAAATACCGATTTACTGGTGGAGTTTCAAGGTAATTAAGACTTGTATTAGACTTTAATCCTTCAGCCATTGGATTAACCACAGACTGGGATTATTATAGCTTCAATACCTACACAAAATCCTCTTCAACGTTGAAACTAAGACTAAGCTAACGGAGGCAACTAAGTTAATATTAAGATTAAAGTTAAGACTCTTGAATGGGATTATCAAAGAGCTCTTATACGTAGGGACAAAACACCCCTATGGATATAGAAGCTTTGTAATCCTTGCATTTGAGACTTTTAACCCCTTCACGCCCAATCTTTCCTTTGCTATAAAAAAAATGTATGTTGTCGGGCCATAAAATTACGAGAAGTAACTGAATATATAGCAAATTAGTTAGTCGACAAGGATACTAAACAGGTTATATCCATAAAATATTGCTTATATTCACTAAAAATCGTCTAATGGTAGCCCAAATTACAATGGAAAGTACGTTCTGGATCTCAAGGGTTTAACGATACCAAGATACCTCAAATAACAGGCTGATGGTCGTATTATTAGTAATCCTCGTTTTGGAATTTCGAAGCTAAGCTGTTTGTTTACCTGCGTATTAGACGCGGCTGCCATTAGTCTTCATAGGGAAACACACTGCCTTGCCTCTCTCCTTGCCTGATTGTTAGTATTGTTGTTAGCATTATTGTTATGGTGTGAGCGTCTTAGGATGTTAGTAGCAGGATAGTGAGGATGTATAAGGCAGGTTGTGTCAAGAGGGGAAGGGTGGAATGATTTGCCGTGAAATTATGGATTGCTACGAGAGATTCAGGTTGTGATTCTATCTATTTGTTATTATCCTTGGCATTATTCTGTCTGTCTGTCTGTCTGTCTGTCTATCTGTCTGTCTGTCTGCCTCTCTCTCTCTCTCTCTCTCTCTCTCTCTCTCTCTCTCTCTCTCTCTCTCTCTCTCTCTCTCTCTCTCTCTCTCTCTCTCTCTCTCTCTCTCTCTCTCTCTCTCTCTCTCTCTCTCTCTCTCTCTCTCTCTCTCTCTCTCGTACCCTCCGCTCCCTGCCTTACCTTTCACAACCAATTAGTACATTCACGAGTGCCCTTCTCACCACCACTTTCATACTCCCACTCCACTCCTCCCCTCCCCCCCACACACACTCCCACTCCACTCCCCCCTCCCCCCCACACACACTCCCCCTCACACACACACACATCCCCCCCACACACAATCCCCCCCTACACACATCCCCCCCTCGCCAGTTAGTGCTTCTGTGTAGTACCCAAGCGTGGCGGTGATTAACTCTATTACATGACTTTATACACTTTTATCTCTTCTTCAGGGAACTTGTGACCTTCAATTAGCATTGTTAGTAATCACAGGTGCGTCTTATGGCCACTCTGTATTGTTTTTTGTTTGTTATTGGTTGAATTTGTTTGTTATTGGTTGAATTTTTGTTTGTTATTGGTTGAATTTGTTTGTTATTGGTTGAATTTTTGTTTGTTATTGGTTGAATTTTTGTTTGTTATTGGTTGAATTTTGTTTGTTATTGGTTGAATTTTGTTTGTTATTGGTTGAATTTTGTTTGTTATTGGTTGAATTTGTTTGTTATTGGTTGAATTTTTGTTTGTTATTGGTTGAATTTTGTTTGTTATTGGTTGAATTTTGTTTGCTATTGGTTGAATTGGTTTGTTATTGGTTGAATTATGTTTGTTATTGGTTGAATTGGATTTTTTTGGTTGAATTTTGTTTGTTATTGGTTGAATTTTTGTTTGTTATTGGTTGAATTTTTGTTTGTTATTGGTTGAATTTTTGTTTGTTATTGGTTGAATTTTGTTTGTTATTGGTTGAATTTTTTTGTTATTGGTTGAATTTTTGTTTGTTATTGGTTGAATTTGTTTGTTATTGGTTGAATTTTTGTTTGTTATTGGTTGAATTTTGTTGTTATTGGTTGAATTTTTTTTTGGGTTGATTGGTTTGTTTTGGTTGAATTTTGTTTGTATTGGTTGAATTTTTTGTATTGGTGAATTTGTTGTTATTGGTTGAATTTTTGTTTGTTATTGGTTGAATTTTTGTTTGTTATTGGTTGAATTTTTGTTTGTTATTGGTTGAATTTTGTTTGTTATTGGTTGAATTTTGTTTGTTATTGGTTGAATTGGTTTGTTATTGGTTGAATTTTGTTTGTTATTGGTTGAATTTTTGTTTGTTATTGGTTGAATTTTTTTTTGTTATTGTTGAATTTTGTTTGTTTTGGTTAAATTTTGTTTGTTATTGGTTGAATTTTGTTTGTTATTGGTTGAATTTTTGTTTGTTATTGGTTGAATTTTGTTTGTTATTGGTTGAATTTTTGTTTGTTATTGTTGTTTTTTTGTTTGTTTTGGTTGAATTTTGTTTGTTATTGGTTGAATTTTGTTTGTTATTGGTTGAATTGGTTTGTTATTGGTTGAATTTTTGTTTGTTATTGGTTGAATTTTGTTTGTTATTGGTTGAATTTTGTTTGTTATTGGTTGAATTTTGTTTGTTATTGGTTGAATTTGTTTGTTATTGGTTGAATTTTGTTTGTTATTGGTTGAATTTTTGTTTGTTTTGGGGTTGACTTTAATGGGGTATGTTTTACACTGTCTCAATGATGAATTTATTATATTTATTTCGAGTTATTACATTTTCACTACCATTACTACTACTACTACTACTCCTACTACTACTTCTACTACTACTACTACTACTATTACTATTGCAACTACTACTACTACTACTAATACTACCATTGCAACTACTACTACTACCATTGCAACTACTACTAGTACCATTATGATCGTTGCTACTACCATTACTACTACTACTACTACTACTACTACTACTACTACTACTACTACCATTGCAACTACTACTACTACTATTATGATTATTACTACTACTACTATTATGATTGTTGCTGCTACTACTACTACTACTACTACTATTATGATTGTTGCTGCTACTACTACTACTACTATTATGATTGTTGCTACTACTACTACTACTACTACTACTATTATGATTGTTGCTGCTACTACTACTACTACTACTATTATGATTGTTGCTGCTACTACTACTACTACTATTATGATTGTTGCTACTACTACTACTACTACTACTATTATGATTGTTGCTGCTACTACTACTACTACTACTATTATGATTGTTGCTGCTACTACTACTACTACTACTATTATGATTGTTGCTGCTACTACTACTACTACTACTATTATGATTATTACTACTACTACTATTATGATTGTTGCTGCTACTACTACTACTACTACTATTATGATTGTTGCTGCTACTACTACTACTACTATTATGATTGTTGCTGCTACTACTACTACTACTACTACTATTATGATTGTTGCTGCTACTACTACTACTACTATTATGATTGTTGCTGCTACTACTACTACTACTACTATTATGATTGTTGCTGCTACTACTACTACTACTATTATGATTGTTGCTGCTACTACTACTACTACTACTATTATGATTGTTGCTACTACTACTACTACTACTACTATTATGATTGTTGCTGCTACTACTACTACTACTACTATTATGATTGTTGCTACTACTACTACTACTACTATATATTGTGCTTATACTACTACTACTATTATGATTGTTGCTGCTACTATACTACTACTACTATTATGATTGTTGCTCTACTACTACTACTACTACTATTATGATTGTTGCTACTACTACTACTACTACTACATTATGATTGTTGTACTACTAACTACTTACAAACTACTACTATTATGATTGTTGCTACTACTACTACTACTACTATTATGATTGTTGCTGCTACTACTACTACTACTACTATTATGATTGTTGCTGCTACTACTACTACTACTTATTATGATTGTTGCTGCTACTACTACTACTACTACTATTATGATTGTTGCTGCTACTACTACTACTACTATTATGATTGTTGCTGCTACTACTACTACTACTACTATTATGATTGTTGCTGCTACTACTACTACTACTACTATCACCCCCGTAGCCTCACTGGAACATTGAAAAATTGCATTCATTTCCAGTATTTGATCTAGTTTTCCCATCAAACTGTCTCGTTATGTAGGACACGATTCGTCAATGTAGAGATAAGGGTGGGTCTCTCTCTCTCTCTCTCTCTCTCTCTCTCTCTCTCTCTCTCTCTCTCTCTCTCTCTCTCTCTCTCTCTCTCTCTCTCTCTCTCTCTCTCTCTCTCTCTCTCTCTCTCATAACAGTCTGACCTCCACCTGAGCTCGCGTGAATATAGTTAACAGCATAAAAGTAAATACAGCATCAGGTGACATTGCAGGACAGTTGTAAAAAAAATAGAAATATGAAAAAGACATTTTTGAAAAACATGCACCCTTGTATATCCACCAATAACAACGATATATTACCATGTCCAAAAATGACAAGACAAGCCTCAAACCAAAACGACAGACAAACAAGCTCAAAACGACAAAAAACACAGCCAAAACAACAAGAAAACCAGCCAAAACGACAAGACAACAAACCAAAACGACAAGAAAACCAGCTAAAACGACAAGAAAACCAGCCAAAACGACAAGAAAACAAACCAAAACGACAAAAAAACCAGCTTAAAACACAAGAAAACAAGCTAAAACGACAAGAAAACAAGCTAAAACGACAAGAAAACAAGCCAAAACGACAAGAAAACAAGCCAAAAAGCCCCAAAAAACTAGCCAAAACGACAAGATACAAGCCAAAACGACAAGAAAACAAGCCAAAACGACAAAGAAAAACTAGCCAAAACGACAAGATAACAGCCAAAACGACAAAAAAAACAAGCCAAAACAAGAAACAAGTCAAACGACAAGAAAACAAACCAAAACGATATGAATAAACAACCCAAAACAAACAGATTCCAACATTCCTCCGACGCCTTGCTTAGATAAACACAATCATTTCACAAACAACAATGACAAAAGTTTATTCTAATCACCAAAATGCATAATTACCTTACCTACCTGTTGATATAAATAAAGGCTATGAATACATAAACCAAAACAAACATATTCCAACATTCCTGCGACGCCTTGCTTGGGTAAACAGAATCATATCAACACAAACGTTTATTCTAATCACCAAAATGCATAGTTAACCTTAGCTATCTGAATAACTTATGCAGCACAAACACCTGTCTCCTTTGATGTTACCTGGCGAGTTATGGGCCAACACCTGTCGTGGCCGGTGTGCTTATTCCCGTTTTCTGGTAGAGTATGTCGCGTTTACTCTTGAACACGTCCGGTTAGGTTACGGATTGGGTAGGTTCGATTTTCTTATTAATATACGTTAACTTTGCGTGGGAATCACAATGAGGGTATTTTCGAGATTATCCTATGGTTAGTTTCGGAGCTACAGCCAAGCGTCTTCACTCTGAAACCACATACTGGCATAGCGTTGGGGAATATGCGGGAGGGAGGGAGGGCGGTTCCGAGTTCTACCTGTCTCCTCCTTTGGTTGTTACTGGCGGTATTGCGCCATTCACGCCCAAAGTACTGGCTGACTATAGATATTGGGCTATTAATGTGTTATGGCAGCCACTTCTGTCCTCGCCTTGCATTGTTGATACTCCTTACTATCTCTCTCTCTCTCTCTCTCTCTCTCTCTCTCTCTCTCTCTCTCTCTCTCTCTCTCTCTCTCTCTCTCTCTCTCTCTCTCTCTCTCTCTCTCTCTCTCTCTCTCTCACTCTCTCTCTCTTTTCTGATACTTTAACCTTCTCTTTTCTTTGTATTTCATGGCTGTTATGTTTGTTATCTTACTTGTACATTGCTATATTTTTTTGCCTATTTTTTTCATAGTTTGTTTTTTCTATACGCTGTTAAAACCTCTGAATCTATTACGGCACTAAAAAAATACAAAATAATACAATAAATAAAACTATACAATAAATTACAATCAATCAATCAATACCAGACACTAAAAAGTTACATAAGAATCCATACTTAGTAATGTGCATCTTCACACTAACAACACTCATACTGACACCATCCAACACTACTAAAATGACACTTTGATTCATAATATATCATAATTCTAATGTGTGATTCATAATATGTCATAATTCTAATGTTTGATTCATAATATGTCATAATTATAATGTGTGATTCATAGTATGTCATAATTTTAATGTGTGATTCATGTCATAATTCTAATGTTTGATTCATAATATGTCATAATTCTAATGTGTGATTCATAATATGTCATAATTCTAATGTGTGATTCATAATATGTCATAATTCTAATGTGTGATTCATAATATGTCATAATTCTAATGTGTGATTCATAATATGTCATAATTCTAATGTGTGATTCATAATATGTCATAAGTCTAATGTGTGATTTATAATGTCATAATTCTAATGTGTGATTCATAGTCATAATTCTAATGTGTGATTCATAGTCATAATTCTAATGTGTGATTCATAATATGTCATAATTCTAATGTATGATTCATAGTACGTCATAATTCTAATGTGTCATAACTCTATCCTGTTCTCTTTATGACCCGTCCTCTCAAATACATGCATAAACCTGATCCGTACATGTAATAAAACAATATTAGTACACTCAGAAATAAGGGGTATATTAAGGGTAGAATTGTTACATCGCACCATCACTACCTGTATCGCACTATACATCACTATGTCGCCTCCGTGGTGCAGTGGCTAGCGTGCCTGGCTACGAATCTGCGGGCCCTGGTTCGATCCCGGACCAGGGCAAGTCGGTGACCAGCCTACCCAGCTGTTCTTACTTCCTTTCGGGGTTGATAAATGGGTACTGGGGTAACCTGGGAAGGTAAACTGTGTAATCCGGGAGTGCACACTAGCCCTGTGTCGCGGGGTAACGGGTTCCTCACCACCACAGGCTCTAAGGGCTAATGCCACGGAATGAGCACCGCAGCCACCGCAGCTTAGCGTATGCTCCCATCTTTACCTACCTTACCATCACTACCCTTTTTAAACCCTATGTCCAGGCTGGAGGGTAGATGCTGCCGATTGTACCCTTCATCTACCCTTTATCTACCCTTTTTAGACGAGAGGGTTGCAAAAGGGTATATTTGCGTCGATCCGAAAGGGTATATTTGTAAGGGTAGAAAAAGGGTAGCAGTATTTCATCACTACAAATAACCTTTCTACCCTTTTCCTACCCTTTTTTTGCTAAGAGTGTACAGTAAATATAAGCGTATTAGTTCTAACTCGCTTTGTCCATAATATTTTCCTCCCACACCCACACTCTGCCTTTGTAACTACTATACACGCCCACCACTTTTCCTTCATACCTACGCCCACACACAGTCACCCACATGTACATAGGATAGGAAAGGTTGCATGGTAGGTTTTACATGTGGAGTTGAATAAAAAATCATGATCGACATAGAGATTAATAGATGGATACACAGATGAATAATAGAGATAGAGAGAGAGAGAGAGAGAGAGAGAGAGAGAGAGAGAGAGAGAGAGAGAGAGAGAGAGAGAGAGAGAGAGAGAGAGAGAGAGAGAGAGAGAGAGAGAGGAGAGAGAGGAGAGAGAGAGAAGATAGGAGAGAGAGAGAGAGAGAGAGGAGAAGAGATGTGTGGTGTTAATATCATTCATTCAGGGGAGAAAGGACAAAAAAGGGAAGCAAGAGAGCTAAGGACAGAGGGAGGAAAAAAAGGAGAAGGAGAGAGAGAGAGGAGAGAGAGAGAGAGAGAGAGAGAGAGAGAGAGGAGAGAGAGAGAGAGAGAGAGAGAGAGAGAGAGAGAGAGAGAGAGAGAGAGAGAGGAGAGATGAGAGAGAGAGAGAGAGAGAGAGGAGAGAGAGAGAGAGAGAGGAGAGAGAGAGAGAGAGACATGAGGAAGACGAGAGAACAGAAATGGAGATTTAGACGAGGGAGAGTGGGGGTGTAGAGTGGAAACATGGGGAATATTTTAAGTTAGATGTGAAAATGGAAATGGAAAGTGAATTTACTTGTATGTGTGTGTTGTGTGTGTGTGTGTGTGTGTGTGTGTGTGCTTGCGTGTGCGTGTGCGTGTGCGTGTGCGTGTGTGTGGTGTGTGTGTGTGTGTGTGTGTGTGTGTGTGTGTGTGTGTGTGTGTGTGTGCGTGTGTGTGTGTGTGTGTGTGTTGGCCTTGGGTTAGTTTACAAGGGTGGAACAAGAGTGGAGTGGACAAGACTAAAACAAAACAATATCGACATGCATTTTTTTAAAGGGAAAAGGTTACTTGTGAGTGGCGACAGGCTGATGGAAGGAACAAATAATCACTGTATAACCCGGTGATTTTTTGTAACGCTCGACTGATAACAAAAGGCTAAAGGGTCTGCATAGTTAAACAGATAAGAAAAAAATAGAATTAACATCAGATAAAAAAAATTTCATCACACACACGTTATATTCTTTCTCGCATTGTTAAGGTTATGTGTTCATCTGTCTGTCTGTCTGTTTGTAGTTGCCTCTCTCTCTATAATTTAGTTTTTCTGTCTGTCTGTCTGTCTTTTTCTCTGTCAGTGTATATGTCAGTAGTTGCCTGTTTCTCTACCATCTCTTCTTTTCTGTTTTTGTCTGTCTGTCTACTTGTCTGTCCGTCTATATGTCAGTAGTTGCCTCTCTCTCTATCATTTAGCTTTCTGTCTGTCTGTCTGTCTTTTTCTCTGTCCGTGTATATGTCAGTAGTTGCCTGTTTCTGTACCATCTCTTCTTTTCTGTTTTTGTCTGTCTACCTACTTGTCTGTCCGTCTATATGTCAGTACAGGGTGGCAAGGTTGGTAGAGACGTGAGCCCGCAATGTGCAGCGTCCCTGTGCATTCGGTCAGCGGTTCCAGTCCGCCTAGTTCGTGCTGACGTGGCGGCGCTTTGTATAGTCAACAACCTTGTAGTTGGTACTTGCAAAGTGTCTAGATAGGATGAAAATCTTATCTTATCTTATATGTCAGTAGCTGCCTGTCTCTCTCTCTCTCTCATTTCGTTTTTCTGTGTCTGTCTGTCTGTCTGTCTGTCTATTTGTATGTCTATATGTCAGTAGTTGCCTGTCTGCATCATTTCGTTTTCTGTGTCTGTCAGTCTGTCTGTCTATTTGTTTGTCAGTGAATATGTTAGTAGTTGCCTGTATCTCTATCATCTCGCTTTTCTATGTCTGTCTGTCTGTCTGTCGCGCTATCGTCCCAGCTATTCACGTTTTCATCAACTGTGATAAAACGGACTCCAAAATTCATGTTTCCTTTAATGTTTCATGACCATTTCCATGTTTTTCATTTTCTTTATCTTTGCTGCTTCAATATTTATCTTCCCATCTATTTTTACGCATGTTTTCATTTCGGTTAAATTTCAGTGTCATTTCATTTCTCTATGGCTGTTAGTATATCATCAGTGTATAATGCCAACGTGTTTCTCTTCTTTTCTTCTATTTTTGGTTTGTTTACTAATGGCTCATCTTGTTTGTGTGTTTACCGAGAAAAATTACAAACTCTTGATGAGGTATTCAGGCAAAGATTTACTCCACTTTCTCAGAACTTCCTCGTTTTTTTGGCTTCAAATTTATGTAAACAAAGTCTTGTGTTCTTATACTTCTCCTCTTCCTTCTTTATTCCTTTATTCCTGTTCCTCTTCCTTCTCCTGTCCCTCTTCCTGTTCCTCTTCCTTCTCCTGTCCCTCTTCCTGTTCCTCTTCCTTCACCTGTCCCTCTTCCTTCACCTGTCCCTCTTCCTTCACCTCTCCCTCTTCCTTCTCCTCTCCCTCTTCCTTCTCCTCTCCCTCTTCCTTCTCCTCTCCCTCTTCCTTCTCCTCTCCCTCTTCCTTCTCCTCTCCCTCTTCCTTCTCCTCTCCCTCTTCCTTCTCCTCTTCCTCTTCCTTCTCCTGTCCCTCTTCCTTCTCCTCGTCCTCCTCCTCCTCCTTTGTCTCCTCTTTCACAACTACATATTCAGTCTCCTCTATTTAAATTTCCTGGGCTTTGCATCAGTATTTTATTTTTCCTTGAACCTCTTTTTAGTATAAAGTCTAAGTTTCTCATTATCAAGTTTCTATTGTTTATTATTCTGTTTCTGATCTTCAAATTTTCTTGCTTGCATTTCCTGCTCTTAATCTTTGTCTTTGTCTGTTTGAGCTTCTCTGATAGTCTGTTTTATGTCCATTTTTGTCTTTCTTTCTGTCTATATTTACCGGTGCGTCTGACAGTCTCTCTCTCTCTCTCTCTCTCTCTCTCTCTCTCTCTCTCTCTCTCTCTCTCTCTCTCTCTCTCTCTCTCTCTCTCTCTCTCTCTCTCTCTCTCTCTCTCTCTCTCTCTCTCTCTCTCTCTCTAGCTTCTCTTTGATAGTTGTTTTCTGTCTATTTTTGTCTTATTTTCTTTGTCTATTTACCAGTGCGTCTCTCTCTCTCTCTCTCTCTCTCTCTCTCTCTCTCTCTCTCTCTCTCTCTCTCTCTCTCTCTCTCTCTCTCTCTCACAGTGTCTTAGTCAGTACATAGTCTTGCAAGCCAGTGCATAAAATTCAGGCGACCCATAAATCAGGGAAATGGCGCTAATTTGCAGCAATAGTGGGCCATAAATTCGTCTGGACATCTGGCCGTGAAATTCCTGAGGCCAGATTGTGTGAGTGAAAACAAGGAGGGCGAGACATTTGATTCTTATTCGGCGACACGATCCACTTAAGACCAATTTGTGTGTTTCTTTTGGTCGCTTTTGTGTCTCCTCCATTTCCCGCCATTTAAAGTCCTCGGTTTTCGATGTTTTGGTGTATTTAACTTATTTTTATTTACTTATTTATACTATACTACTATTATTATATTACTATTTATACTTTTATTTATATTTACTTACTTGTATAACCTTACATTTGTTTATCTATTATATTTATTTTTATTTGTTTTAGTGGTGTGTTGAGGTTGGTTTCAATAGGTTGCCAGACATTTAATTTTGTGTTAATGATGGGTATGATTAACACTCTCTCTCTCTCTCTCTCTCTCTCTCTCTCTCTCTCTCTCTCTCTCTCTCTCTCTCTCTCTCTCTCTCTCTCTCTCTCTCTCTCTCTCTCTCTTGCTGTAAGATTGCCATTCCCTTTCTATTCCTTTTATTCTCTCTCTTCACGTCTTCTTTTAGCTTTAAGAGTTCCAATCCTATTCTTTCCTTTTACAACTCTCTCTCTTCTCTCTCTTTCTCCTCTTTCCTCCTCTCTCTCCTCCATCTCTCTCTCTCTCTCTCTCTCTCTCTCTCTCTCTCTCTCTCTCTCTCTCTCTCATTACTACCCCTACCCACTACTACCCATAACACCCCAACCCCCTCCCTTAACCTCCTCTTACAACCTCCACGTCTCTATCTACGGTAAACCTAACCTACCCTATCCGTAACCTAACGTAACCTAACCTGACGTGTTCAAGAGTAAACGCCACATACTCTTCCAGAAAACGGGATTATGCTACCGGGACCTGGAAGAGTGGTGGGAGACAAGGAGTGAGAGAGACACCTTCCTTAACCATCCTCATGCAGCCTCCACGTCGCAAGCCACCGGGACCTTGCATGGAAGAGTGATGGGAGGCGAGAGAGTGAGAGAGACACCTTCCTTAACCATCCTCATGCAGCCTCCACGTCGCAAGCCACCGGGACCTGGCATGGAAGAGTGATGGGAGGCGGAGAGTGAGTGAGACACCTTCCTTAACCATCCTCATGCAGCCTCCACGTCCATTACTGCCGGAGCCTGCATGGAAGAGTAGTGGGAGGCAGGGAGTAAGAGCGACATCTTCTCACGTTACATCCTTCACCAGACACACTGCAGCAGTCCTGAGATCTCTTCCTTGGAGTCTGCAGGATTGCCTTGGCATCTCGCGCAGGGAAAGAGGTGGAGAGCTCAAGGTTGTCAGGACGTGAAGAGTTGATGGCAAATGGAGAAGTGAGGAGAGAGAGAGAGAGAGGAAGAAAGCGAGGAGTAAGGAGGAGCAAATAAGGGGAGAGGGAGAAAGCGAGGAATAAGGAGCAAATAAGGGGAGAGGGAGAAAGAGAGGAGTAAGAAGGAGGAAAGAAGGAGAGAGGAAGAAAGCGAGGAGGAAGAAGGAGCAAAGAAGGGGAGAGGGAGAAAGGGTGGAATAAGGACTAAAAGTAGACAGAGTATAAGGTAGATAAAGGTAAGGAGCAGAGAGAGAGAGAGAGAGAGGAAGAGAGAGAGAGAGAGAGAGAGAGAGAGAGAGAGAGAGAGAGAGAGAGAGAGAAGAGAGAGAGAGAGAGAGAGAGAGAGAGAGAAGAGAGGAGAGAGAGAGATGAGAGAAGAGAGAAGAGGAGAGAAAGGAGAGAGAGAGAGAGAGAGAGAGAGAGAGAGAGAGAGAGAGAGGAAAGGAAGGAGTTAAGAGAAAGGGAGAGATAGAGAACTAAGGAATGAGGCAGAAGAGAAGAATTAGGGAGTTGGAGTAAATGGAAGAAGAGAGAGAGAGAGAGAGAGAGAGAGAGAGAGAGAGAGAGAGAGAGAGAGAGAGAGAGAGAGAGAGAGAGAGAGAGAGAGAGAGAGAGAGAGAGAGAGGAGAGAGAGAGGAGAGGAGGAGGGGGAGGAGAGAGAGAGAGAGAGGGGAGAGAGAGAGAGAGAATGACCTAAAAAAAATCCTAAAGTTGCCATCGATTCGTGCAAAACCAGACAGAATTCTTGCCATTTCTTAAGTCTACAAACTCGCAGTGTAGGTAAAATTCCACGCCCCTCCTCGGCAGCACACGCTAAGGTGAGCTTCTGGGCTTCTGGGAACTTGGTAGCCGCCTGTCACCGTGAAATTAGCGCATGTTACGACACGCTATGAGGCATGAGGAGCGAGCGTTAAGGAGGGATTCCGGGAAGTAAGATTCAAGTGATAATGTTAGGAAGAGGAGCCATGTTTTGAAGGTGTTGTGACCGACTTTCTTCCTTCCTTCCTTACCTCCTCCTCCTTCTCCTCCTCCTCCTCCTCCTCCTCCTCCTCCTCCTCCTCCTCTGCCTGGTCTTCTTGTTTTTGTTCTTCTTCTCCTCCTCCTTTCCTTCCTCTTCCTTTCCTACCTCCTCCTCTTCCTTTCCTACCTCCTCCTCCTCCTCCTCCTCCTCCTCCTCCTCCTCCTCCTCCTCCTCCTCCTCTTCCTCTTCCTCTTCCTCTTCCTCTTCCTCTTCCTCTTCCTCCTCCTCTTCCTCTTCCTCTTCCTCTTCCTCCTCCTCCTCCTCCTCCTCCTCCTCCTCCTCCTATAATTTCTACCGTGTTAGAGGTAAAAGAATAGCAAAGTTGAGGTGGTCGGGGAGGAACCTTCAACTTTACTATTCTTTTACCTCTAACACGTAGAAACTATAGTGGTAGAAAGTAGTCACACAGGCAGCCTCGCCTGACTTAGTAGGGGAGTTGCTGTCTGTTCTTCCTTTGTATTCCGCCTCCTCCTCTTCCTCCTCCTCCTCCTCCTCCTCCTCCTCCTCCTCCTCCTCCTCCTCTAGTCACGCCGTCGAGGGTAAAATCACACGTTCGAAACAGGTATTCAACGATGCATGGTAAGACAAATAAGTCGGCTCGCGAGGGACGTACTTAAGTGATTCTTACTTGTTTCTGATGAAAATGTGAAAACTGTGGAAGCGTAGCATTCGTGTGGAAGTGGATGAAATAAAGTGATTTCAGAAAACACTCAAACGTTTCAACCCCAGATTACGTAAAACAAGACGAAAGGAATTACGAAATATAATACAAACCGTGAATTTATGATAACGGTTTACAAAGCATTCATGTGGAAGTTGATAAAATATAGTGATTTCAGAAAAAAATGTTTAACGTTTCAAGCCCAGATTACGTAATACGAAACGAAAGAGAACTACAGCGCCTTACTAAGTATAATTCAAAGCGTGAATATGTGACAATGATTTACAAAAAAAGTAAAAATCAAGTCTTGTGGGTATTTAACAGTATTTTTGAGGGAAAATATGAGAAAATTACTTACAAAAAAAGTTAAAATCAAGTCTTGAGTGTAGTTAACATTATTTTTGAGGAAAATTGCGAAAATGATTTACAAAAATAATAAAAATCAAAGTCTTGTGGGTATTTAACAGTATTTTTGAGGGAAACTAAGTGAATGATGGAAATTTCAATGGAAACAGTCGAGGGGAAAGGGTGTGGAGACAGATGAGCCAGCGAAGGGTGAGGGGATGGACGAGGCAATGTGTTGGGTCCTTTTCCGAGAGAGGGGACACGAGGGCAAAGCTGAGGGGACAGGTGAGAGGGAAAAAGTGAAGGGGGTAAAGTGAGGGGAGAAGGTGAAGGCAAATACGAAGGAACATGTTATTTTCTAGGTGAGGGGCCAAAGTGAGGGGAATTTGTGAGGTCCTATCTCCCCTCATCCTTGTTATAGGCTCGTTTTGGGCATATATGAGGGGAAAGAACGGGTTTTAAGAAGGATAAACATTTTTTATTTTTTATTAAGGATTTTTTTTTAGGATATCAATTTTTTTTATTTTGTACTAAGGATATAATTGTTTTTTTGTATTAAGGATATCATTTTTTTATTTTGTATTTAAGGATATCAATTTTTTTTTGTATTAAGGATTTCATTTTTTTAAATTTTGTATTTAGGATATCATTTAGTTTTTTATTAAGGATATATTTTTTTGTATTAAGGATATAATTTTTTTTATTTGTATTAAGGATATCATTTTTTTGTTTTGTATTAAGGATATCACTTTTTTTTTTTTGCATTAAGGATAACATTTTTATTTGTATTAAGGATATCATTTTTTTTTTTTTTGTATTAAGGATATCATTTTTTTTATTTTTATTAAGGATATCATTTTCTTTTTTTTTGTATTAAGGATATAATTTTTATTTGTATTAAGGATATCATTTTTATTTGTATTAAGGATATCATTTTTTTATTTGTATTAAGGATATCATTTTTTTTTGTATTAAGGATAACATTTTTATTGTATTAAGGATATCATTTTTTTTTGTATTAAGGATATAATTTTTTTTTTGTATTAAGGATATCATTTTTAAAATTTTGTATTAAGGATATAATTTTTTTTTTGTATTAAGGATATAATTTTTTTTGTATTAATGATTTTATTTTTGTATTAAGGATATAATTTTTTTTTTATTAATGAATTTTTTTTTGTATTAAGGATATCATTTTTTATTTATTTTGTATTAAGGATATCATTTAAAAAAA
>JACEEZ010007371.1:117500-127500 GCA_016584305.1 Chionoecetes opilio | reverse complement strand
TTCACCAATTTTTCTTGACGGGTGAAAAAATATCAATGGCCAAGTGTCATGTCATGTCATGTCGCCGGAACTGTAGCTGGCATGTCACACGGCCAGAAAAGGGTGTGCGGGGATCGAACCCTGTACCAGCCAACGTTATAAAACCAGGAATATGTATGAAGGGCCAGAATAGTCCCAGTGTTACAAGAATAAAAAAAAAAAAGAGAGACAGGAGGCATAGGGATACAGACACAGATACAGAAACATAGAGAGATACAGAAATATAGAGAAGAAATATAGACACAGGATACAGAAATATAAAAGAAGAAAATAGAAAGATACAGAAATATAGATACAGAAATATAGAAGAAATATAGACAGTGCGGAAACCGTCTTGAAGAGGGTTAGGAAGAGAAGGAAGAAGAGGAAGAGGAAGATTTGAGTGTTAGGATAAAAGGAAATCTGGTCATAAATTTAGGATATGCAAGAGGTAGACACAGAAATATAGAAGAAAATAGAAAGATACAGAAATATAGAGATACAGAAATATAGAGAAGAAATATCGAGACATGATACAAAAATAGAGACAGGATACAGAAATAGAGATACAGAAATATAGAGAAGAAATAGACAGGATACAGAAATATAGGGATACAGAAATAGAGATATACATTAATATAGACAGGAGACAGACATAAATATGGTAATGGTTTTGTTGATTTCTAGTTATTGTGGAAGGAAAATAAAATAAAAAAGAATTAATTATTGAAAAATTATTGTTTTGATATTTTTTTTGATGTTGAAGAAAAAAGAAATTTAATGGCGTGTTTTCAAAATATATACATGAAATAGGGTGTTTTTTTCATTACAAATCAATAAAGAAAGAGAAATTAATAAGAGTGTTTTAAATATATACATGAAATAGGGAGTTTTTTTCATTACAAATCAATAGAGAAAGAAAATTAATAAGAGTTTTTAAGATATCTACATGAAATAGGGTGTTTTTTCATTACAAATCAATAGAAAGAAAAATAATCAGAGTTTAAAAAAAATATATATAAAATGTCATCACACACAGAAATATATAGAAGCAGCGAGAGGTAAACTTATTCCCTTCAACATAGCACACAGGCGAGACAAAAAAAGAGACAGACAAGGATATAAACAGAGATAGAGACAGGAATATAGACAGATACAGAGACAGAGATATAGACAGATACAGAGACAGAGATATAGACAGACAGAGACAGGAAGCATAGACAGAGACACACACATAAATATAGAGTAAAGCAACGATGGTAAACTTATTTCCTTCAACATAGCACACAAGCGATAAAAAAGAGACAGACAGAGATATAGACAGAGACAGATATATGGACAGAGACATAGACAGAAGCATAGGCATAGAGACACACACAGAAAAATAGGGTAAAGCAACGCAAGGGTAAACTTATTCCCTTCAACAAAGCACACAGGCGCGACAAAAAAAGAGACAGGGATATAGACAGAGAAACAGACAGAGACAGATATATGGACAGAGACAGAGACAGGAAGCATAGACATAAAGACTCACAGAAATATAGAGAGAAGCAAAGAGGGGTAAACTTATTCCCTTCAATATTGCAAAGAATAGTCCCTGTGTTACAAGAAGAAAAAAAAACCCGCGAAATAGGGATACTGACACAGATATATAGAAGTAAACAACAAGGATAGAGTAAAACAACAAGGGGTAAACTTATTCCCTTCAGCACAGCACACACGCGCGACAAATAGCGAGTAAACAAGAAAGATAGGCTGCGTTTATTCCACAGGGGTTTCAGAGGCCCAGATTGCGTTGCTCCGCTTCAGGGATTCATTAAGAGAGACAGGGACACTAGCCTCCTAAGGGAAAAACCACCTAAGGGGAAAACCTACACGTTATGACTAGAGGGGAAACGCAAATGCTGTCATCATTTCAGCCAAAATAGTGATACAGAAGGAATCCCTGATGAGGTGGATTAAAGGACGGCTTACTGGGAGGAGGAGGAGGAGGAGGAGGAGGAGGAGGAGGAGGAGGAGGAGGAGGAGGAGGAGGAGGAGGAGGAGGAGGAGGAGGAGGAGGAGGTTTAGGAAGAAGGGAGAAGAGGAATAGGAAGATAAGAGGGTTAGAATGAGAAGGAAGAAGAGGAGGAGGAAGATCGAGGGTTAGGAAGAGAAGAAGGAAGAAGAGGAGGAGGAAGATAGAGTGTTAGAATGAGAAGGAAGAAGAAGAGGGTTAGAATGAGAAGGAAGAAGAGGAGGAGGAAGATCGAGGGTTAGGAAGAGAAGGAAGAAGAGGAAGAAGAAGATTGAGTGTTAGGATAAAGGAAATCTGGTCGTAAATTTAGGATATGCAAGAGGTAGATGAATATTAGACAGTTAGGAATAAATGAATGAATATTAGACAGTTAAGAAAGGGGAGAGGGTAGCTAGGGGTGACTATAAGAGTAACAGAAGGTAGAGGGGAAAGCTTAGAGGCCTGTGTGTGAGGGGAAATAAAGGACGAAGAATGACAGCTTGGTAAAGAGAGGGAAGAAAATGAATACACCGAGGGAAGAGATCACAAGAAATTTATACGAAGGGGAAAATGGAAACTGTAGGTATGGAAAAGGTGTACATGGAAAAGGTTAAAAGGAAAGAGAGGATAGGTGGCAGGGAACACAGGCTGAACAAAGGGTGAAAAGGGTGAAAAAGGGCTGTTAAGGGTGAAAATTGTGAAAATGGGCTGGAAAGAGTGAAAATAGTGAAAAAGGGCTGAAAAGTTAAAAGGGTGAAAAAGGGGTGAAAATGGTGAAAAAGGGCTGAAAATGGTGAAAAAGACCTGAAAAAGGGGTGAAAAGGGCTGAAAAAGGGCTGAAAAGTTAAAATTGTGAAAAAGGGCTGAAAAAGGGCTGAAAAAGGGGTGAAAATGGTGAAAAAGGGCTGGAAAATGGGTGAAAATGGTGAAAAAGGGGTGAAAGTGCAGAAAAAGGGCTGAAAAAGTGATGAAGAGCGTGAAAAAGGGCTCAAATAAAGGTTAAAGGTGTGAAAATGCGTAAAAAATTGGTACAAATTGTGAAAAGAGGGTTACATGGAAAAGGTTAAAAAGAAAGAGGATAGGTGGAAGGGAACCCAGGCAGAAAAAAGGGTGAAAGGGGTGAAAAAAGGCTGAAAAAGGGCTGAAAAAGGTGTGAAAAAGGGCTGAAAAGAGTTAAAATGGTGAAAAAGGGGCTGAGAAAGGGGAGAAAAGGGTGAAAAAGGGCTGAGAAAGGGGTGAAAAAGGATGAAAAAGGGCTGAAGTTAAAATGGTGAAAAAGGGCTGAAAAAGGGGTGAAAATGGTGAAAAAAGGGCTGAAAAAGGGGTGAAAATGGTGGAAAAAGGGGTGAAAATGGTGAAAAAGGGCTGAAAAAGGGCTGAAAATGGTGAAAATGGGCTGAAAAAGAGTTAAAACGGTGAAAAAGGGCTGAAAAAGGGGTGAAGAGCGTGAAAAAGGGCTCAAATAAGGGTTAAAGGTGTAAAAATGCGCTAAAAATTGGTACAAATTGTGAAAAAGGTTACATGGAAAAAGTTAAAAAGAAAGTGAACACAGGGAGGACTTGGAAGCTTGGAAAAAATAAAGTTTGAGAAGGTTGCGAAGAGAGGTCACAACAGATATTGGTAAAGAATACGTAAAAACAGACGAGGACTTTGGAAAGGAAAAAAAAATAGAGTTCTGAGGATTTGAGAATGTAAAAAAGAATTGGATTTTAAGAATATGAGGTGAGATTTAAACAAAGGAAAGGTTGTTTGAGGATAGAAGGTAGATAGTAGATAGATAGTAGATAGATAGTAGATAGTAGATAGATAGAAGATAGATATTAGATAGAAGTAGATAGTAGATAGATAGAAGAAGTAGATAGAAGATAGATAGTAGATAGAAGTAGATAGATAGAAAAAGTAGATAGTAGATATATAGTAGATAGAAGTAGATAGTAGATAGATAGAAGTATATAGAAGATAGATAGAAGAAGTAGATAGAAGATAGAAGTAGATAGAAGATAGATAGAAGAAGTAGATAGAAGATAGATAGTAGATAGAAGATAGATAGAAGAAGTAGATAGATAGAAGAAGTAGGTAGTAGATAAAGGTAGATAGAAGTAGATAGTAGATAGAAGGTTTGTGGAAGAGATAGCTAGAAGAGGAGTAAAGACATGAACCACAAAGAGAGAAACAGAGAAGGATTAGAGAGAAATATTCTTGGAGTGGAGAGAAAGGAATGGATCTATAGAGGAAAAGGAGCTGTGTGTAATTAGAGGCGAACAAAGGGCCGGATTGAAAAGGGGAAAGAAGGCGTATAAAAGGGGTGAAAAAGGCAGAAAAAGGTGTGATAAGGGGCAAATAAATGGTAAAAGGTGTAAAAATGGGGCTGAAAAAGGGGTGAAGTATAAAAAAAATGGGGCTGAAAGAGGCGAAAAGTATGAAAAAGGGCTTAAAAAGGGTTTGAAAGATGTAAAAAGGGATGAAGTGTGAAGAGGGGCTGAAAAAATATTGAAAAAGTGAGAAAAGGAGGCTGAAAAGTGTGAAAAAGATTATGAAAAAGGGCTAAGAAGGTGATGAATGGTATGAAAAAGAGCTTAAAAGTGGATGGAAATGTGAGAAGGGGGATGAAAAGGGGGTCAAAGATGTGAAAAGGGACTGAAAAAGAGAAAAGTTAAAAGGGGCTGAAAAAGAGTAAAAGGTGTGAAAAAGGGATGAAAAGTATAAAAAAAAGGGGGCTGGAAAAGAAGATAGGTGTGAAAAGGGGGCTGAAAAAGTAGTGAAAAGTGTGAAAAGGAGATTGAAAGGTGTGAAAACGGGCTGAAAAGTGTGAAAAAGGGGCTGAAAGTCTACCAAGGGACTAAAAAAAAGGTGAAAAGTACTAAAAGGGACTTAAAATGGGTAAAAGGTATGAAAAGAGGGCTGATAAAGGTGTGAAACGTGTGAAAAGGAGACTGAAAAATGGGTGTAAAGTATGAAAAGGGGCTTATCAAGGGTTGAAGTGTAAAAAGGGGGCTGAAAAAAGGGGTGATGAAGACCTGAAGGTTAGGGAGTCATAAGGGTCTTAGGTCCTCGGTGTTTGTTTGTGGTCCGGGCAAAGTCAAGGTCACATTAGGAGCGTCAGTCTCAAGGTCGCATTAGATTCTCCTCTGAAACCACTTTGAGAGAGGCAAGAATCACAACAAGGAGACGTCTGCAATGAGGGTCTTATTTTTCTCCATTACGAGGAAATTGACTGCCTTATGAATTTTCTTCCTTCCTTCTTATTTCCTTGTTTTCCTTCCCTCTTCCTTCCTTCTCTCTTACTTCCTTACTTTCCTTCCCTTCCTTCTCTCTAGTTTCCTTACTTTCCTTCTCTCTTACTTCTTTATTTTTCTTCCCTCTTTCCTTACTCTCCTTCCCTCTTTCTTTCCTCTTATTTCCTAACTTTTCTCCATTCTAGTTTCCTAGTTTTCCTTTTCTCTAGTTTTCTTACTTTCCTTCACTCTTGTTTCCTTACTTTTCCTTCCCTCTTGTTTCCTTGCTTTCCTTCCCTCTTCCTTCCTTTACTCTTACTTCCTTGTTTTCCTTCCCTCTTCCTTCCTTTACTCTTACTTCCTTACTTTCCTTCCCTTCCTTCTCTCTAGTTTCCTTACTTTCCTTCTCTCTTACTTCTTTATTTTCCTTCCCTCTTTCCTTACTCTCCTTCCGTCTTGTTTCGTTACTTTTCCTTTCCTTTCTTTTCTCTTACTTTCCTTCCCTTCCTTCTCTCTTATTTCCTTACTTTCCTTCCCTCTTATTTCTTTACTTTCTTTCCCTCTTATTTCTTTACTTTCTTTCCCTACCCTGAATTTCTCCTTTTTTCCTCTTCCTCTCTATTTTTCCTTCTTTTTCTTCCCAACCCTGCATTATTTTCCTTCTTTCCCTTCTTCATCATTTTCATCCTATCCTTTCTCCTGCATTTACCTCCGTTTTTCTACTCTCCTCCCTCTTTTTACTACTTTTCCCACAAAAAAACTAATTTAAAAAACAGCATACAACATCTACCATCACATCCATCACCAACACAAATATACTCTCTCTCTCTCTCTCTCTCTCTCTCTCTCTCTCTCTCTCTCTCTCTCTCTCTCTCTCTCTCTCTCTCTCTCTCTCTCTCTCTCTCTCTCTCTCTCGTCCGTGCACAGAATCCAGGTCGTTTCCAGATCCGTCGCGTCTTATTTACGAGAGAATCAATACGCGACGATCGTTCCACATCCGTACCTTGAAGCCTCCACTTGGAAAATGGAAATTATGGCATAAATCCTAGGAGAGATAATAGTTGGCGCGGGGCTGAACGAGAGAGAAGCGGAGATGCGTGCGATGGAAAGAGCTGCGTGGTGCCTATTGTCTCTACTCCTTCCTCAGCCGTCTCCTGTTGACTGTGTTGTGTTCTAACTGGTAATGCGTGTGTGTGTGTGTGTGTGGGTGACTGTGTGTGTGTGTGTGTGTGTGTGTGTGGGTATTTGTGTGTGTGTGTGGGTGTGTGGGGGGGGTATGTGTGTGTGTGTGTGTCTACCCCTTCCTCAGCCATCTCCTGTTGACTGTGTGGGTTCAGCTGGTAATGTGTGTGTGAGAGGGGGGGATGTGTGTGTGTGTGGGGTTGGTGGTGCGTGGTGTGTGTGGGGGGGGTATGTGTGTGTGTGTGTCTAACCCTTCCTCAGCCATCTCCTGTTGACTGTGTTGTGTTCTAACTGGTAATGTGTGTGTGTGGGTGTGTGTGAGGTGAGAGGAGAGAGGATGAGAGAGAGAGTAGAGAGAGAGAGAGAGAGAGAGAGAGAGAGAGAGAGAGAGAGAGAGGGGAGAGAGAGAGAGGGAGAGAGAGAGAGAGAGAGAGAGAGAGAGAGAGAGAGAGAGAGAGAGAGAGAGAGGCGAGAGAGAGAGAGAGAGAGAGAGAGAGAGAGAGAGAGTATTTGTGGTGTTAAAGGTGGTTTTGATGGTGGTGGTGGTGACGGGGGATAAAATTATACATCTATATTTATATTATTCCTTATTTTTTTGGTATAAGAATGACTGTAATGACTTTGAAAATGAAAAATACGTAAACAAAACAATAAATACGCGACAATTATAGACTACATGATGAAACACTAAAACAATGATAGAATGAATACAATGAAATAAGTAGGTAGCAGATACGTTAACAGCACTAAATTTTAAACAATGAATTACGATATTATTATCACTCCTACATCGCTATTCCATTAAAATTAAATTCCATCAATGCACGTATCACTGAAGCTCAAGGATATCAAACTTTTTCTTTTACTATCGCAATATTACAATTGCAGAGATGTGGGAAGGTTAAAGATAATGAGATGGATTAACGAATAATGCGCAGGCTCATTATCTTGACAGTATAATGCGCAGGGTCATTATTCAGGTGTGGAAATTTCTCGTCTGAAGGCTGGTTATGAGATGAAGGGGGGGGGTGTGGGTGGGTGGGTGGGTGGGTGGGTGGGTGGGTGGGTGGGGGGTGGGTGGGTGGGGGTGGGTGGGAGGGTGGTGGGTGGGGGTGGTGGGTGTGGGGTGTGCTGGCGGGCGGGCGGGGGGCGGGTTGTGTGGGTGTCGTGGTTGTGTGGTGTGTGGGTGGGTTGGGTGTTGTGTGTTGTGGTGTGTGTGTGTGTGTGTGTGTGTGTGTGTGTGTGTGTGTGTGTGTGTGTGTGTGTGTGTGTGTGTGTGTGTGGTGTGTGTGTTTAAGCCAGCACACGTATTAAATTAAGAAAACAAAGGTAACAAAAAAGTAAATTTGCATTGTTAGTCTTCCAGCAACTACTATCGACATTAAGTAAACGGAAATGTCGCGGTGAAAAAAAGAAAAGGAAAAATTTGTACCCGGAAAACAGGGAAACTGGGAAAGGGTCTGGGTCTCTTTTTGCCAGTTTGAGCCCCATTTTGCCATTTTGAGCCCCATTTTGCCATTTTGAGCCCCATTTTGCCAGTTTGAGCCCCATTTTGCCAGTTTCAGCCCCATTTTGCCAGTTTCAGCCCCATTTTGCCAGTTTCAGCCCCATTTTGCCAGTTTCAGCCCCATTTTGCCAGTGTCAGCCCCATTTTGCCAGTGTCAGCCCCTTCTTCCTAGTGTCAGCCCCATTTTGCCAGTTTCAGCCCCATTTTGCCAGTTTCAGCCCCCTTTTGCAACAGTTTCAGCCCCATTTTGCCAGTTTTAGCCCCATTTTACCACAATTTCAGCCCTTTTCAGTTCTATCCTTGTAAAATCCTCGTCAACTCCATATTACTACAGCCAGCAAGCCCTTTTTTAATACCTTATAACCGTTCCTTTTTTACTATCTTTCTCCATCCCACTTTGAAACTCCCCTCGATCACTGACTCTTTTTATTGACTTCTCACTATTCCCCTCCTCTTTCCTCTTTCCCTTTCTTTCCTCTTATTCTCTGCACACTCTGTCCTCTTGCCTTTCCTCTTATATCCCCTACTTCCTCTCTCCCCTCCTTCCCATTTCGTTTTTTCCACTTTTTCTCTTTCTTTCCTCTTCCTCTTCTAACTCCTCCTATTTTCTGCTTCAGTGTTTCGCGGTAAAAAGTTACAATTCTCTTTTATTTTTTTCTCTCCTTCCTTTCTCCCTCCCATTCGCTTTTGACCTTTATTTGGCCTTCTTTATTGACCTTTTGACCGTTTTTTTATGTCGTTTTTTTTCTAAGAATCTTCGTTTCCCCTCACACCAGCCTGTCTCAGTGTTTCCATATAAATCTCCTCTCCCATTTCGTTGCATTATATCCTTATAGGGTGATTTCCTTATGTAGTTTCCTATTGAGTATCGTTTTCATTCGTTCATCTTAATCTGTGTCGTAAGATGTCTTGTTTCTCTGTATATTTAGTAATTGTATTCATTCCACTATTTTTCCCTTTCTTTACTTTACTTCGTACCCTTTATTTCCTCTTTAATTACTTCGTACCCTTTATTTCCTCTTTAATTGCTTCGTACCCTTTATTTCCTCTTTAATTGCTTCGTACCCTTTATTTCCTCTCTTTAATTGCTTCGTACCCTTTATTTCCTCTCTTTAATTACTTCGTACCCTTTATTTCCTCTCTTTAATTACTTCGTGCCCTTTATTTCCTCTTTAATTACTTCGTGCCCTTTATTTCCTCTTTAATTGCTTCGTACCCTTTATTTCCTCTCTTTAATTACTTCGTACCCTTTATTTCCTCTCTTTTATTACTTCGTACCCTTTATTTCCTCGCTTTAATTACTTCGTGCCCTTTATTTACTCTCTTTAATTATTTCGTACCCTTTATTTCCTCTCTTTTATTACTTCGTACCCTTTATTTCCTCTCTTTAATTACTTCGTGCCCTTTATTTCCTCTCTTTAATTACTTCGTGCCCTTTATTTCCTCTCTTTAATTACTTCGTACCCTTTATTTCCTCTCTTTTATTACTTCGTACCCTTTATTTCCTCTCTTTAATTACTTCGTGCCCTTTATTTACTCTCTTTAATTACTTCGTGCCCTTTATTTCCTCTCTTTAATTACTTCGTACCCTTTATTTCCTCTCTTTAATTACTTCGTGCCCTTTATTTCCTCTTTAATTACTTCGTACCCTTTATTTCTTCTTTAATTACTTCGTACCCTTTATTTCCTCTCTTTAATTACTTCGTGCCCTTTATTTCCTCTTTAATTACTTCGTACCCTTTATTTCCTCTCTTTAATTACTTCGTGCCCTTTATTTCCTCTTTAATTACTTCGTACCCTTTATTTCTTCTCTTTAATTACTTCGTACCCTTTATTTCCTCTCTTTAATTACTTCGTGCCCTTTATTTCCTCTTTAATTACTTCGTACCCTTTATTTCTTCTCTTTAATTACTTCGTACCCTTTATTTCCTCTTTAATTACTTCGTACCCTTTATTTCCTCTCTTTAATTACTTCGTGCCCTTTATTTCCTCTTTTTAATTGCTTCGTACCCTTTATTTCCTCTTTAATTGCTTCGTACCCTTTATTTCCTCTCTTTAATTGCTTCGTGCCCTTTATTTCCT
>JACEEZ010007371.1:105000-107500 GCA_016584305.1 Chionoecetes opilio | reverse complement strand
TCTCTCTCTCTCTCTCTCTCTCCCCTCCTCACTCACACACACACAAATACACACACAAACACACCCCACACACACACCACAAAAAAAAAGGTTTTCGCCTATACGTCCCAAAACGAAGGAATTTGAAAGCTAGGATCCATCAATGAGCTTCGAGGACGTATGTAAAAAACCCATTCAACTTCCTCTAGTGTTGTCCTACAAAGTGTAAAATGAATGAGTAAAATCGAGAACGATAAAAATGGAAGGCTTTTAGCGAACTGAGAGGGGTCGGAAATCTGAAAATGATTGATGTATTTTTAAACCTCGCTAGGGTGGAGGGTCTCTCTCTCTCCCCTCCTTTTCTCTCTTCTCTCTCTCTCTCTCTCTCTCTCTCTCTCTCTCTCAAAAAATAAGTGAAATGAAAGGGTATAGATGTAAAAAAGACACCCGTTTTAAATTTCACGATAAAAAAATCTTAAAACGAGACATTTCCTAGCGAGAAAAAAAAGTAAAAAAGTGATGGTTCATGTTTTGTTGTCAATGAGGCTAAATATAAAACTTTTTTTTTCTCTCTCTCCTCTCTCTCCTCTCTCTCTCTCTCTCTCTCTCTCCTCTCTCTCTCTCTCCCCCTCTCTCTCCCCCTCTATCTTCTTTCATATATTAGCTTCATCACCAACAAAAACATAACCATCACTTTTTTTAAACTTTTTTTCCGGTAGGAAATGTCACGTTTAGATTTTTTGTTTGTGGAAATTTGAAACTGATGTCTTTTACATATATATTTTTCACTCACTTTTTTTTTCTATAATAATTCTAATGTTAAAAAATACAGAAATGTGATTATCTTTATTTCCTCCCCTCCTGAAGACGTATATGTTACGGTTATTTTTATTACAATTATTTTCGTTATCATTAGAAGTAGAAGTAACAGTAGTAGTAGTAGTAGTAGTAGTAGTAGTGGTAGTAGTAGTAGTAGTAGTAGTAATAGTAGTAGTCGTAGTAGGAGTAAGAGTAGTAGTAGTAGTAGGAGTAAGACTAGTAGTAGGAGTAAGAGTAGTAGTAGTAGTAGTAGTAGTAGTAGTAGTAGTAGGAGTAGTAGTAGTAGGAGTAAGAGTAGTATAGTAGTAGGTAGTAAGTAGTAAGTAGTGTAGTAGTAAGTAGTAGTAGTAGTAGGAGTAGTAGTAGTTACAGTTGTTGTCCCAAAACGAAGTACAAAGATCGTGAAATATAGATAAAAAAAACCCTAACATGATAATAAAATGACAGTAAATCATTTTATCCCCCGCCATAACTCTCCCGCCCGAGCCACAAGCACTCTTAAGCTCTACGAGGAGGAGTATCTCCCTCACAAGGGCGACAAATTCATGCACTAATTCACGTGGGAACGTGGCGGCAATAACCCTTTTTAGCCGTGAGCTTAAAACCCTCAAATCCATCAGTCAATCCAGCCCAAGGAAAAAATTTCTCATTCGTCTTCCATCTCTCACGGCTTTAATACATCCTCCTCCTCCTCCCTCCTCCCCTCCATTCCTCCTTTCCCCCCTCCCCTCCCCCCTCCTTCCCCCTTTTTTATTTTTAATCCTTTGTATTCCTCCCGCCCCCCTCCTCCCCTTTCCTCCTCCCTCCTCCTCCCCACTCTCATCCCCTCCCCCTCCTCCTCCTCCCTCCCTCCCCCTCCTCCTCCTGCAGTGGCTGACAAGTCCTGACGAATCACAGCTGCGCCTCCGAGTCTTGGTTCGAGATTCATGTCCGGAGAGAGACCAGATTCGGACGTGAGCCGGTGATTCACGGTGAACGAACTGCGCGAGGAGGAGCAGAGGAGGAAGGGGGGGGAAGGGAGGGGGGAGAAGGAGGAAAGAGAGGGGATGGGGAAGAGGAAAAAGGGAGGAAGAGAAGGGGAAGAGAGGGAGGAAGAAAAGGGGGGATGGAAGGTTGGGATGGAAGAAGGAAGAGCAGCAGGGAGAAAAGGAAAAAGGAGAGGGGATGGAAGGAGGAGTAGGAGGAGAAAAAGGAAGGGGAGAGGGAATGGAAGGAGGGGAGAGGGGATGGAAGGAAGGGGAGAGGGGAGGAAGGAGGAAAAGGAAGGGCGAAAGGATTGTAGAAAGAGAGGGGATGGAAGGAAGAAGAGAGGATGGAAGGAGGAAAAAAGAGAGGGGGGAAAAGGAAAAGAGAGGGGATGGAAAGGAAGAAGGGGGGGAAAAGAAAGGAGGAGGAGAAAAAAAGATGGAAGCAAAAAGGGAAAGGGGAAAAAGGGAGGAGGGAAGTGACGGAGAGGAGGGGAAGGGAAAGGGGGGGGAAGCACTAGCGGGTGTTGCCATGGCTGCCTCACGACGCACTCCTCCCTCTGATGATAACAGATGTATCAAAGCCGGGGGAACCCCATTGCAACTCAAACACGAGTAACAAGTTCGTGATTTGAGTCATAACTTTTTTTTGTCGTGCGTTGGTTAGAGTTTAAGTGGCGGCGTGTTGGTGATTGTGGTAGTGCGTGGTGGTTTCGTGCCCTGCATGACACACCCCC
>JACEEZ010007371.1:57500-100000 GCA_016584305.1 Chionoecetes opilio | reverse complement strand
GGCCCCCACTAGTGACATCAAAACCAATCAGAGCCTCACCATTTATTACTACCCGTTGTTTTTCGATTTTTAAAGCCAAAGCCAATCCATGAAAAATAATTGCTCTCCTATGCCTGTGCCCTTACTTGGTCAAAAAGTCCCCCAAAGGGGGAATGTAAACCAAGGCTTTCTGAAAATCCCAAGGGTTTTTACATCCCAGGGAATTTTTAGCGTCCCATTTTTAAAAAAATGGGCATTAAAAAAATTTCCCGTAGGTTTTTTTAAGCAGGATCTCTTATTTCGAAACCATGCCCGGGAGTTTTTGTAAAAGAAATTATTTTTTATCGAGAAAAGGGCACTATTTTATCCCGCAAAAATTTTTTCAAATAGTTTTTAAAAACACGGACGTTAGACCCAAAATTTGGGCCCATAATTACTTGCGAGGGGTCTTACTCTCTTTTTGAATTAATTTGGTTTTAACATTTAAATAATTTCCAAAAAAATAGGAAAATTTTTTTTTTAAAATACGATTTTTTTGGGAAAAAAATCTTTAAAGGGGGCGAAAAGGGGGACTGTGACATTCGCGAAGTAGTCGCGGGCGAGATTTCGTTTCCCCCCCCACGGATTTTGGGGGGTTTCCCTTCCCCGCAAATACTTTGATATTTCGTCTACGTTATCTCTCCTATTCCCCTCTTCCCTTTGAGTCCTGCATTTCATGTTTACTGGGGGTTTTGGGGAGGAGGTTTTGTTTCTTTAATAAATACCGCATTTAAAAATTCCCCTTTAGTACGAACGCCATACCCTTTTAATCATTTTCCAAAAATTATTTTTTAAACTTTCAAAATGGGCCCAAAACTTGGGTTTTTACGTTTTTTTTTTTACTTCGAACCGGGATTGAAAAAACCTTTTCGGGTTGGATTTTTGGGTTCCCTTTCAATTTTTTCTTCATAAATCGCGCTTTTTTGGGCTTAATTAGCCTTTGCAGCGACGTTTTTACGGCATTGATTTCTAGAAACGCAGTCTGCATTTTTATGTTTTAAAAATTTTTACGTCGGCGCTTTCTGCCAATGATTTGTTTGGTTTCATTATTATCCAACTTGGTTGTTTTGGGTTTTTCAAAAAGTTTTTTTTCCAAAAGGGGAAAATGTTTTTCCCCCCCTTGGGGTTATTTGGAAAAACTTCCAAAATGTTTTTCGGCGTTTTTTACCCTTTAAATAGGTCAAAACCATTCAACTTCGGGTTAGTACCCCGCTGATCTTTGGTGAAATCTCTTTATTATAAAATTTTTATAATAAACCCATTTTCGTGATGTCTACATTGGGAATTTATGCCGCATCTGATTAGCCCTGTGATCACTGTTTCCCAAAAGTTCACCTATATTCCCCAGTAATCAATCAGTCAATGTCGGTAGTGGGAAAAATAAATCTAGGGTATATTTCCCCCTTTTAGGCCCCACGGAACCACCTGATTTAAAATACTTCGTTCACCATATCCCAAACAAACGCTACCTTCTCTACCACAGGTTATTTTTCCGGGGGAATGAGGTAGGTTAAAATCTCCAAAATAATTTTATCGTTATTATTTTTCACAAAATGAATTTATCCGTATTTCAGGGCAATCTACTTCCCCCCTTAGATTTGGGAGGCGATATATTGTCCCAATAATTTGCAATTTTCCGTTTTGCTTAAACCCTTTTCGTAGACTTTAGTCAAAAATGAAACCTTTTTTTTAAATTTACGATTTCGATTTTTTGCAAAATTTTTTTTAATGTAAAAAAAAGACAAACCCCCAAACTGCTTTATATGGTGTGGGCAATTTAGGAATGTCCCTTTTAGCCTGGAATGGCTATTTTTTAGGTTTAAAAAATGTTTATTTTTTTTTTGTTGACCCAACTCTCAGTGATACGGGCATATCTGGGCGTTTCGGCAAAAAACCCTATGCTAAAATTTGTTACCGTTAAAATAAAGCTGCTGGGATTTTGTTTAGAGTAAATTAAAAATTCCCCTTTATAGTTTTTTTGGGAAAACCCTTTCGTTTGGGGGGTTTTCCGGAGGGCGTCTACGGTCCCCTGACAGGGCGCCCTTTGGGTTTAAGGGTTTCTTTGTTAGTAAATTTTCGGAAACGGGGCTGACCCACGTTGCTGTGGGGGAAGAAAGGGTTAAGGTGAAAGCTGCTACCCCCGTCCGCTCGGGGTTTTTTGATCTTTAAGAAAAAACTTTGGGCATTTTTGGGAACGTCCTAATTCCCGGGGATGGGCCCACCGGGGGGAGGTGGAAATCCGTCATCCCCAAATAGGATGGAATCCTCAAAACCAGGTGGGGGTCCCGTAGAAAATTTTCCCAAAAAGTTTGCGAAGTCTACATTCTCCCATGCAAAAAGACCTCAGTCGGTTTATTTTCGCTGAAAGGGGCCCTTAAACCCCTTTAAAAAAGTCGGCCCACTCCTAGTCTGGGGAGAATTCCTGAAATAAAGATATGATTAGTTTTAGTCTTTAAAATTTTCCGGGTCAACCCCCTGTACTTTTCCAAATTTCTTCAGATTCCCCCTATGAAAACGTGTTTTTTTCCTGGAGGGGGGAGGAGGAGGAGGAGGAGGAGGAAAGGGGGAGGAGGGGTACCACGCCCCACTCTTCACGGGCTTTACAAACCAAAAAAAATTTATCATGTTTTTTTTTTCTATCTGCGAAAAGTGAAACATGCTCCTTTTTTTTTTTTTTTTTTTTTTTTCCTGGTTTTGTAAAACTGCTCTTTTCCCCCTTTCCCCCCTTTCCTGCGGGCACTGTTTTTTTCTTGTTCAACTTGAAAAACCCCGCACTTCGAACTTTAAAAACCCGTCTCTCTCTCTCCCCTCTCTCTCTCTCTTCTTCTCTCTTTTCTTTCCCTCTCTCTCCCCCTCTCTCTCTCTCTCTCTCTCTCTTCTCTCTCTCTCTCTCCCTCTCTCTCTTTCCCGCACCTTTCCTAATCATAACTCAAAATAAATTTTTTTTTACACTACAACAATTCACAAAACTATCTTACCTCCAACAATTACCTTTTTACCAGAACTACTTAACTACTCAAACATTAATTGATCACCATATTTATCCTCCAAAACCGTCATCCTTTTTTTAAAAATATCACCTAAAATTTCCAGCACTTTTTTGACCCTTTTAAACCGGGTTTTAGGGCACAACCCGTACCCAGTAAAAAAGGTAAATCCTCTTTTAGATCCTTTTTTTCTAATGGTTTTTAAAATTTGAAATCCTTTTTAAAAACGTCTACCTTTCCTGCATAAACACCACACACACCCCCAAAACCACACACACACACACACACACACACACACACACACACACACCCCCCACACACACACACACACACACACACACCTTACAGAGCAAACACGAAAATCAGGTAAGTCCTCCTTAAATCGCTACCTTTCCTCAGAACACACACACAATAACACACACACACACACACACACACACACACACACACACACACACACACAACACAATAACACACCACACACACACACACACACACACACACACACACAAACACACACACACACACACACACACACACACACACACACATACACACACACACACACACACACACACACACACACACACACACAACACACCCTGTACAGAGCAAACACGTAAAAACATGTAAGTCCTCCTAGAATCGTCTACCTTTCCTGCACTCATAAATCGAAAAATATCTCAGCAAAACGAGAAATCTTTTTTTTTTGGTGGGAAAGAGGGTTGATAAGGGTGAGGTTCTGTAAGGCACTATCATTTCTTATTCCCCGAGATATATTTTATTATTATGTCCTCGGCGCTTCCCTCCCTGGACGCCAAAAGTGCTGAGTCTGTGGTTTATGGAGGCGAGCGGAGAGGCTTAGCGAGAGGCGGAGAGATGAAGTCAGGCGTGATGCGGATGTTAAAGGAGTCAGGTCAAAATAGGGCATGGAGGGAGGTCAGGGGGGTCAGGGATGGAGGGAGATGGAGGGAGGGAGAGGGAGGGGGGTCAGGGAGGGGGGTCAGGGAGGAGGTCAAGGAGGCAGGGAGGGAGGAGGGAGGTCAGAAAGGGACGGAGGGAGAGTGGGAGGAGGGAGGGAAGGGAGGGAAGGGATGGAGGAAGGGAGGGAATACACAAAGGAATACAAAGGAAGAACAGACAGCAACAGCACTACTGGGCCAAACGAGGCTGCCTGTGTGACTACTTTCTACCACTATAGTTTCTACGTGTTAGAGGTAAAATAATAGCAAAGTTGATGGGAAGGAGAGAGAGAGAGAGAGAGAGAGAGAGAGAGAGAGAGAGAGAGAGAGAGAGAGAGAGAGAGAGAGAGAGAGAGAGAGGGGTCAACTCGTGGGCGGGAAACAAATCAGTGTGCAGAGAGCAAAGTTGGGTTTTATTCATGTTAGAGGACGTCATTCTGTCCCTTACTGTCTATGCATTGTGACTTTGCGTGTGCCTGTCACTTCCTAAACCCAAAATAATGAGAATGTTTTAGTATCCCAGGTGAAATAGCCCAGGGAAGAGTGGACAAGTCTGTTAACTAAGGAGACGAAGTTTGAAGAGGACCTATGAAGCGATACTATAAGCGTCAAAGGTCACAAGAAGAAGAAGAAGGAGGAGAAGTAGAAGAATAATAATAATAAGAAGAAGAAGAAGAAGTAGAAGAAGAAGAAAAGGAGGAAGAAGATCACCTATAGCTACCAAACTCTCCTTACTCTATGATTAAAATGCCATCGTAAGAGCTAAGTCCTTTCCTTCCATCATTTTCCAGCCTTCAATACCTCCACCAAGGGAAGGGTCTTAAAGTTTACTGCCTCTGTTAAGGTGCCTCGTATTCCCTTGCTGTGCTGTGGTGTCCTGTGATGTGCTGTGCTATGATGTGCCGTGCTGTGATGTGCTATGCTGTGATGTGCTGGGTTGTGATGTGCTGTACTGTTCCGTGCTTGTGTTGTGTTGTGTTGTACTGTACTGTACTGTGCAGCTGTGGTGTGGTGTGTTGCGTTGTGATGTGCTGTGTTGTGATGTGCTTTGCTGTGCTGTGTCATACTGTGTTGTGCTTTGCTGTCCTGTACCGTGCTGTGCTGTGTTGTGTTGTGTTGTGCTGTGCCATGCTGTCCTTTACTGTGCTGTACAGTGCTGCCCTGTGCTGTGCTTTGATGGATTATGCTGTGTCGTCTTGCTGTACCATTCACGACTTCCTCCAACTTCGGTTTTGTGGCCAGCCAGACCGACCACTTTAAGACTCTTAATTGAATCGCCACACACACACACACACACACACACACACACACACACACACACACACACACACACACACACACACACACACACACACACACCACACACACACACACACACACACACACACACACACACACACACACACACACACACACACACACAACCCCCCCCCCCCACATATATATAAAAAGCACATAAAGGGCGAGGTTCATTTTGTGAAAGCTTTCCTATTCATACGCCGCACTCGGGACCTTTCATACCGCCCCAACACGAAAATACAGAGCCTTTCCAACCATGCAATATAATTTCCCAAGGATACATTTCGATTTTATATCGCTGTCCCTCTGTGTAAAAACAAAAAACATGAAGGAATATGACAGACAGACAGACAGACAGACAGACACACAGACACACAGACACACAGACACACACACACACACACACACACACACACACACACACACACACATCAAGAAGTAATTATTTAATGGATCAGTCAGACAGGTAATCCATGCAGTACTGTCAATCGATAATAAATGCAACTATAATATAAGGTGAAGAAAATTATGTTGATGTCGAAAGAAATAATAAAAACAGTTGCATAATATAAGGCAAGAAGAAGATTATGCTAAGGTCGAAAGCAATGATAAAAACAATAATAAAAATGATCCTATTAATCCTTTCACGCACGAAAAGTTTAATAAGTTTTTCCGTCCACTGCGACATCAGTCTGGGGCTCTCTAAGGGGCCCCGCGTAATGGCCTGACTCTGCAGCGAATGTTTTGGTTATGTTATCAATTTCAACACGATTATTCTTTTTTCCTGGCATTATTATATATCGTTGGTTTCGCAAGAGATTATTCTGCCTTATGAAAGACAAAAATAACAAGAAATGCAAGTAAATAGCGGAGTTTAACGACTTAGAAAAAACAATGAGTAAAGAGAAATAAGAAATACTTACGTTCACCACTTCGTAGCTCGATACTTCCTGAGTCAACTTTTTATGGTTTATATGCCTATAATAGCGGATTTTTATGAGGATTCCAACGCTACCATTAGACTTTTCATATGGCCAGTAGTTCTTGAGAAAATGGAGGAAAACTGAAACACATGTTGGAAGACGGATTAGGCTACAAGTATGGCTTACCAGGCTCGGGACACGTTTTAAAGGGACGGGCAGTCCGCGCTGACTGCTGCCTGCTGAGAGTGTGCTGGAACACAAGCCCTTATCACTTCAAATCCACGCTCACGAGCGAGTTGATTATTAGTTTATTTTATAGTCCTAGCTGGATCTTTGACGCAGTAAATTTTGATGCGATTCTGATAAATACTTTATTTTTGGCGAATTTTTTAATGTTTTTTCACGCAGTTCGCGTCAAAAGCTCAGATGTAGACGGGCCCGTTTTGACGCGATCGCGTCACCGTGCGTGAAAGGGTTAAGGCATAAACAACTAGCGGGGGGGACTCAGTAGAGCGCATACCTCCGCCCGAATATTTCATCATTCTTATTATATCATATATATATATATATATATATTATATATATATATATATATATATTATATAATATATATATATATATATATAATGCACTCAGTATGAGCGCATACCTCCGGCCGAATATTTCATCAATTGGTTGCCATGGCAATAGTTGTCAATAGATTTCATTCAAAATTGAATCAGTTCTTCCTTATACCAAATAGACTTGGTATACCGAGTTTGGTCCAAATCTATTCGTAACTTTTCGAGAAATCCTGTACACTAACAGACAGACACAGATCGGGGTGAAAACATAACCCCTCCAACTTCGTTGGCAGAGGTAACAAAGTCAACTGACAACAGGTAAAAATAAGACTTAAATCCTAACAAACTAAGGCTGATGAAACCCGTGAGAGTATTTATTTGGGTCACAATAACGATAGCGCAATGTTGTGTCGATAACAGCACAGTACAGGCGGCTGTTCTGTTATAAATACGATAATAGCAACGATAACCATGGTAAAATTTGTGTTATTGTAATAGCGCCATGCAAAATTGAATTAAAAGAAAAAGTTTGGGTTTTATGGCTATCGAGGCACAACGGGTCATTAGGGAAGACACACAGACAGGCTTTTTGGGACTCATCCTTGCCCTGGAAGACGACTTTCTCGCTGCCTAACATCTATTAACTATTACGTATATGTAGAAAAATCTATCTATCTGTGTAGTAATATGTATCTAGTAACTATTTAATAAGTAGTAATAAAAAAGTAAAGTAGAGTAGAGTAGCTAGTAAAAATAAGTAGAGTAGAATAATGGAGTAATATCTATCTATATATATATGTAGTAATATCTATCTATATATGTAGTAATATCTATCTATCTATATATGGAGTAATATCTATCTATATATATATGTAGTAATATCTATCTATATATGTAGTAATATCTATCTATATATGTAGTAATATCTATCTATATATGTAGTAATATCTATCTATATATATATGTAGTAATATCTATCTATATATGTAGTAATATCTATTTATATATGTAGTAATATCTATCTATCTATATATGTAGTAATATCTATCTATATATGTAGTAATATCTATCTATATATGTAGTAATATATATCTATCTGATGCATATTACCTGAAGCATATTACCTTCGTCTGGAAAGGTTCGTCTTTTCCAGATGAAGACGCTTGGCTGTAGCTCCGAAACTAACCCTAGGACTCTCTCGCAAACACCCTCATTGTGATTCCCAATAATATTTACACAATTGATTCACAAAGTTACTAATACATCGGTAAGGAAACCAAACCTAACCTAATCTAACCGTAACCTAGCGTAACCTAACCTAAGGTGTTCCAAAGTAAAGTAGGAGAACTTTCCAGACTTGGGTAATATGCGCCCCGGAAGACGACACGCTCGCTCCCTGACAAACATCTGGGTAACTATTCTAATTCTAGATACAAAAAGGCTTTGCTACAGATTACTTACTTGGGGTCCCGTACTGCCAATCCAGGGACGTCACAGATTGGCGAGATTTACGTAACATGTCAATAACTCTGCAAAGATAGAGAAAAAAGTTAATGAAGAAGAAAAGTAAACACGTATGTACACTGAAAAGATCAACAAAAATTAATGAGTATAAAAAAAACTTAATAATAAATACAACCTTCAGTAAAAAAAAAATATATAATTGTTACCTTAAAAAAAAAAAAAAAAAAAAAAAAAAAAAAAAAAAAAAAAAAACGTTCCTTCATTAAAGATACATACAACAAATACAATCAGCTTCAACAAATCAACAAAGATCAACAAAAAATTAATGCGTATGAACAAAAACATAACAATAAATACAACCTTCAGTAAAAAAAAAAACATCCCATTGTCAAAAAAAAAGGAAATTGACAAAACGAAGACAGAAAAACACGCTCCTCCATTAAAGAAAAAAAAAATGCAATCAGCTTCATGAGGTCACGTGACTCCCTCCACTTGAGAAAAATAATTGATTCTGGGTGAAGTATTGAGGTGGAAAACAGAGCAAGACTATTTCACAATTTTACGGCTCAGGAAAATGACAAGACTGAACATGTTAGGGCGGGGATGTGAGGTGAACCTGTGGAAATAAGCGAAGTTTGATTCTCTCTCTCTCTCTCTCTCTCTCTCTCTCTCTCTCTCTCTCTCTCTCTCTCTCTCTCTCTCTCTCTCTCTCTCTCTCTCTCTCTCTCTCTGCAACTAGATACTTTTTTTCTCTCTCTGTGTCTCTTTCTCTCTGTATGTGTCTTTCTGTCTTTTTTCTCTCTCTCTCTCTCTCTCCTCTCTCTCTCTCTCCTCTCTCTCTCTCTCCTCCCTCTCTCTCTCTTTTCTCTCTTTCTCTGCAACTAGATACCATTTTTTTCTCTCTCTGTGTCTCTTTCTCTGTGTTTTCTCTTTCTCTCTCTGTCTTTCTGTCTTTTTTTTTCTCTCTCTGCCCTCTCTCTCTCTCTCTCTCTCTCTCTCTCTGCTCTCTCTCTCTCTCTCTCTCTCTCTCTCTCTCTCCCCTCTCCTCTCTCTCTCTCCTCTCTCTTCTCTGAGGCAGCCGTTCATTTTTTTTCGTTCTCACTCCTCGACGGATCTTCCAACACAAAGCATGTAATTAAGAAAGACAAAAAACCTCCAGAGATAAGCGACTGACGGTGAGGCTGATCAGTCAACCTCTTGCAGCCAGATTAATTAACGACGTCAAGTGATGCCTAACTTCATTATAACATCTGTACATCAGGTAACTCGCATCAAGTAAAGTTGAAGAGCTGTAATGGTAATTGTAGGCAGTGGTGGTAGTTGTTGTAGGTAGTGGTGGTGGTGATAGTTGTTGTAGCTGTAGGCAGATGTGGTGGTGGTAGTTGTTGTAGGTAGTGGTGGTGGTGATAGTTGTTGTAGCTGTAGGCAGATGTGGTGGTGGTAGTTGTTGTAGGTAGTGGTGGTGGTGATAGTTGTTGTAGTTGTAGGCAGATGTGGTGGTGGTAGTTGTTGTAGGTAGTGGTGGTGGTGATAGTTGTTGTAGTTGTAGGCAGATGTGGTGGTGGTAGTTGTTGTAGGTAGTGGTGGTGGTGATAGTTGTTGTAGTTGTAGGCAGATGTGGTGGTGGTAGTTGTTGTAGGTAGTGGTGGTGGTGATTTGTTGTTGTAGTTGTAGGCAGATTGGTGGTGGTAGTTGTTGTAGGTAGTGGTGGTGGTGATAGTTGTTGTAGTTGTAGGCAGATGTGGTGGTGGTAGTTGTTGTAGGTAGTGGTGGTGGTGATAGTGTTGTAGTTGTAGGCAGATGTGGTGGTGGTAGTTGTTGTAGGTAGTGGTGGTGGTGATAGTTGTTGTAGTGTAGGCAGATGTGGTGGTGGTAGTTGTTGTAGTTAGTGGTGGTGGTGATAGTTGTTGTAGCTGTAGGCAGATGTGGTGGTGGTAGTTGTTGTAGTTAGTGGTGGTGGTGATAGTTGTTGTAGCTGTAGGCAGATGGGGTGGTGGTAGTTGTTGTAGGTAGTGGTGGTGGTGATAGTTGTTGTAGCTGTAGGCAGATGTGGTGGTGGTAGTTGTTGTAGGTAGTGGTGGTGGTGATAGTTGTTGTAGCTGTAGGCAGATGTGGTGGTGGTAGTTGTTGTAGGTAGTGGTGGTGGTGATAGTTGTTGTAGTTGTAGGCAGATGTGGTGGTGGTAGTTGTTGTAGGTAGTGGTGGTGGTGATAGTTGTTGTAGCTGTAGGCAGATGTGGTGGTGGTAGTTGTTGTAGTTAGTGGTGGTGGTGATAGTTGTTGTAGCTGTAGGCAGATGTGGTGGTGGTAGTTGTTGTAGTTAGTGGTGGTGGTGATAGTTGTTGTAGCTGTAGGCAGATGTGGTGGTGGTAGTTGTTGTAGGTAGTGGTGGTGGTGTGATAGTTGTTGTAGCTGTAGGCAGATGTGGGGTGGTAGTGTTGTAGGTAGTGGTGGTGGTGATAGTTGTTGTAGCTGTAGGCAGATGTGGTGGTGGTAGTTGTTGTAGGTAGTGGTGGTGGTGATAGTTGTTGTAGTTGTAGGCAGATGTGGTGGTGGTAGTTGTTGTAGGTAGTGGTGGTGGTGGTAGTTGTTGTGTAAAGTGGTGGTGGTGGTAGTTGTTGTAGGTAGTGGTGGTGGTGATGGTGGTAGTAGTATAAAGTGGTGGTAGGTGATATTGTTGGTGGTGGTGATGGTAGTTGTCGATAGTGGTGGTGATGGTGGTAGTAGTTGTCGATAGTGGTGGTGATAGTGGTAGTAGTTGTTGATAGTGATGGTGATGGTGGTAGTAGTTGTAGATGCAAATGAGTTTGGGTTTCACTGAATTAATGAGTTACAAGGAAGGTTAAGATGGGATATATTACGATAAGTTTAGTTAGTAAGTTTAGCAAGTTAGTTATTACGATAAGTTTAATATAGTTCAAGATGGGTTATGTTACGATAAGGTTAGTGTTACGTTAGGTAATATCGAGACAAGACCCAAGAAAAGATTGTCTAGGCTTCTAAATATCAACAATGTTATGTTAGGTTAAGTTTTTATTATGTTAAGGTTAAAATTTTATGTTGAGGTTAAGAAAGGAAAGGAAGGTTAAGGAAAGGTAAAGAATTTTTTTTATCTTAAAGAGTTCGATTTAATTCTCAATCATCACCATAATGACCATTTGAGACATATATTTACTGTCTTTATCACTACTTTTAATCCTATTACTACTATCATCAGCATTAATTCACCATTTATACGACAGACCTCACATAAATAATAAGAAAATTAACTAAAAAAACCCACTGAAATCAAAGAGTAAGTTTTCCAGGCTAAAAAAAAAAAAAAAAAAAAAAAAAAAAAAAAAAAAAAAAAAAAAAAAAAAAAAAAAAAAAAAAAAAAAAAAAAAAAAAAATCTACAAAACCAACCAATAGAGCAAAAGAATGTAAAAAATAAAAATACCTCAAAGTGAAAGAATGAAAGTTTAAAGGTGAATTGCGGAAAGAAAAAGGATGGTAGAAGAAAGATAGAATCGAAAACAGAGAAAGGGAGAGAAGGAGGAAAGAATGAGAGAAGGCATGCAGACAGAAGAGGGAAATAAGGGAGGGGGTGATGAAAGGAGGAATAGAGGGAGAGAAGGGGGAGGCTGCCAAGGAGTGAGGAAAGGAGGAGAGAGAGGAGGAGGGAGGCGGTGAGGAGGAGGAGGAGATGAGGAGGAGGAGAGAGGAGGAGGAGGAGGAGGAGGAGGAGGAGGAGGAGGAGGAGGGAGGGAGGCGACCATGTAGTGAGGAGGAGGAGGCTGCCAAGGAGTGAGGAAGTAGAGGAGGAGGAGGAAGAGGAGGAGGAGGAGGAGGAGAAGGGGTCGGTCAAGGAGTGAAGAGGAGGAGGAGGAGGAGGAGGAGGAGGAGGAGGAGGAGTGAGGAAGGGAAGGAAGAGGAATAGAGGGAAAGAGAAGGAGGATGCCAAGGAGGAGGAAGAGGAGGAAGAGGAGGTGGTGTGAAGGAGGAGGAGGTTATGAGTCTTGTGAATCTAACACCACATAAACCCTGAGTCAGCGAAAGTGTGTGTCCTTGTTTCTTAGTGGAAGGATGCGAGGGAAGGGCGGTGAGGGGGTGGTGATGATGGTGGTGGTGGTGGTGGTGGTGGTGGTGGTGGTGGTGGTGATGGTGGTGGTGATGGTAGTGGTGGTGGTATGGTGGTGGTGGTGGTGGTGGTGGTGGTGATGGTGGTAGATAGTGGTGATGGTGGTAGATAGTGGTGATGGTGGTAGATAGTGGTGATGGTGGTAGTAGTTGTAGATAGTGGTGATAGTGGTAGTAGTAGTTGTAGATAGTGGTGGTAGTTGTAGGTAGTGGTTGTGGTGGTGGTAGTAGGTGGTGGTGATAGTGGTGATGGTGGTGGTAGTGGTGATGGTGGTGATGATGGTGGTAGTTGTAGGTAGTGGTGATGGTGGTAGTGGTAGTAGTTGTAGACAGTGGTGATGGTGGGGGTGGTTGTGATGGTGGTAGTTATAGGGAGTGGTGGTAGGTGTTGGTGGTGGTGGTTTGTATCATTATCATCATCATTGCTATCATCATTAGTGGTTCCCTCACAATAATAAACAAACCTACGTGATAATTAAGCAATAATAATATATGTAAATTAACTCTAATAATGACACCCACCCACCCACCCACCCACCCCACCTCTCTCTCTCTCTCTCTCTCTCTCCCTCTCTCTCTCTCTCTCTCCTCTCTCTCTCTCTCTCTTCTCTCTCTTCTCTCTCCTCTCTCTCTCTCTCTCTCTCCCCTCTCTCTCTCTCCTCTCTCTCTCTCTCTCTCTCTCTCTCTCTCTCTCTTCTCTCTCTCTCTCTCTCTCTCTCTCTCTCTCTCCTCTCTCTTCTCTCTCTCTGGAAAGTTTAATGGTAAATGTCACTGTTGTATTTCGTCTCTCTATCTTCCTCCAACATTCCCACTTCCACACTCAATCATCCTCGCCCTTCCCTTTAAATAACAACAACTCCTTCCCTTCCTTCCTTACTTCCTCCCTTCCTACCTAAGCCTCTTTCTCTTCCTCCTCTACGTATGTCTTTCTTAACAGTCCTTCATCTATTTCCATCCTTCAACATCTTCCCTTCCTTCCATTAGATGTAGTTAGCATATTTCATATCCTATCATTCTTCACTACGAAACTACCATGTTCCTATCTTCTTTAGGGACATGGTATCCTTTTCCAACTGTCCTCTTACATGTAGTTGATAGTTAGTAGTATGTAGTTCAGCAGATACCCTAGTTATGGACCAAGATGTCTCCTGGTGTCTGTTCTTCCTATGTATTCCTATGTATTCTCCCTTCCTACCTAAGCCACCTCCTCTTCTTCCTTCTCCACGTATGTCTCCTTTAATTATCCTTCCTCAATTTCCATCCTTCTCTTTGCTACATCATGCTACATTCCTTCCCCACCACAGGAGTCCTTCGGGTATCCTATGAGGCTCCTGCAGGATCCCTCAATACCTCGCTCACCACTCATTATATGTGCAAATCATCTCATTAACATGGCAGAAGGGAGGGTGTGAGGGAAGGGAAGAGGGACCCAATTCTAAACTTTCTATAAATTTATTCATTTCTCTGATTTGATTTAGTGGTTAAGGACTCTTCTGTCTAGGAGAGGGGGAGGAGGAGAGGAGGAGGAGGGGAAAGGGGGAAAAGGAAGAGGAGGAGGAGAGGAGAGGAGGAGGAGGAGGATGGAGGAAGAGGGGAGGAGAGATGGAGGAGGAGGGGGGGATGCGTTGAAGAGCTTAAAAGAAAGAACAAAAGGGCTTAAGAGGAGAGGAGGAGGAAGAGGAGGAGGGGGAGGAGGGGGAGGAGGATGAGGAGGAAGGGAGAGAGGAGGAAGGAGGAGAGGAGGAGGAGAGGAGGGGAGGAGAGGAGGAGGAGGAGAACAAGGAAAAGGTGGGGCAAGGAATTTAACGGAACAGGGAAAACTACAAAGAGAAATAAAAGAAAGAAAGAAGAAGAGTACAGAAGCTTCAGGAGGAAGAAAGAAAGAGAAACAGAACAAGGAAAAAAGCAGGTTAGGAAATTTAACGAAGCACAAGAACTATAGAGAGAAAAAGTTAAGAGAAAAAGTTAAAAAAGAAGAATACAGAAATTTCAAGAGGAGGAGGAAAGGGGGAAGAGCAGACCATTTTCTATACTGAAGGGAAGATGTCAAGAGGTTTTAAGGGCAGTCTCTTCTATATGGAAATGAAGGGTGGTATTAGAAGGCGTAAAGGTGGTATTAGAAGATGTAAAGGTGGTATTAGAAGGTGTAAAGGTGGTATTAGAAGGTGTAAAGGTGGTATTAGAAGGCAAAAAGGGTGGTATTAGAAGATGTAAAGGTGGTATTAAAGGGTGTAAAGGTGGTATTAGAGGTGTAAAGGTGGTATTAGAAGGCGTAAAGGGGGTATTAGAAGGTGTAAAGGTGGTTATTAGAAGGTTAAAGGGGGTTTATTAAAAGGCTAAAGGGGTTTAAAAAATGTAAAGGTGGTATTAGAAGGTGTAAAGGTGGTATTAGAAGGTGTAAAGGTGGTATTAGAAGGTGTAAAGGTGGTATTAGAAGGCGTAAAGGTGGTATTAGAAGATGTAAAGGTGGTATTAGAAGGTGTAAAGGTGGTATTAGAAGGTGTACAGGTGGTATTGGAAGGTGTAAAGGTGGTATTAGAAGGTGTAAAGGTGGTATTAGAAGGTGTAAAGGTGGTATTAGAAGGTGTAAAGGTGGTATTAGAAGGTGTAAAGGTGGTATTAGAAGGTGTAAAGGTGGTATTAGAAGGTGTAAAGGTGGTATTAGAAGGTGTAAAGGTGGTATTAGAAGGTGTAAAGGTGGTATTAGAAGGTGTAAAGGTGGTATTAGTGTGGTGGTATTATAGTAATTGCTTGAATAGGCGTGTTTACTGCAGTCTTTGATTACTCCTTTTCCTCTTCGTTATCTTCTTACTGCTGCAGCGGCAATTAAGCGACGCCTCTCATTATTTCGACTTCCTAACATCTTTTAATTGCATTTGTGGTCTTGGTTTTAATTCTGCCTTTGATCATTTGGCCAAAACACTTTAAAAACCCTCTTTTCTCCTCTTTTCTCTCCCCTCTCTCTCTCTCTCTCTCTCTCTCTCTCTCTCTCTCTCTCTCTCTCTCTCTCTCTCTCTCTCTCTCTCTCTCTCAATCTAGTTTTCTTCCTCTACAAACAAAATTCAACCTTAATAAATTACTACAATCATATTTCTTTTTACTTTGATGATTTATTTACACAACTATCCTGGCAAATGTACCAACAGAGAGGAGAGAGAGAGAGGAGGAGAGAGAGGAGAGAGAGAAGAGAGAGAGAGAGAGGAGAGAGAGAGAGAGAGAAGAGGAGAGAGGGGAGAGAGAGAGAGAGAGAGAGAGAGAGGAAGAGAGGAGAGAGGAGAGAGAGGGGGGGAGAGATTAAGGCCAAAAAGGTGAGAAGTGAAGAAAGAGGAGAGGAGGAGAGAGGGAAGAGAGAGAGAGAGAGAGGAGATAGAGGAGAAGAGAGAGAGAGAGAGAGAGGGGAGAAACTAATTACTCTCTCTATCTTCTCTTCTCTTATCTTCTTTCCAGCCTCGGTAAGTCGGTTCACATTCTCACTATAAGTCGGTTCAAATTCTCACTACTGTTGATATTCTCGCCTTGAGGGAGTAAGAAAGAAGACTATTATGTATAACAGGCAAATGCAACAAAGATACTGATTTGACACACAGATAAAATATACAGAGAGAAAGATTGCATTTCTTTACTACTATTTATGTTCTCTTCTTCCAAACAAAGTGCGAAGTGAGTGTTTTGTGTGAAGTGAGTAATGTTGTTGTTGTTGTTGTTGTTGTTGTTGTTGTTGTGATAAGAGAAGACGAGCAAAGCCGTCCCAGGTTCGAGGTCTTAATTATCCTGCAACAAAACAATCTCCTGCGAAACGACATACATTACCCTCGAGTTATCACCTCTCTCTCTCTCTCTCTCTCTCTCTCTCTCTCTCTCTCTCTCTCTCTCTCTCTCTCTCTCTCTCTCTCTCTCTCTCTCTCTCTCTCTCTCTCTCTCATATAATCCTTCGCCATTCTCCTTCCTTGTCACCATTTCTCCCCAACATAATCCGGCCCATCATTCACGCCTCTCTCTCTCTCTCTCCATCCTCTCTCCTCTCTCGTCTCTCTCTCTCTCTCTCTCTCTCTCTCTCTCTCTCTCTCTCTCTCTTCTCTCTCTCTCTCTCAACTCTCTTCTCACCCTATTATTCCCTACTTATCCTCCCATTTGATCATCCCCCCTTTTCCCTCCTCCTCTCCTCCCTCCTCCTCCTCCTCCTCCTCCTCCCTCCTCCCCCTCACCTTCCTCCTCCTATCCTCCTCCTCCCTCCTCCTCCTCCTCCTCCCCTCTTCTCCCCCCCTCCACCCTCCAGCCACCCCTCCAAACATACAACAAGATATATTTTTTTCCATCAAGCAAAACTTCATCAAACGTTAAGACTTGCTACACAGACTAAAACGTTTTCAAAAATTCGTAACTCCTCCTTGCAGCGTTACACTTGCCAAGGAGATTTCATTGCAAAACTTTCTCCTCGGAATGAGACGGAGAGGAAAATATGCGCCGAGAAATTACAGACTTGAAGCAAACTCTAATTCGGTAAAAGAAGAATGTGAGCTGGTTATTATTTTTTTGGGTAGTTTTAGATTTATTTACAAGTTAAGAACGTAGGCGAATCATGCCATTAATCCTCCTGGCGGTGAGATTATGCATCAGGGAATCATGTTTAGCTGTTTAGTGGATCACTGAGTACACGCATGTATGTATTTACCTAGTTGTATTTACTTATTTACCTAGCTGTATTTACTTATTTACCTAGCTGTATTTACTTATTTACCTAGCTGTATTTACTTATTTACCTAGTTGTATTTACTTATTTACCTAGTTGTATTTAATTATTTACCTAGTTGTATTTACTTATTTACCTAGTTGTATTTACTTATTTACCTAGCTGTATTTACTTATTTACCTAGCTGTATTTACTTATTTACCTAGTTGTATTTACTTATTTACCTAGCTGTATTTACTTATTTACCTAGCTGTATTTACTTATTTACGTATTTAGTTGTAACACACTGGTATGAGCTATAGGTACTCGTGTGGTATCTCTACGTACTGTACCTATATGTATCTATTTTTGTCTCAGGGTTCGATCCCCGCGGTAATTATACTATACTTATCCAACCCTCACGGCTTTGCCCCCCCCCCCCCCCCCCCACACACACACACACAAACAAAAAAAAACCAGCAAATGCAAATGCGCAACCAGGAATTTTACTAATCTAAAAGTAAAGAAAACGAGAACCGGTCTTGTGACAGTGACTTAAGTTATTTTTCTACGTACACGAATAAAACGTGTTTATTTACGCACGTCTAGTCTCACCTTTACCTGGTAACTCGTGGAAGGGATAAAATCGAGTGGAAAAAAAACACTTCTTAGAAAATACTCTCAGAGAATTCCCGGTTCAGCAAACGCGGGAAAAATCTCAAAGTGTTTCGAGTTTCGCGGAGGCACAGAGCGTCGCGCCAAGACACAACTATTTTCCTCATTCCCGCCTCTCAGGAAACACAAATTCCCGGCATTACAAGGATCCTTAATTCCCAACGCTGCAAATTCTCGGCTTTGGGGGAATTACTCTTGTAAATTGGGGATTAATTCTTGTAAATAGCCAATGGCAGCGAGGGTCAATCTATATCACCATTTGTTACTCTTATCTTATTTATTTGTCTTGGCCAGGACCTCACACGTGTCTCTTAACAAAAAATTAGAAAAAAAGATAAAATAAAATGTAATGTCTTTTTATCACCAAAAAATGTTACTGTATTTATCAGTATTATTATTATTATCATCATTATTATTATTGTTGTTACCATTATTATCATTACTATTATCACTATCTTTATAACTATCATTACTATTACCCCTCATGGTCTTATTCTTCCTGATGTCTTTATTATTATCATTACTATTATTATTACTGTTGTTATTATCATCATTACTATTATCATTCATTATCGTTATCATTACTATTATCACTATCATTATCGTTATCATTACTATTATCCCTCATGGTCCTATTCCTCCAGATGTTTTCATTACTATCATTATCATCATTATTATTATCATTACTATTATCATTATTACCACCATCATGCAACAAGGGAGTACAGGTGTTTGTTGACAGGTACAGACCATTAATTATATTATTGACTCGTCAGTAACACGTGCACAACAACAAACAAAGACAACCTGAGTGCCATACCAAGTGACGTATTTGCGGTTGTTATTGTTGTTGCTTTTTTCGGAAGCTTTGTTGTTAAAAGTGGTTGTTATTATGGTTGTTATTGCTATTTTTCGATGTTTGTTTTTGTTATTATTGTTGTTATTCCTGTTCTAGTTTGGTGGTGGTTGTTATTGTGGTGGTTATTTGGGGTTGTTGTTATTGCTGCTATTTTTGAAAGGTTTGTTGTTGAATGTTGTTATTATTGTTATTATTGCTATTTTTGGATATTTTTGATGTTATTATTGTTGTTATTGAATTTTGGATGTTGTGTTGATAAATGTGGTTGCTATTATTGTTGTTATTGCTATTCTAGTTGTTGTTGTTACTTACTGGTGTTGAGAAATGAGGTGATAACGAACGACTTGATGTGACGCGGTAAAAAAAGAAAAAAAAAGAAAAAGAAAAAAAAAACAGATGGAAAAAGTACAACTATAACAACAATTTGAAAAAAGGAAAAAAGTGAAAATATAATAGAAAAATAGAACAAGAACAGAATATAGGTCAGTGGTTCCCAAACTTTTTTCTGTCGTTTCCCCCTTTTCAACCAGTTCAACCATCCGGATTTCCCCCTTCATGTGAAAAAAAGTAGCCAAAACACAAAATTTACTTGCTTAATAACACAAGTATATGGACACTATCTTCTACAGTGAAGAAAAAGTCAATAGCTGTATTCTAAGACATTTTTTTCTTTTGTCGACTAAATGCCAGTAATTTAGATGTCCCTCAGGATAAATTTCCCCCTTAGAATCCTGAAATTTCCCCCAGGTTAGGAAATACTGATATAGATAGAGGAAAATAGAACAGATAGAAAAAGTACGACTACAATATCAAAAAAATAAAAAAAATAAAACAAAACATGTCGAACCTGTTGACACCCGGTTTACTTCCAAAATTCATAACAGGTGACACGACTCCACAGGTATACATACACAAATGCCTCTCTCTCTCTCTCTCTCTCTCTCTCTCTCTCTCTCTCTCTCTCTCTCTCTCTCTCTCTCTCTCTCTCTCTCTCTCTCTCTCTCTCTCTCTCTCTCTCTCTCTCTCTCTCCCCCCCCTCGCTACCTGGCCTTTAACACATCCAGGTAAAAAAAAAAAATACCTTCCAATAGGCCAGAAAAAAGCAACAACAAAGCAGAAAAACAGGGATAAATATCGACTTTTACTTCTGATGATAACAAGAGAGATCATTTTTATTCGAGGCGACTTTGATATCAGAAAAATAACCTCCTTTGACTACTTTTGGAAAATAGAAAGCAAAAAATATCATATTCATGTCTCGTGTTATCTGTATTTTTAAAGGGATTATACCTATACTCCTACTTCTAAAGATAACAAAAGTGCTATTTTCCATTCGATGCGATTTTGATATCAGAAAAATAACATCCTTTGACTACTCTGGAAAATACAAAGCAAAAAAAAAGCATCACATTTATTATTTATTATATTATTATTATTATTATTATTATTATTATTTTTTACATATTATCTATTATTTATTTACTTATTATCCGTATTTTTTCCCCCCTACAGCGACATAGACTGAAAGAGGATGGAGTATTGTGAAAAGTAGTGATTTTAGCCTGTATTTAATCCTATAAGAAGGATAGGGAAATTTATTCCACGATATAAATTCAAATATTATAAAAAAAACGCGTTCGACTTTTCACCCAAACTTAAATACAATTTATTTACGGAGGATAAAAAGACTACTTCCACGATATTATAAGAAAAAGTAAAATAACATGTTCTACTTTTCACCCAAATAAAAACACAACTTTATTTACGTAAGATAGGGAGACTAATTCTACGATATTATATAGAAAAAAACGTGTTCTACTTTTCACCCAAATACAAATACAACTTTATTTACGTGTGATAGCGAGACTTAATTTCACGATATTATATAAAAAATAAAAAGAGTGTTCTACTTTTCACCCAAACTCAAATACAAGTATATTTACGTGGGATATGCTATGAGGGAATCCATAAGTTGTCGTCACGAAGGTTGACACGACGAGGCGACGAGGCGACGAGGCGACGAGGGTGTGAGGTTATGAGGTATGAGGCATGTGTGAGGATCGAATGAGTAAACAAAGCAGGTCACGAGAGTAATCAGAATATCCTTCCTCTTCTTCCCTCTCTACCTCCTCTACCCTCCTCTTCCCCTCTTCCTCCTCCTCTTCCAACTAATACAAATCTAGCTCCATTCTTTTATTTGTTCTATCTGTATGCTTAACCTCTTTAGCTTCATATTTTCTTCTTATTTTTTATTGCTATTATTATTTGTATTTTATGCTATCATTTACTATTTTCATTTATATTATTATTTTATCGCGTATTTTTTGTTGCCCTTAGCTCTCTTAGCCTCTATGTATACTATTACTGCTACTACTACTACCACTACTACTACTACTACTACTACTGAATCACCCCTACTACATCTACTACTACTACTACTACTACTACTATACTATTACTCCTCCTTCTCCTCTTCCTCCTCCTACAACTACTACTATTACTACTACTACTACTACTACTACTACTGAATCACCCCTACTACACCTACTACACTACTACTACTACTACTACTACTACTACTACTACTACTACTACTACTCCTCCTCCTCCACCTCTTCCTCCTCCTACTACTACTACTATTTACTACTACTACTACTACTACTACTACTACTACTACTACTACTACTGAATCACCCCTACTACTACTACTACTACTACTACTACTACTACTACTACTACTACTACTACTATACTACTACTACTACTACTACTACTACTACTACACATCTGCTACTGAGATATTAACACAGGCATGAATAATCCAAACACGGCAGGATTTCTCAGCACCTGTTCTTCTCTTACACCTTAGGGAAATGAGCAGCCGGAGTAGAGGTAAGACATCAGGTGTTCTCAGGAGACAGGTAACAAATTCCCACCAGGTGTTAAGGACGAGACACACACACACACACATACACATACACACACACACACACACACACACGGCAAGTTGAGTCACCCGGGTATACTTGTCACGCATTACAGAGTTACTTATTGCTTATTACTTCTTGCCTGTGCTTGTATTAGTATTGGAGGTTCTTGGGCGTGTGGGTGAGGGTATACACAGGGAGAGGGTGGTGGGAGGAAGAGGAGAGGAGAGGAGGGAGAGAAAAGGTTAAAGGAATGGAGGAAAAGATAAGGACAGCTAGGAGAGGGAGAAGGTTAAAGGAAAAGAGAACAAAGGACAAAGAAGGAGAGAAAATGAATGGAGGAAAGGAGAAAAACAAGGAGGAAAGAGAAAAGGAATGGAGGAAAGGAAGACAAGTATGAAAGAGAAAAGGTTACGGAGGAAAGGAGAAGGACAAAAGGGAGAGAGAAAAGGCTAAAGGAATGAAGGAAAGGAGGACAAGAAGAGAGAGAGAAAAAGGGAGAAGATTGGTAGTAATAGAATAATGTGAAGGAATGAGAGGAAAGAAGGACAAGGAGGTGAGAGAAAAGGAATGGAGGAGAGGAGGACAAAGAAGAGAGAGAGAAGGTTAAAGTAATGGAGGAAAGGAGGACAAAGAGGGATAGAAGGTTACGGAGGAAAGGATGGCATGGGAAAGAAAATGGATTAGTGGTCAATTAACTCAAAAAAAAGGTCATTTTCTCGTTCCTTCAGTGCTTCTTCCTTCTTCATTCCCTTCCCTTCCCTTCCGTTCCCTTCCTCCCTCCCCTTCCCTTCCCCTCCTTCCCTCGACATCCCTTCTTAGTTTCCTTCCTTCCTTCCTTCCTTTCTTCTTTCCCTCCCTCCCTCCCTCCTTCCCTTCCCTTCCCTTCCCTTCCCTTCCCTTCCCTTCCCTTCCCTTCCCTTCCCTTACCCTTCCCTCCGTCCTTTCTTATTTTCCTTCCTTCCTTTCTTATTTCCCTCTCTTCCCTCCTTCCTTCCTTCCCTTCTTAGTCTCCCTCCCTTCCTTCCCCTCCTAGCTTCCTTCCTTCCTTCCCTCCCTCTCGACGTCCCGCTGTGGTTTCCTACAAGTTTGTTTTCTCAGTTTTCTTGGAATCGAAGGACATTATATTCCCCTTTACCTATATTACTGGAGTCAATTTCTACTGCTTCCATATGACCTCTCTCTCTCTCTCTCTCTCTCTCTCTCTCTCTCTCTCTCTCTCTCTCTCTCTCTCTTCTCCTTTTCTCTCTCTCTCTCTCTCTCTCTCTCTCTTCTCTCTCTCTCTCCTCTCTCCTCTCTCTCACTCCTCTCTCCCTACCCCCCACACACACTAACAGCATTGCCTAATTAATAAAGGCCAGGAAATGAAGCCAGTTTTTAGGCAGTACACCGTAGCTCACTTTGTTAACGCCGTCATAAAGGCATTGGTTCGTGCGCCTGTTCAACTGTCTATATGGAAATTTGTATTTACGCTCACTAATTCACATAGGGAGATAGATGCATTGATTTTTTTCCCCGGGTATTCATTGATTTACAAAAGGTTCGCTCGCCCTATTCGTCCTATTCCCTATCATTAAGTAATCTCCATGTAACGTAATATTAATAGGGATATTGTATTGTGTTATTTATTTTTGTTACATATTTTTCTTCTTTTGTCTGTTACTCCTTCCTCCTCTATCATCGCCTCTATTTCTTTGTATTTCCTTCTCTTTCTGGTTTTTTTCCTTCATTATTTATCAGTATCTTCAGTTCTGTATTCCTACACACACTACCTACTACTACACACACTCCTACTACACACATTCCTACTACACACACATCCTCACACCTTATATCCCTTAATAATCCTCCATGCTAACCCTTCATTTCCTTAATTATACCCTACTTTCTATCCATTCACATCCTCGAACATACAATTCCAGCAGTCATTATTCCTACACACACTACCTACTACTACACACATTCCTACTACACACACATCCTCACACTTTATATCCCTTAATAATCCTCCATGCAAACCCTTCATTTCCATTATTATACCCTACTTTCTATCCATTCACATCCTCGAACATACATTTCCAGCAGTCATTATTTCTACACACACTTCCTCATACCCTATATCCCTTTATAATCCTCCATGCTAACCCTTCATTTCCTTAATTGTACCCTACTTTATATCCATTCTAAGCCTATACAACTCCATCCTCCTACTCAAACATACATTTCCAGCAGTCATTATTTCTACGCACACCTCCACACACTATATCCCTTTATAATCCTCCATGCTAACCCTTCATTTCCATTATTATACCCTACTTTCTATCCATTCTAAGCCTTTATAGCTCCATCCTCCTACTCAAACAATCAATTCCAGTCTTCATTCCTACACACACATACTCACACCCTATATCGTTTTATAATCCTCTATGCTAACCCTTCATTTCCTTAATCATACCCTATTTTTCTAAGCCTTATAACTTCCTTCACATCCGAAAACATATAATTCCAGCAGTCATTATTTCTACACACACCTCCTTTATAATCCTCCATGCTAACCCTTCATTTCCTTAATTATACCCTATCTTTCTAAGCCTTATAACTTCCTTCACATCCGAAAACATGCAATTCCAGCAGTCATTATTTCTACACACACCTCCTTTATAATCCTCCATGCTAACCCTTCATTTCCATCATTATACCCTACTTACTTTCCCCCCCGTACTTAATCTTCATTGCCCCTTCACGTCAACCCTTCATTTCCGTACCTGTATCCTCATCTATCTTTACCCTTTCATTAACGTACCTTCATGTTTTTCTCATATTTTTACCCTATTTTTTCCCTTATCAATTACTTCTACCGTGTTTATTTTTTTTCTTAACCCTTCTTTCATCAACATATCAACCTGTTTTTTTACTCATACTTTTACGCTATTTTTTCTCCTTTATCAATTACCTGTACCATGTTTTTATCCTACCTGGACACACACACACACACACGCACACGCACACGCACACGCACACGCACACGCACACACACACATCTGTTTTTCTATCAAGGTATTCAGTTCATAGTCAATACAGACACGGAAGTTTGATTAAAATATATATGTGTGTGTAGCGTTGTTATTTACGTTGTTGTTGTGCATGTGTGGTTGGTAGAGGGTTGTTATTAGGAAGTTGTTGATGTATATGTCAAGAGGGTTGTTGTTGTGGTGGTGGTGGTGGTGGTGTTGTGGTGGTGTTGTTGTTGTGGTGGTGGTGGTGGTGTTGTGGTGGTGGTGGTGTGTGTGGTTGGTGGTGTGGTGGTGGTGTGGTGGTGGTGGTGGTGGTGGTGGTGGTGGTGGTGGTGGTGGTGGTGGTTTGGTGGTGGTGGTGGTGGTGGTGGTGGTGGTGGTTGTGGTGGTGTGTGTGTGGTGTTGTGGTGGTGGTGGTGGTGTGGTGGTGGTGGTGGTGTGGTGGTGGTGGTGGTGGTGGTGGTGGTGTGTGGTGGTGGTGGTGGTGGTGGTGGTGTTGTGGTGGTGCTGTGGTGTTGTGTTGGTGGTGTTGTGGTGTTGTGGTGTTTGTGGTGGTGGTGGTGGTGGTGGTGGTGGTGTGGTGGTAGTGGTGGTGGTGGTGGTGATGGTGGTGGTGGTGGTGGTGGTGTGGTGGTGGTGGTGGTGGTGGTGGTGGTGGTGGTGGTGGTGGTGGTGGTGGTGGTGGTGGTGGTGGTGGTGGTGGTGGTGGTGGTGGTGGTAGTGGTGGTGTTGTGGTGGTGGTGTTGTTGGTGGTGTGGTATGCAACAACATTGACGCACGCAAACAGTCTATCTCTCTCCCTAACATACGCATAAATCATAGTGTTATTATAATCATATATGTTATTTACTCCTATTTGTGCATTTGTGTAGCTTGCACTTGCAAAAAAACGTATAAATTATAGTGTTATTATAATCTTATCATATTTACTCGAATTTCGTTGCATTTTTATCGGTAAGCGCGAGGTGATATGCGATATTTGCACATGCATACACACGCACACACACGCAGAGAGAGAGAGAGAGAGAGAGAGAGAGAGAGAGAGAGAGAGAGAGAGAGAGAGAGAGAGAGAGAGAGAGAGAGAGAGAGAGAGAGAGAGAGAGAGAGAGAGAGAGAGAGAGAGAGAGAGAGAGAGAGAGAATATTGCATACGATCTATCAAACAAATAACTCTGCATACTCGTACTAGCATGAAAAGCAACACTTGCATAGCACCACACACACACACACACACACACACACACACAAGGGGAGGCGGTAGCGGAGTGGTTAGCGTCTCCGACTGGCGTTCTCGGTGACCCGAGTTCGATCCCCGAAGAAAACCAAAAAAAACTTTCTGCACCGTCGAGTGGCCTAAGAACACCCACATGCTGCCCATCAACTCTACCTTCGATTGCGAGTGCATCGGAGGACACAGGGGGGCGGCATGAGCCTCTAATCACAGGCGTCACTATAAAAATCCTGCCTGCGCCACCACGGGCGAGGACCAACCATCAGAGCCTTCAAGTGAACCTCCAGAGCCTACTATTCGAGCCCTGGGTCACCACTGCCTACAGGCGCTATAGGCACAAATGAAAAAAAAAAAAAAAACACACGCACACACACACACACACACACACACGAGGCTTCTTCCAAAACACTTCTTGACACAGATAAACGTACACAAACAAAACAGTGACCTAAAAAAAAGCCAATACTTGTATGTATCATTGAATTGCTTACTCATTAATCGTCTTTCCAGCTTTGGAGTAAGATATTAACGTTAATTCTTCTTTCTTTACAAAATAAAATGAGTAGTAACAAATGAGTAGTTATAAAATAAATGAATGAAATAAATAAATAATCAAATAAATGAGTAGTGTATATGAGTAGTAATAACAAATAAATGAGTAGTAATGAATGAGTAGTAATAACAAATAAATGAGTAGTGTATATGAGTAGTAATAATAAATAAACGAGTAGTAATAAATGAGTAGTATAAATTTCATGTAAGCCAAGTGTCAATATACCTTTTGTCAGCTTATCCATTATCTATATTCATCAGTGCTTACTTCTGCATTCTTTCAATCTATAAATTTATTACACACCCTAATTTATTACTGTTTTCCTGTCCAAGTCTTATATTCTTTTATTCACCATTGACGTATTTATGTGACTGCCTCTCTTGCTCCCCAAAAAGAATAGAAGAAAAATAAATAAACGAAGGAATTCACAAACTCGATCCCAGCATAAATAAAACCAACCCTTCTATTTATGGATTCCTGTCCTTTATGAAACCTTTACTTAACACTCTTTGATAACCGAGACGCATATAAAATGTTACTTCTTTTTTTTTAGTCTTGCTCTTGGCCAGTCCTTTGTGATGTATAAATAATAATAAAAAAAAGAACAAAGCAAATAAAAATAAAAATAAACACGGAAAAAACAAAAAAACGAACAAACAAGAAGTAAGAAAATAGAAAATGAAAATAAACACGAATAAAAAAATACATAAATAAATGAACACACGTACGAGACACGTCATAAGTACGCACAGGTGATATAGATACACGCAAGGGCTTTATAATTCACTTGTCAATTATCATACGTTATTATCCACCTAATTTACCCTGGTCTACATTTACCTGGGGAAATAATCTTACTGTGATGACGAGTTTCTTGACACCCTCGCCCCCTCGCGTTCAATTACAGTTACAAGATTACTTTGCAATTTGTTACAAGATTACTTTATTACAGTTACAATTATCATGCGTTATTGTCCTTTTGATTTACTATAGTCTAACTTTACCTGGGGAAATAATCTTACTGTGATGACGAGTTTCTTGACACCCTCGCCCCCTCTCGTTTTATTACAGCTACAAGATTACTTTAGAATTAGTTACAAGATTACTTTATTACAGTTACAATTATCATACGTTATTGTCCTTCTGATTTATTATGGTTTATCTTTACCTGGGTCTTCCTTCCAAAAAACTGGGTTTATTTCCTTCTCTTTAGGTAGGCAATGCCGTTAGTCGAGAGAGAGAGAGAGAGAGAGAGAGAGAGAGAGAGGAGAGCGGAGAGAGAGAGGAGAGAGGAGAGAGAGAGAGAAGAGAGAGAGAGAGGAGAGAGAGAGAGAGAGAGAGAGAGAGAGAGAGAGAGAGAGAGAGAGAGAGAGAGAGAGAGAGAGAGAGAGAGAAGGAGAGAGAGAGAGCGAGCGAGCGAGCGAGCGAGCGAGCGAGCGAGCGAGAGCGAGAGCGAGCGAGCGAGAGAGAGAGAGAGAGAGAGAGAGAGAGAGAGAGAGAGAGAGAGAGAGAGAGAGAGAGAGAGAGAGAGAGAGAGAGAGAGAGAGAGAGTGTGATGAGTTCTTAGACACTCTCGCCCCCTCTCGTTCTATTACGGGTGATTATTTATTTACCTTGATAAATAAGATGCTTTGATCCTCACCCTCCCTCACTCTCTCTCTCATTTATTTATTTCCTTTGACTTTATTTATTTCCCTTCCTCCTCCTCCTTTTTATTCTCCCTCCTTCATTTATTTCCTTCACTTTCCTTCACTTTCTTGCTTCTCTTGTACTCCTTCTTCTTCCCTCCCTTGTTCATTTCCTTCTTGCCCTTCCCTCTTCCTTCCTTCCATTCCTCTCCTCCTTGCTTCTCTTTCCCTTCCTCCCTTGTTCTTCCCCTTCCTCCTCCTCCTTTTTTTTATACCTCCCGTCTTCATTTCCTTCCTCCTCCTCCTCCTCTCCTCAGTTGTCGGAGCCAGCACAATAACTACATTCAAAAACAGACTTGACGCGCACTGTAAAGTAAATGGGTATTGATAGTGTGAATTCGTATCTAGTCCCCCGTATCGATTAGTTGTAGTGGTAGTGGTAGTTGTAGTTAGTATTTTTCATATCCTATCATTCTGCACTATGAAACTTCCATGTTCCTATCCTCTTTAGGGACATGGTATCATTACCTCCGCCAACGAAGTTGGAGGGGTTATGTTTTCACCCCGATCTGTCTGTCTGTCTGTCTGTTTGTTAGTGTACAGGATTTCTCGAAAAGTTACGAATAGATTTGGACCAAACTCGGTATAACAGGATTTCTCGAAAAGTTACAAATAGATTTGTACCAAACTCGGTATACCAAGTCTATTTGGTATAAGGAAGAACTGATTTAAGTTTGGATGAAATCTATTGACAACTGTTGCCATGGCAACCAATTGATGAAATATTCGGACGGAGGTATGCGCTCATACTGAGTGCATATATATATATATATATATATATATATATATATATATATATATATATATATATATATATATAATATATATATATATATATATATATTATAATATTATATATATATATATATATATATATATTTCTCTTCTTTTTTTTCCTTATTTTTTTTTAACTTTTTTTTTTTAACTTTATTTTTTAACTTTTTTTTTTTTAATCGAATCACAACTGTTGCCATGGCAACCAATTGATGAAATATTCGGGCGGAGGTATGCGCTCTACTGAGTGCCCCCCCCCCCCCCCCCCCCCCTAGTTTTCCAACTGTTTTCTTACAAGTAGTTGATAGTTAGTAGTATGTAGTTCAGCAGATACCCTCGCTATGGACCAATAGGTCTCCTGGTGTCTGTTATTCCTATGTAATCCTATGTAATCCTCCTCCTCCTCCTCCTCCTCTCAATCCAGATAATTGCTCGCCCTCAGGACAAAAAACCTTCACATCATTCAACCTTTACATTAATTTACCTCTATTTTTCTTCATCACATCAAAAATTAATTAAACATATATATTTCTAGTAACGTCAGAATCCTTTATTGACGGCGATAAAACTGAGTGACATACGTATTAAGGTGGAAATTGTACGCTGTAGTCCGGTAATCTGTTGTACTGTTGTCCGGTAATCTGTTGTACTGTTGTCCGGTAATTGAAAAGTGTTCTGTTTTAATCCCTTGCCTGCAGGGTAATGAAAGGATGAAAAAATAGTGAGTCTATCCGAATATCCTACAACGAGTATTTTTTTCTGTAGTTTATCCAATGAGAGAGTTCACAGTGTCTCTTGTCAACAATGATTATAACAGGAAAGTTGCTAATTGGTGTAATGAGGGATTTCCATATAGAATTTTGATATAGTTTGATTTATGTTTCCTGTGTGTTATAAAGAGTGTCTATTTTTCTGTAGTTTATCCAACGAGAGAGTTCACAGTGTCTCTTGTCGACAATGATTATACAAGGAAAGGTGTTAGTTGGAGTAATGAGGGATTTTCTTATAGAATTTTGATATAGTTTGATTTATGTTTCCTGATGTGCTATAAAGAGTGTCTGTTTTTTCTCTAGTTTATCTAAAGAGAGAGTTCCTGTACAGTGTTTCTTGTCAACAATGCTTATAACAGGAAAGTTGTTAGTTGGAGCAAAGAGGAATGTCCAAATAATATAGTTTTATTTATGTATAAAGAGTATAATGTATATAAAGAGTATGTGCTATAAAGAGTATGTGCTATAAAGAGTATGTGCTATAAAGAGTGTGTGCTATAAAGAGTATGTGCTATAAAGAGTATGTGCTATAAAGAGTATGTGCTATAAAGAGTATGTGCTATAAAGAGTATGTGCTATAAAGAGTATGTGCTATAAAGAGTATGTGCTATAAAGAGAATGTGCTATAAAGAGTATGTGCTATAAAGAGTATGTGCTATAAAGAGTATGTGCTATAAAGAGTATGTGCTATAAAGAGAATGTGCTATAAAGAGTACGTGCTATAAAGAGTATGTGCTATAAAGAGTGTGTGCTGTAAAGAGTATGTGCTATAAAGAGTATGTGCTATAAAGAGTATGTGCTATAAAGAGTATGTGCTATAAAGAGTATGTGCTATAAAGAGTATGTTCTATAAAGAGTATGTGCTATAAAGAGTATGTGCTATAAAGAGTGTGTGCTATAAAGAGTATGTGCTATAAAGAGTATGTGCTATAAAGAGTATGTGCTATAAAGAGTTTGTGCTATCAAGAGTATGTGCTATAAAGAGTATGTGCTATAAAGAGTGTCTATTTTTCTGTAGTTTATCCAACGAGAGTTCACAGTGTCTCTTGCCAATAATACTTATAAAATGAAAATCGTTAGTTGGAGCAAAGAGGAATTTCCAAATGATATAGTTTAATGATATAGTTTGATTTCTGTATCCTGATAAAGTCCATATATAGTCTGATAAAGTCCTATAAAGAGTCCATTTTCTCTGTAGTTTATCCAACGAGAGAGTTCACAGTGTCTTGCCAATACTTATAACAAGAAAGTTGTTAGTTGGAGTAATGAGGGATTTCCAAACGGTATAGTTTTAGCCTTAATACCCTGACACATGTTTAAAGGATACTAGATTACTACTATAACACTTATAAAATGAAGTTTGTCAGTTGGTGCAACGAGGGATCTGCAAATGATAAGGTCTATTTTTTATAACCTAAAGCTCCTGACACATTTTACATATTTTTTGACACGTTTTGACACATTTTTGACATGTGTTTTAATTAAAGGAGGCTAAATTAATCGCAAATAAAAAAAAGAGGCACACTTTTTATATCCACTCTTAACGATATATTCGAAGACTTAAATGTAACAGTAAACAGTAACGTATTCATGTTCAAAAACGGTTAATTAGTGAGTATGCATCTGAAATAACCATTAAAACTCATCAAGACATTAAAGAATAGTTGCATTTATATATTATCTAAAAAAAACTAAAATGATAATAATGGAAAAAAGTGACACATTCATATCAGTAAAAAAAAAAGTAATAAATAAATCCAGCCATTTAAATGTTAGCTAAAAAAACCTCAAAATGATAATAATGGAAAAAAGTACAAATCATTTTTTCATATCGGTATAAAAAAAAAAAAAATATAAATAAATAAATCAAGCCATTAAGCCTAAGGAAAAGATACATCAAACATTAAATGAAAAGCAGGAAATTAACAGAAAACAGTGTCATTCGTGCAGGTTCCGTTCATAAGGTCTGTATTGTCTTCTTCAATAGGAATTCCGCCCTTTTGTTTACGAGAGGGGGGGAGAGAGAGAGAGAGAGAGAGAGAGAGAGAGAGAGAGAGAGAGAGAGAGAGAGAGAGAGAGAGGGGGAGAAGAGAGAGAGAGAGAGAGGGGAGAAGAGGAGAGAGAAGAGAGGAGAGAGAGAGAGAGAGAGAGAGAGAGAGAGAGAGAGAGAGAGAGGAAAAAGAGAGAGGGGAGAGGGGAGAGGAGAGAGAGAGAGAGAGAGAGAGAGAGAGAGAGAGAGAGTACTTCCCCTCTGACTATCTTTTTTCTTTTTTTCGTTTTCTGATCTATTGAGTTTTTGGGGTGCAAGAATGTGAGTTAGCTTTAATTTATCTGGCTGAGTGTCTCTCTCTCTCTCTCTCTCTCTCTCCTCTCTCTCTCTCTCTCTCTCTCTTCTCTCTCTCTCTCTCTCTTCTCTCTCTCTCTCTCTCTCTCTTCCCCTTCTCTCCTCTCTCTCTCGTAAATATAGGTAATTAGAAATTTCAATTATTAGTATTACAACTATCAAAAAAAAAAACCCCCGTGCGTGTGTGTGTGTGTGGAGCTTGTAATTGCTTAGTCATACATGCATGGATGGCTGCACACACACACACACCACACACACACACAAAACACAAAACACACACACCACACCCCAAAACACAACACACACACACACACACACACGTCCTTGACCTAACATTATAGACCCAGCATTCACCCGCCCACCTCATCTCTTTAAAAATCATCACACGTAATTTACCCACTAATCTATCCCACAATTTAACCCCACCACACAACACAGACACCACAACACACACACACCACCCCACAACACACACACAAAACACACACACACACACACACACCACACACACACACACACACATGAAAAAGCGACGCAGCATGTCTTCAAATACAACCTTTAATAATCCTTCCTACTTGCCTTTACGATACAAATATAACTAAATGAAAGGAAATGTTAACTAAGTGGGAGTATCAAGAAGTAAATAATGGTAATAGCTTGGGAAGGAGGCAAATAAAGAGTGAGTAATTCGAGAGAGAGAGAGAGAGAGAGAGAGAGAGAGAGAGAGAGAAGAGAAAAGAGAGAGGAGAGAGAGAGGGGAGAGGGGAGAGAGAGAAGAGAGAGAGAGGAGGGAGAGAGAGAGAGGAGAGAGAGAGAGGAGAGAGAGAGAAGAAAAGAGAGAGAGAGAGAGAGGAGGAGAGAGGAGAGAGAGAGAGAGAGAGAGAGTAGGGGGAGGAGAGAGAGAGGAGAGAGAGAGAGGGAGAGAGGAGGAGGAGAGAGAGGAGAGAGAGAGAGAGGGAGACGAGAGAGAGAGGGGGAGAGAGGAGAGAGGAAAAAAAAAAATCATTACTCATCCTGTTTTTGTCACTTTTATATCTTCTATTTTTCTTTTATTTCCTCATTGGCTCCTTTTCATTCCTTTTTCTCTACCTATTCTTCCTCCTCCTCCTCCTCCTCTTCCTGATCATTTACTCTTTTTTTTCTTCCTTCTCTTACACCAAACCTTCTCTCCTCTCCTCTCCTCTCCTCTCCTCTCCTTCCTCTCCTCCTCCTCCTCTTCCTCCACCACCTTCCCCACTCCCTCCCATCCCCCTCCATCCTCCTCCTCCTCCATAACAGTAACATTAGTGAACTTTCCGCCCAGAGGATGGAAGCATTAACACATTTTTGGCGCAGTGAATGTGTCATTTTTTGGTGGGAACATTTTTCTGTCTGGAAGCAACGATGAAATAAAGTTTTTTAATCATTAATACTTTTTTTGTACTCTCATCAGCGTTTTGTGATTACTGTGGGTTTGAGAGAGAGAGAGAGAGAGGAGAGGAGAGAGAGAGAGAGAGAGAGAGAGAGAGAGGGAGAGAGAGAGAGAGAGAGAGAGAGAGAGAGAGAGAGAGAGAGAGAGAATCCATTCACTAACTTGAACAATGAAATGACAATAAGGCACTGTTATGTCAAAGACACAACCCACACAGCACACACACCACACACAACATCACACACTACACACACACACAACAACACACATACACAACCATTACTTCATACAACAACACACACCACACACACACACACACACACAAAACACACACACACACACACACACACACACAAACACACACCACACACACACACACACACACACATTAGTGAACTCCGTAGTGTACGGGTAGCACGCTCGGTTCACAACCGAGAAGTCCGGGTTCGATCCCCGGGCGGAGCGGAAACAGATGGGCTGTTTCCTTAAAACCCGAGCCCCTGTCCACCCAGCAGTGAATGGGTACCGGGTGTTAGCCGGCGGTTTGTGACCCACCTCCCGGGGTGCTGGCTTCGGCCAACAGTAAGCACTAAGGATGAATGATAAAAATGTTGATATGGAGACGGGGCCATACGAGCGTTGCTCTGGCCCTGTAAAATACAATAGATGAATAAAACTAGATGAATACCACACACACACAAGGACAAAGATGCAAGACAAAATAACATCATAAAAACATGCATTTCACATCAAGAACTTTAACTAATCGACTGACTTACAAAATGCATTAGGAGGGAAAAACAAAATCAATGCAGCACTTAATGCAGACGTCAGGAAGCACATGAGGTATTGTACGGCGATTATTGATTGCTTATGTCATATATTGCCATTACTTAACTAATGTAAGATAAAGTTGTTCGCCCTTCATTTAGAATTGAGTTTCAGTATAATCACGTAAGTGTGTGTATATATCCTCAATCTACACTTATGCTTCATCAAAAGTGCATAAATCGGTGTATAGTATAAATTCTATATTTTTTCATTTTTTATTTAATTTCCATTTTGTACCGTTTTTCCAGTTTTTTTCTTCTATGATCTACTTTGCTTTTCTATTATTTTACTTTACTACTTTCTACTTTTATTATTTACTTTACTTTTCTATTATTTTACTTTACTACTTTTATTATTTACTTTACTTTTCTATTATTTTACTTTACTACTTTTATTATTTACTTTACTTTTCTATTATTTTACTTTACTACTTTCTACTTCTACTATTTACTTTACTTTTCTATTATTTTACTTTACTACTTTCTACTTCTATCATTTACTTTACTTGTCTATTATATTTTACTTTCCTACTTTCTACTTTCATCATTTACTTTCTATTATTTATTGTTTCTATCTTTACTAATTTTACCAGTTTCATATTCTTTACTAATTCATATTTGTGTGTATGTTCAAAATTCTGTCTTTCTCTCTATACCATCATCAAATATTTCTTTTTCTCGCTGATTTCAAGTAATTGGCTCAAGAAGAAACCAATCACAAGAATTAAAACTATTCCTGGCTCGTTGTTTTGATACCCCCCCCCACACACGCACACCCACAACACATCCACACACACACACACACACACACACACACACACCCACACACATCCACACCCACACACCCACACCCACACACCTACACACACACACACACACCCACACCCACACACCTACACACACACACACACACACACACCCCACACACACACACACACACACACACTCCCTTTACTACGAACTATTAGTCTGTATCATTCTCTCTCTCTCTCTCTCTCTCTCCTCTCTCTCTCTCTCTCTCTCTCTCTCTCTCTCTCTCTCTCTCTCTCTCTCTCTCTCTCTCTCTCTCTCTCTCTCTCTCTCTCTCTCTCCGTGTAGAAGAAAATATTCGCAACAATCTGGAGAGAAGCTGAGCGTTTGGAGATACAAAGACGCGAACAAGCCTTTGATTTTATCGCTGTGGATGAGGAGGAGGAGGAGGAGGAGGAGGAGGAGAGGAGGAGGAGGAGGAGGAGGAAGGAGGAGGAGGAGGAGGAGGAGGAGGAGGAGGGAGGAGGAGGAGGCGGAGGAGGAGGAGGAGGCGGCGGCGGAGGAGGAGGAGAGGAGGAGGTGGAGGTGGAGAGGAGGAGGGAGGAGAAGGACTAAACTATGACGATGAGTAAAACCGCACGAAGAATCAGAGGAAGGCAGTAAGAAAAAAAGGAGGAAGAAGAAGGAGAGGCAGCGAGGAGGATTCCATAGATTACATAGGAATAACAGACACCAGGAGACTATTGGTCCATGACGAGGGTATGCTGAACTACATAGTAGCTAAGTATCAATACTGTAAGAAAACGTTGGAAAAGGTGACCATGTCTTTAAAAGAAGATAAGGAACACGGAAGTTTCATAGTGCAGAAAAAGAGGGGTATGAAAATTATACTAACTACAAACTACCACTACCACTACAACTAATCGATCTCCGGGGACTAAATATGAATTCGCAGGGACACTACAATACCCATTTACTTTACAGTGCGCGTTCAAGTTGATTTTGAATGTAGTTAGTTATTGTGTGGCTCGACAAATTTGGCCTGGAACTGTCCATCGATCAACGACTCTAACATGAAATAATTTTTACGGAGATCGGTGATGCAACGTGGACGTTTAGTTTTAAAAACAATTTTTCTGTTGTCACTTGAGTTGAAAACTCGAATAGGTTCTCTTGATTACTGGACATCAAAACCTTTAGGACTTAAAGGTTTTATCAAGTCCCCACGGATTTCTACGATCCTTTAAGGAAAACTAGTTATTAAGGTTCCGCAGTCTCTCTTCATAAAGATGAATTCGCAGAGATGGAAATTTGTTATTGGTTGCCTCTTCTTTGCACTGATTCCAATTTGGCTTGCTCTGTTACGAAAACAGGGCGACCAGAATTGAACGGCATATTCCAAGTGAGGCCTAACCACGGACGTGTATAAATGTGCAATTACTTGGGAGTTTTATGTTCAAGTTATGTTTAATAAAGCCCAACATATATTTGCCTTTTTTACTGGCAGGCTAGGCAATGCGAATGGTTTTAGATCATTACTGAGATGAACCTAAATCTTTTCTTGCTGACTTCAGTTAAACGATTTATTTGCATTTGATGTTATATTGAGGTTATCGCTGCCTTTGCATTAATTTACATTTTATCGGAATGAATTTAATAGGCCATTTATCACTCCAATCTAATAGTTTGTCGAGATCACTTTGCTATGAGTTCGCAGTTTCTTAGTATATGCTTTAACGACTATTGGTGTCATCTGCAAATTTTAAATTTTTAGATACAAGTCCGCAGTCAGACGTTGATATTATATCAGAAAAGATTAGACCCAAGACCGAGCCTGAGGACCCCACTAGTGACATCTAACAACGATGGCCTCACATTTATTACTACCCGCTGTTTACGATTTGAAAGCCAATCGCAATCCTGAACATAATTGCGATCCTATGCATGTGCCCTTAGCTTGGTTGTGTCAACAGTCGCTTATGGGCACTGTATCGAAGGCTTCTGAAATCAAGTATATTGCATCGGAGGGAAATTTTAGCGTCCAGTTGAATTAAATGACATTAAAAAAATCCAGTAGGTTGTTAAGCAGGATCTCTATTTCGAAATCCATGCCGGGGGGGGGGGGAGTTTAGTATAGAGTTATTTTCATCGAGAAAAGGACACTATTTTATCCCGCAAGATTTCTCAAATAGTTTAACAAATCACGGGACGTTAGACTAATTGCGGCGAAATTTACTGCGAGGCTCTTAACACCCTTTCTTGAATTATCGGTGTAACATAGCTAATTTCCAACATACTAGGAACATTGTTTTTCACTTAGCGATTTATTGAAAATAATAGATTTAATGGAGCGAAAGTTGACCTGTGAACTTCGGAAGTCTCGCGGCGAGATGTTCGTCACCCCCACGGATTTTGCTGGTAAAGTTTCAGCAAATACTTTGTTTTTTAATATTTCGGTCTATGTTATCTATCTTATACCAGTCTATCCCTTCGAGGTCATGCAATACATGTTTATGGTTCTGGTAATGGAGTTTCGTATTCTTTATTTAAAATACCGCATTAAAGTATTATTGAGTACGAACGCCCTACTCTATTATCATTTACCAAGATATTATTATTATCTTGCAGTGGTCAAAATACTTGTTTGACGTTTCTCGTACTTCAACGTATTGAAAGAACCTTTTTCGGTTTGATTGGATTCCTTTGCAATTTTTTCTGCATACTCGCGCTTTTTAGACTTAATTAGTCCTTTGCAGCGACGTTTGACGTCATTGAGGAGGAGGAGGTGGAGGAGGAGCAGGAGGAGGAGGAGGAGGAGGAGGAGGAGGAGGAGGAGGAGGAGGAGGAGGAGGAGGAGGAGGAGGAGGAGGAGGAGGAGGAGGAGGAGGAGAAACAAACGAAGAACAATAAAATAACAAGTCAACAAACGAAGAACAAAAACAATAACAAAAACAATAACAATGCTGCAAACATACGTCAGGTAGAACAGAATTCCAAAACAATATTTTCTTTTCTTCATATTTTTGGGTCATGAATTTTTTACGTAGGGTCTCAAAGCTTTCAAACCCGAGCTTGCAACCATAAACCTTCCTGACTTTACTTCTCAGGGGGAAATATATATACTCTCTACGTACTTCTAGTGCGACTGTGTGTGCTTCTCTATAAATGGAAAAAATATATGAAAACCACTAAATAAATAGTTCTTATGCACTACTACTACTACTACTACTACTACTACTACTACTACTATTACTTCTACTACTACTACCACTGCTACTACTCCTATTTCAACCGTTACTTCACCTCTTTAACTGAAACCACCAACTATAATCTACAAAAGAACATCAGAACATAAAAATACATCCTCATTTATCAAGTTTCTGAAAAATATTGTATTGAAATTTATCAAAATCGTACAATAGAAACATAAATAAACCTGAATATGACCCAGAATGAGGATTTAAACAGGATGAAAATTAGCACTACATAATAACAATAGTAAGAAGGTCAGAAAAAAATCACAATAGCTAACAAAGAATACAGAGAAAAAAATCACAATAGCTAACAAAGAATACAGAGAGAAAAAAAAATACATTAAAATATATCTCGTTTCTAAATAACTGCATATTGAAATGAATAAAAATCGTACAAAATAAGAGAAATAAACCTGAATATCACCCAGAATGAAGATTTAAACATTATGTAAATTAACACTGATAATAATAGTAAGAGAGTCAGAAAAAAATCGCAATAGCCAACAAAAAATAAATTAATGAATAAAAGAATAATAAGAGAATGAATACATAAGAGGAATGCGAAGTAAAACAAAACATAAACGGAATGATAAATACTTAGACAAAACATATCAAAATGACTTAAAAAAAAAAAAACTTAAAAAATTACAAAAAAATGACAACAAAAATGACTTTAAAAAAATGACTTAAAAAAGAACTTAAAAAAAAAAAGGTAAAAAAAAGGACTAAAAAAATGACTTAAAAAATGACAAAAAAAATGACCTACAAAAAAATGACTTAAAAAATGACTTTAAAAAATGACTTAAAAAATGACTTAAAAAAATGACAAAAAAATGACAAAAAAAATGACAAAAAACCAAATAAATAATAAAATAAATATAAAATGACTTAAACAAAACATATCAATAAAAACAGCAAAATAAAATAAAAACAAGAAAGAATAACCTTTTAACCTTGCGTCTTAAATCTAATACAAAACCAGAGATAATAAACATAACCAATCACATAAAGCAGTCAGAGTCAGGGGTTGAACTGACTTAATTAAGGAAAATAGTGATGATATACGTAATAATGTCACGCCGTAAGTACACCTATTGTGCCTCTATGTCACCACAACACCTCATCACCACGGCCATTACCATAACACCTCATCACCAGGCCAATCATCAACACCATTACCCTCACGCCATCACACACCTGCACAACACCATAATCCGCCCCTCCATCACACCACCAACACCATAATTCTGCCACTGTATCATCTACGTACACTGTTCCTTCCTTCCTACCACCACTACTACTACTACTACTACTACTACTACTACTACTACTACTACCACTGCTATTACTCCTATTTCAACCGTTACTTCACCTCTTTAACTGAAACCACCAACTATAACCTACAAAACCTCGCCCTCCTCCTCCTCTTCCTCCTCCTCCTCCTCCTCCTCCTCCTCCTCCTCCTCCTCCTCCTCCTCCTCCTCCTCCTACTACTACTACTATACTACTACTATACTACTACTACTACTACTACTGCTACTACTACTACTGCTACTACTACTACTACTACTACTACTACTACTACCACTACTACTACTACTACTATTACTCCTCCTTCTCCTACTACTACTACTACTACTACTACTACTACATTCCCTGACATCCCACAATTGAAAACCCTTGCCGGCACGCGCGAGGGAGAAGCTCGGATCGCGTGGGTATAAATTATCGACACCCGACTTTCGCGGATTCGGTTACAAAATTTACAGCGTCCCCAATGGCTGAAGAAAATGGAATATCCTCGGCACTTTACTTCGATTTCTCCGTCATGCCGCGCCCTTGCGAAATTAACGACACTGAAAAATATCTATGAAGGAAAAATATAATGAAAATAACGATGTAACTGCGCGCGCCTTGCCGAAAAAAATATATGAAGAAAAAAACATGATGCAAATAACGATATAAAGAGTTGATTTATGTCATTACAGTTTAAGAGATATGAATATACATTAAATATTATTAACTCGTTATCAATATAGGTTTAGTTATCAATATATCAAAAATCAATGGTGAAATACTGGATGTAAACACCAGTTAGCGGAATGCATGTAAATTGTGAAAAATAGCGAACAAATCTATTGAATATATGAATACGTAATCAAAGAGTTGGCGGAAATAAAATAGACGGACTTGAAAAGATGATAACACACACCACACAAAACAACACACACACACACACACACACACACACCCCACACACACACACACACACACACACACACAACCCACCCCACACAAACACACACACAAAACACACAACACACACACACACAACACACACACACACACCACACACACACAACACAACAACACCACACACACACACACACACACCCCACACCCAAAACAACCCATACACACAACACACAACAAAAACACACACACACACAACACACACACACCACACCACACACACAAACACACCACAAACACACACACCCCACCACACACACACACACACACAACACAACACACAAACACACACACACACACACACACCACACACAACACACAACACAACACAAACCACACACGCATAGAGAAGAGAGAGAGGAGAGAGAGAAGAGAGAAGAGGAGAGATGAGAGAGAGGGGGAGAGAGAGAGAGAGATGAGAGAGAGGAGATGAGAGGAAAAAAGAAGGAGAAGAGAGAGAAAAGAGAGAGAAACAAATAATCCATTTACACTTTTCCTCGATACAGAAAAAAGTTAAAGCGAACATACAAATAAAAATAAAATATAATAAAGAAACTCCATTCTTCTACCAAGCGTAAGGTTAAAACTCGCATCCAAAAGTGCGAAAATGTAAAAACGAAACTTAATAAAACTGAAACAAAAAATAAAATAAAATAAAACTGAGTACGTGGAAAGTGAAGAATATTTTTTGGGGTGAGAATGTATTTTTTTTTCATAATAGGATGATGAAAGGAAAAGTAAGCAGGTAATGATTTACTACCTAGGAGGAGGAGGAGGAAGAGGAGGAGGAGGAGGAAATGAATGACGATCAAAAGGAGGAGGTCGTTAAAATTAAAAAAACTGGAAAGGGGAGAAGCGCTGAGAACGAAAGGGAAAAGGGGTTAATAGGATTTTAATGGAAAAAACCAGAACCAGGGACATGCCCCATGACGAGGGTATCGCTGAACTACTACTACTAACTATCAACTATTGTAAGAAAACAGTTGGAAAAAGGATACATGCCCTTAAAAAGAAGATGGGAAAGGGGAAGTTTCATAGGCAGAAAAATAGGGTATGAAATTATAACCAATACCACTACAACTAACGATCGGGGGATAAATATGAATTCGCAGGGGCACTATAAATTTACCATTTACTTACATTGCGCGTCAAGTTTTTTTTAAATGTAGTTATTGTGTGGTTTTGAAACTTTTGCTGGTAACTTGTTAAAATCGATAACGCTTCACATTAAAATAATTTTTACGGAGTCAGTGATGCAACGTTGCCCCGTTTAGTTTTAAACCATTATTTCTTTTCATTGAGTTGAAAGCTCGAATAGGTTCTCTTGATTAAGACATCAAATCCTTTTTAGGATCTTAAAGGTTTCTATCAAGTCCCCACGGATTTACGACCCTTTTAAGGAAAACATTTTAATTTTCCGCAGTCTCTCTTTAAAGAGAATTTTGCAGAGATGGGAATTTTTTTTGGTTTTCTCTTTTCACTGATTCCAATTTTTTCTGGTCTTTACGAAAAAGGGCGACCAGAAATGGGCGGATTTCCAAGTGTGGCCCCAACCAAGGAGTGTATAATTGTTCATACTTTCGGAGTTTTTTGTTTAGGAGGAGGAGGAGGGGAGGAGGGAAAAATAGGGAAGCATAGGGAAAAACAGAACCACGTGACCTATTGGTTTTTAAAGAGGGTATCTGCTAACACATACTATAACTATAATTACATGTAAGAGGACAGTGGAAAATGATACCTGTCCCTAAAGAAGATAGGGAAAAATGGAAAAGGTTTCGTAGGGGGGGAGGAGGAGGAGGAGGGGAGGAGGAGGAGGAGGGAGGAGGGGAGGAGGGGGGGGGAGGGGGAAGAGGGGAAAAGGAAAAGGGGAGGAGGGGGAGGGGGAGGGAAAGGGAAACCAGAAATCCACAGAAGATTATATTTTTGTCATAAACACGCAATGGGTGTGTGTTAGTCATTTAAATAGCCACAAAATAGGGTTAGAAATATTAAAGGTCCCATTTTGGTTGAAAAAAAGAGAACCTGAGAGAAAAAAGAAGAAAAATATCGTTAACATGGAAGAGAATAAGGAAGAAAAGAAGTAAAACAAATATTATAACTGTTTCTCTCTCTCTCTCTTCTCTCTCTCTCTCTCTCTCTCTCTCTCTCTCTCTCTCTCTCTCTC